>CM023456.1:110650677-111098177 GCA_013339765.2 Haemaphysalis longicornis
GCCGGTGTACTTTGGCCGGTGATTTTCTGTCCGGCCGTTTTCCGGCAGCCATGTTCGGCCCATGTCCAAATGTGGACCTTTTGGCCGTATACGGCCGTACTCCCATGGCTGTCCAACGGCCAGTGTCCGTCGGCCAGTCGACCGGCTTACGGTCATACGGCCAGATTCCAGCCGTAGGGCTCCGGCCATTCCAAAGCCACCCGTGTACGGCCGAAGTACGTCCGCCGGAGGCACAGCCGAGATGCGGTCGTCGGACTCCAGCCGGACTACAGCTACCGGAAATACGGCCGTTCTACGGGCATTGGAGTTCAGCCACAGAACGTTAGCTGTACTGAGGCCAGTCACTGCATGTCGCGCAAGCAGATGACCTCATTCGCGCAGTGCAGAAAGCAGCACAAACCCAGCATTTGGGTCCAATGCAGCCACATCAAAGTGAGCTCGCGCGCAACCACCAGCCGTCACGCTTTCAGCGCAGCCTGCTTAATTACCAGCCTCAGTTGACAGCAAAATTCATTTATTAAACAGTGCTCACAAATTTCGTTCCTTTAATTGCTGTGCCTCATTTACTGCCGAACACAGAAAATATTCAGTTCTTTGTAGAGCTTGAATAGATGTATTGTCCAGGTCCTGATATCCTCCTCTGTGGGGCGGCTTACCTGTAATAAACGGGGAAAGAGGAGGGGGGGGTGGAGGGTGGAGGAGGGCGCATACTTTAGTGGGTTGAATTTCAGAGAGATTAATTTCGCCGCTTTTAGCCAATTTCTTTTAGGGCAATATTCCCGGAACACTTTCATGCTATGACTACATAAACTATTTTTATAACAGTTGCTTGACCAATTTTGATGTATATAAACCGGCGTGAATGCCTTTACGAAGCGTTTTGGTTCTCAACCAAAACACTCAGGAGCATTTAATATAACTCCTTCACAAAAAAGTATATCCAGTTTTTTCCCCAT
This sequence comes from Haemaphysalis longicornis, assembly GCA_013339765.2. NCBI lineage: Eukaryota > Metazoa > Arthropoda > Arachnida > Ixodida > Ixodidae > Haemaphysalis > Haemaphysalis longicornis. Next base: position 110,651,634 of record CM023456.1, read on the forward strand.
TTTTTCTTGCAAAGACATTTTCTACTCGATTCAACTTTTCTGATGATCTTGCGCAGGGCTGATCCTAAGAAGGAGCGAACAGGTACTTTCATTTTCAATCTATTTTATTGTTGTTTTCATGAGTATACGTCCACACCCACTTAATAGTCCAAAAGAGCTTAATTTTCTTCTAATGTCATACTACGTTCAAAAAATTCTAGACGCGTCGCGAATGACGCCCTGCTTCAGGTGGCATGCAGTTAGTATCCCTTTGTGTTCACGCAAGGAAAGGCGTAAACCGTAATTATAGTTACTAATTTGTTTCAAACCAATAACATAGCAATGGTAGCATGCATACAGGAAACCTGCATACTGCAACGTATAGGGCAATAAATATTTTATTGGTCAAGGTTGAATGCGTAGGGTTCTCAACCCGTCGGAGGCAAACTTGCGCCTCTGGAAGTTTAGTTATTTATTTATTTTTATTCATTTATTTATTCATTGTTTTATTTATTTATTTATTTATTTATTTATTTATTTATTTGATGCCTGCTTGCCTTTTCATGCATTACAGAAGGGAGATACATAACACTAAGCATTAAATATGACACAAAATAACAAAATATATCTACAAAGCGCGCTGAAAATCGTCAATATAAACAGTAATTGCAATCATACGTCGAAGATAATTACACTGCAGTATTGATGTAAAATAAAATGAATCGCGCAAGGCGTCACCTTTAAAGGGAAGTTAATAATTTGCTTTAAGCTAGCGGTCCCACTTTGCGATATGTAGAATGGCGCTTGGACATACTTCTCGCCTTCTACAACAGTTTTCGAATGATAGATATTACGAAAAAAGTTCAACCTGTGGTTTCGTCGGTGATCTTTCAGGTCCTGCCATTTCAGTTTACTTTTACTTTCTCTCATGCTAAGTTGAGCGTGACAATTACCTAATATGAATCGCACTGACATATTCTGTATGTTTTCGAGCGTATCAACAAGCTCTTTGGTGTAGGGATCCACGAAAACACATGCGTACTCCAAGATTGAGCGCACATGAGTGAAATACGGTTGTTCTTTTCAGTTAGATGGAGGTTCACTGAAATTTCGTCTCAGAAAGCCAAAAACATACGCAGCCGTAACTTTTATGGTGTGAACCTGCCTATTTAACCTCTAACCACTCCCTAAATAAACTCCTAGGCATATTTATATCCCTCGGCCGTTGTCACAGCAGCATAATTTACGGTTACGTGTCCAATTGGAATGAAGGTTTTCTTGTAAAGGTGCCGTTAACACAATGTTTAACATCCAAAAACTTTTCTGAATGAGCACACCAGGATGTTATTAAATTCGAATAAAGCTGCAGGTATACGGAATCACGTTCATTCGCTATAGTCCGGTTAACTACACAGTACTTTGAACAAAGCTATAAGGCCAATAGTAATAACAATGCAATAACCGATTCATTCAGTTCATAGGATGAAATGTACTACGCAGAAGGTGATATGCAACACCATCATTTGCTTTTTTTGCAGTCCAAGAATATACAGTCAACCACTTTAAGCTTATCTATTGCAAGAGCCAAATCGTGCGTGAACTTAACAATCTGCGTTGAGCAAGAAAATCCTGACAAAATCCGTGTTTGCTAAGATGCTGGCGATTATGTTTACCCAAATGAGTCATATCCCAAGAGTAGCTAAGCTCACCTTCAAACATCGGAACTAAATTAACAGCTAGGCTTCGTCAGTGACAAGGCTGTGTTGTTATCGCAAATTTAAAATAATTTTTTTCTAAATAGGCAGTCGTAAAATCCCTTTAAGTAACATAGTGCAGGGCATGAAGTTGATCCTACCAATGCACGAGCGAGTCTCTTCTACGTTTATCACCAACAACATAGTGCAACATTGCTTGTCGCAGTTTAATTGTAAGCAGAATAACTTGCGCTTTTGCTCGCACTTGCCTTTCTTTGGTGGGGAGTCCTTGACATGGTGGTGGTTTAGCTCCTGTGTGGTGGCCGCTTGCTCGACGCCCTTGAAGGCCAGTTATTTTGGTGAACCATCTCCATCTCGGATCGGACATCTCTGGCGGGTCGATGTCTCCAATGCTCTCCATTTCTTGAGCGGGCGAATAGCCTCGAGCTGATGCGTCGACGAAGCCGGACATGCCAGAAAGCGGCCATAGACGGCCCGGTCTTGGGGCACACTTTCTGGGCCGCCTGGGAAGCGTCTAGCGAAGGGTGAAGTGGAGTACGAAACGTGCGGCTATGGCGTCATCTCTCTCACAGCCTTCCCCTCACGCAATCTTTCATGTGACGCCACCAAGGAGCGCCCTCCCCCTGACACTTTCCCCAGACGCTGTTCAATTCTCCGATAATCCGAACCACGTGACGTTTGCGCGGGAGGTTCAAACACGATATGCAACAACATGCTCGCTGCTCCCTTGTGCAAGGCTAATACGGCACGTGACATTTGCGGGGGATGTCCAAACACGATTTGCAACATGCTGGCCGCCGGCGGTGGTGCACTGCGAGGTAGCAGAAGAGTAGCCCACGCCGCCGTAAGACGGCCGACTATCGTAGTCGGCCGTCTTCCGCAGACAAGCTCGAACGGTGTCATCTGCGTAGTTTCCTGCGTCGCTGTATTGTACGCAAACGTGACAAATGGGAGGACTTCGTCCCAAGTCTTATGTTCAATGTCGACGTACATGGACAGCATATCCGCAATCGTCTTGTTTAGGCGTTCCGTTAGTCCGTTCGTTTGGGGATGGTACGCCGTCGTTCTTCGGTGATCCCTGTTGCTGTAGCGTAAGATTCCTTGCATCAGCTCTGCGGTAAAGGCCGTTCCGCGGTCCGTGATTAGGACTTCAGGGGCTTCATGTCGCAGCACAACCTGGTTTGTAAAGAACTTGGTGACTTTTTGTGCTGTCCCCCTTGGAAGCGCGGCGGTCTCTGCGTAGCGCGTCATGTAGTCTGTCGCTACGACAATCCACTTGTTCTCTGATCGTGACGTAGGGAACGGGCCTAGAAGGTCCATTCCAATCTGTTGAAATGCCCTCGACGGGACGGCGATCGGTTGCAGAAGTCCGGCGGGTCTTGTCGGCGGCGTTTTTCGTCGCTGGCAGTCACGGCAACTCCGAACGTAGTGGGTGACGTCAGATGTAAGGCGGGGCCAGAATTACTTCGCCTTAATTTTTGCAATAGTGCGAGCTGTGCCGAGATGTCCGGAAGACGGGTCGTCGTGGGACGCTTCCAAAATTTCGTCACGAAGGTCTGCGGGGATGACAAGTAGATAATTCGTTCTCGTTCCGGGGCTGAAATTCTTCTTCACGAGGACGGAGTTTTTGACGGCTGAATGCTGATAAGTTCCGCTTGAACGCTCTAGGCACGGTGACGTTTCGTCCTTCGAGGTAGTCGATCATTACGTGCAAGTCGGGGTCGGCACGCTGCTGGGCGGCAAGGTCGCTCTCCATAACAACTCCGAAGAACGCGCTGTCTTCACCGGAGTCTTGTGGTGGTGGGTCGACAGGGGCGCGGGACAAGCAGTCGGCGTCGGAGTGTTTCCTGCCGGATTTTTACACGATTGTAACGTCGAACTCTTGCAGGCGCAAACTCCACCGCCCAAGACGGCCAGAGGGGTCCTTCAAATTGGCGAGCCAACACAGCGCATGGTGGTCTGTCACAACCTTGAATGGTCTACCATACACGTATGGCCGAAATTTTGAAATGGCCTAATGATTGCCAGGCACTCTTTTTCGGAGGCAGACTAGTTTTTCTCCTCCATCGACAGACCACGGCTTGCACAGGCGATTACCTTTTCGCACCCGTTTTGCTTTTGGACGAGGACGGCCCCCAAACCTATATTGCTGGCATCCGTGTGCATTTCTGTTTCGGCGTTTTCGTCGAAATGAGCAAGCACGGGCGGGTTTTGCAGGCGTTGTTTCAGCTCGCAGAATGCTTTTTCTTGTCCGTTTTCCCAGGCGAAAGGGGTGCTATCTCTTGTCAGGCGCGTGAGTGGCTCTGCGATGCGTGCGAAGCTTGCGACGAAGCGCCGGTAGTATGCGCACAGTCCGAGAAATCTTCGCAGGCTCTTTTTGTCTTTCGGTCTTGGGAAGTTCGCTATGGCTTATGTTTTCGCCGGGTCAGGGCAGGACTCCCGCGGCGTTGACGACTTGTCCCAAAAACTTGAGTTCCTCGTAAGCGAAGCGGCACTTTTCGGGCTTCAGCGTTAACCCCGACGTACGGATGGCCTCGAGTACAGATTCCAACCTTGTAAGGTGTTAGTCGAAAGTCCGGGCGAATACCACAACGTCGTCGAGGTATACGAGGCAGGTGTGCCACTTCAGGCCAGCTAGCAGTGTCCATGACTCTTTGAAACGTTGCTGGCGCTGTGCACAGCCCAAACGGCATCACCTTGAACTCGTATAGGCCGTCCTGGATTATAAATGCGGTCTTCTCTCGGTCTCTCTCGTCCACCTCAATTTGCCAGTAGTCGGTCTTCAAATCCATCGATGAGAAGTACTTCGCATGGCAGAGGTGGTCGAGGGCGTCGTCGATTCGTGGCAAGTGGTATACGTCCTTTTTGGTGACTTTGTTCAGTCGCCGGTAGTCAACGCAAAACCTTCATGTGCCGTCTTTTTTCTTCACCAGTACAACCGGCGCAGCGCAGGGGCTTTTCGATGGCTGTATAATGTCGTCGCTGAGCATGTCGTCGACTTGAGTCCGGATGGCTTCCCTCTCGTGGGAAGAGACGCGGTACGGTGACTGTCGAGTAGGTCGGGCTCCATCTTCAGTTATTATTCGGTGCTTCGCTAGAGGTGTCTGACGTAGTTTTGAGTTTGACAAAAAAACACTCCCTGTAGCGACGCAGCAAAGCCAATAATTTGTTTCGTTGTGCTTGCTGTAACGTCGGATTCATGTCGAAGGGATTCGGAAGCTTGAAGGTATCTTCGGGTGCGCGTTCAAATTCGGCAACCACGATCACGTCACTTGCTTGTTGCGTTTCTTCTAGGAACGCAATTGAAGCGCTCTTGTTTAAATGCTGGTACTTCTCAGTAAAATTGGTGAACAAAACGTGGGATTTGCGCTGCTTAAACCGCTCAACGCCTCTTGCGACAGACACACCGCGGTCGAGAAGGAACCTTTGGTCACTCTCCACGATAGCGTCAACGTCAGGAACAGCACCTTCACAGTACACGGTGATCATCAAATTTGCGCGGGGTCGCAGGGTGACATGATCATCGGCGATCCTTACAGCTTTACGGTGTTCGGGGCTCGGTTCCGGCGTCATGGAGTGATCGGAGGAAAAAGTTATCGACTTGGTCTGCAGATCAATTATTGCGCCGTTGTCCGTCAAAAAGTCCATTCCGAGAATTACGTCGCGGGAGCAGTTAGGCAAGATGACGAACGCGGCAGGGTACGTCGTGCCGTCTATGGTGACGCGGGATGTGCACGTTCCACTTGGCGTCACGAGGTGTCCTCCCGCTGAGCGTATGTGCGGACCGTCCCATGTGGTCATAACTTTCTTCAGCTTAGACGCAAATGGTTGGCTCATTACTGAGTAGTCGGCTCCCTTGTCTACGAGGGCGATTACGTCAAAGCCGTCGATGGACACCTTGACGTCGGATGCCGCCTACCTCGAGTTCCGGGTTCGTCGGGGCGTCGCATCTCGACTGGTGTGTTGTGACGGTCGGGCACTGTGCGTCGTCGTTGTCGTCGTCTTCTCATCGGACGTCTCGGTCAGGTCGGGTACGCGTCGCGCCGTGTAGCAGTCGTCGTGTTCGGGAGTCTCGTCAGGGTTAGGTCGGGTCGTCGGGATGTTGGCATGTCGTGAATCACTGTCTTCGGTGAGTCGTTGCGTTCGTTGGAGGGTTTTCATTTTTCCGCATCGTGCAACTTTACCTCCTAGAGTTGCTGCTTTTAGTTTCCCCCGCGTGGGCTGGGGGACCTTCCACGTGCGATGTCAGCGCTGCTACGGCGGTTGGGCGACTGGTATGGGTAGGGCGACGGCGATCGGTTGAAGCGGGCTGGGCCTCGGTTAGTGTTGGACAGGTATTCCTCGATCTCAGTAGGGCGCTGGGCGGGTCGGGGGCGTGGGGCGTCGACGGAGAAACCACGCAGTCCGAGTCTCCTGTACGGGCAGCGACGGTAGGTGTGATCGGCCTCCCCGCAGTGGTAGCAGAGCGGACGATTATCGGCGGTTCGCCATACGTCCGTCTTCCTCGGCGCATGGTTTCGGCGTGCAGGGGGTCGGGCGGGCGACAGTCGACGGCAGTACGGCGGGACTTCTTGAAGACGGGTTGGAGCAGGGCGGGGTCGTCGAACAGCCGCGGAGTAGGTCATAGCTTGAGGCTCACGTGGTACTCCGGGAGGCGTACAAGTACCCAAAGCGAGTTGAATTTCTTCCCGAATCACGTCGCTCATAGAGGTGACTTGGGGTTGCGGCGTTGTTGGGAAGAGGAAGAGTTGGGAAGAGCGCGGATTGTATCACGTAGTGTGTTACAGCTAAGAGCCCCGGCATCGATCATGTCCGCAACTAGCGCATTGATGGGGCGATCGTACTGCCTCGTGCGCATTTCCAACGTCTTCTTCATGGCGGCCGCCTCGGATGCGAATTCGGCCACCGATTTGGGGGGGGGGTTGCGGACCAGGCAAGAAAAAATTCTTGCTTTACTCCTCGCATCAGAAACCTTAGTTCCTCTTCTTCCGTCATATCCGAGTCCGCGCGACGAAATAGTCGCTTCATTTCCTCAACGAAGATTACGACTCCTTCGTTCGGGTGTTGCGTTCGAGTTTCCAGTAAAAGCGCAGCTCGTTCTTTTCTCACCACGGTCGTGAAGGTCCTAAGGAACTCGCTTTTGAATTGCGTCCATTCGGTCAAGGCGCTCTCGTGGTTCTCGAACCAAGTTCGAGCTGCATCCTGCAAGTAAAAAGAAAACATGCCGGAAGGTTTCTTCATCGTCCCATCTGTTGAAGGTCCGCACGCGCTCCAGCTTCTCCAACCATTCCTCGGGGTCTTCAGAGGGGCTCCACGGAACGATGGCGGCTCCCGGGGCTGCTGCAGGATGATTGGCGACGTTGTTTCTTGCACCATGGTGTTGGTTGCAGCGTTCTTTCTCTTGGGCCCTTCTGGCATAAGACCGAACTCGGGTAGCAATCCTTGCAGTCGGCGGCTTTCTCTCGTTGGACTGGCTTGGCGGCTTCCAGATGTCGTAGGGAGCATAAAGGGTGAGTACCCAGCACCTCCACCAGATGTCACGAAGACAAGACGACGCAGTTGTCATGAAGGAGAAACAAGTTTATTGGAGCGAACTTGTGCTCCCCTAACCACTAAAAAGAATACAGAGGCGGCGAAGCAGCGGTCAACAAAGTGACTTGCGTCGGCGAGCGTCGCAGAATCGAATGCCGCGGCGTCTGCTGTGCAGGCTTTTATCTTTCGGCGCGAGAGTTTCTTAAACCGTCGATTCACATCCAGAACGTTGTAGATCACAGAAGATTATTCTGGGCTAGCGGCGTTAGGGCCAAACACTCTGCTTATCTGAATGAGATAGCCGGTGCGGCATAAAAATAAAGAATAGAACACGCGCTTCTCATGGGACACAGATAACAGAGCCGGGCGCGGCGGCGAATTAAAAACAAACAATAAATAAACAAACCCGTATATGGTTCGCGGCAATATTATGTTTACACAATGCATTAGTAAAGAACAAATATTTTTGTCAATCAAACTTCCACACAAAGAACCTTTATCTTCCAGTATATTTAATGATTAGAACCTATAAATGCGAATAAAAACGTGCCGCACCCACGAGTATTGCCCCGGAATTTGTTCTTGCTACACAATTTGAGCTGCAAACGTTCGAGATGGGAATGCAAACCTCTTGAGTACCTGTGGAATTTGACTTTGCATTGTTCTGTTGTCAATTTTAACAAGGACTATTACATTTTCAGAAACGTTACTTCTTGCTTAAATTTCTAATGCATCTGAGCGTTAGGCGTACCCCAAGCTTACTCCTATTATTGAATTGTGTGGCTCTGGTCTGCTCTGATTCGACTAATGAGACAACCGTCAAAGGTAAGCTTCCGAAATTGTTGTTGGTACAGTCTGCACCAGGTTGTATCTGTGCGTATATTCTGACAAGTGTAGATAATGGCGTGTTCGCACCCGGTATAAATAAATACATCTGTGCGTTCCTGTGCCGATTCAGTCACGAAGAAGTCTACTGTAGATGTGGAAGTATGCAATATAAAATATTCTACACGCAACCAATATTGTCGAAAGCATCAATTTTGAATTTCCGAGCGAACGTTGAAGAAATATGTGCGCAGCCACTTGTCATAGCTGCGCTGTGTTTTACAGATGTGTTTACAGATGGGGATATGGACGGCTCATATTATATCAGCGTATACACCGCATTGCTGACATTTGTACAACACGGAATTAGAATAAAATAGGATACAATCCGTTTATTAACATCGTGTCAACGAAGGGGAGCCCGGTAGACCCCCTCATTTGCTGTTTTCGTAAATATAACACAGGAATACAATAGCATTCTCTTGCAGCACCAAAATGAATTCACCAAAGTGCGCTATATACATATTACCAGGTACGGTGAAACGCACAGAATGCCACAGTTTGTAACTACATTCTGCTGTAAATAGCCGCCGAACACAACGCTAACACAAATTAGCAAATAACGCAAGTTGAAAAAACACAATAAATGTCGTTTACAACAGCTTGAAATGCTCCCAAAATGTGATAAAATGCTTGGTGTTTCTTGCATCCAAAGTGGTCAACATCTGAGTGCTCTATATTTTAGCATTGGTAGACCGCAAGGCATTCTACAAGTTGTAACTTTCCATGGCAACAAATGGCGTGTCTCACAGGACTTTGCATATTTTCAAGTTTAGCTATTTCGTAATTAAAACCATTCTACAATGTATAGTCGCAATCAATAGTCGTAACATTTTGTGGCTGGGATATCATTGTATTTTCTGATTAACTTACTTGCATGGGACTATATCGAGGCGTTTTCCACAGCTCTTAAAACTTCTTTGCGGATTGGGCAATCTGTCTATATTGTATATAGTTTTTGATGGCAATGCCAACTGTCAGTAGTCAAGTCTAGAAGAAAAAGGCTACTGTAAAGCAACATCCCAGCTGGCAAGAGAGTACATAACGGTTGCAAAAAGCACCAATGTGGGCATCCTAAAACTTTGTTAAAAGATAACGCTCAGTCTTAAATCTAGGGAACATTATCTTCAGTAATTGACAGTAGTAAAATTCGCGTGAAACGTAAGTAGCTCTTCGCGTGATTCAAGTAGGTAAAGTGTCGTGTAAAACGCAGCACATTCGCTCTATGCACGGCCATACGCGTTGCTTACCCTGTCACACGCTTGTTGTGCATGTCTGTCTGTTGTGCATGATCATCATCACCACCATCCTTTTTGTCCCTATGTAGTTTTTCATGTTTTATGAAAGACCCGCTCCAGGTACCCTTGTTCACGTGGTTGGTAAATTACTTCAGTGCAACTGCAATAAATTATATCCAGAAATGTCGTCTTCGGTAGTGAGTAAAGGTCTCTAACACAAGTTTCTTAGCCGAATGCCACAAGTTACTCACTGCGGTAAGATTTATTCACTAAGGGTGGTCGAGCCATAGCAGCTTTCGGGATCTCCGCTGGTTTCACATTTCGGCGCAGCCTGGTTTGTATCGCACCCAGTGCAAAAAGTTCAAAATTTTTATCTCAAATCAGCTGTCTACTCTTTTTATAGGAACTTCCTTTACGAAGGAAAGTACTCATTCCGTTCATTTCACCAACTGTTTTTAAGCGAAACCATTAGGTGCCGCTTTGTGCGCAAAAACCTCATTTCTTTTGGTGTAGTTCTGGCCCGGTACATAAAATTGCCACTGCTGTGGACAGTTTATGGAAACAAATTAGTTCGCTTAAAGTTTTAATTCAATTCGGGTGCCAAAAGAAATCCCCCCGTGTGTTAACACTGCGACGTCTCCACACAATGCCAGCGGAGGAAGAAAAGTTAAACCAGTACGCGCCGCGTGAATGTACGTGCTTACCGTCTCTCGCCCTCTTCGCAGTCGAAGGTCCGTCGGTGTCCCAGTTTCGCCTGTCGATGTGAGCCTCGCATGAGCCTGAGATGGTACGGGTGGACAATACTGTCTGACGGAGGGTTGAAGACGAGTCGTGTTTAAGGTGTATAACTGAGAGTGTGGATCATTTAATTGGGACCGACGGGTCTACGAGGAGGAACTCTTGTTCTCTCTGGCCGCTGGCTTCATTTGCGATAACAAGAATTTGAAGACATATTCACGCAGATAAGGAACCGGTTTTTGTGATTTAGGATGAGGCTACGTTTTCAGAAGTGGGCAAGGCAACTGCGAAAGTTTGAGGGCTACCTCAATAGTTGGCCGTTGTTATGTTACGGACGTCGCCGCTTCCTCGACTTTCACCTTCAGAGGCTCCTCTTCTGTTTCCAGTCCCAACGTTTTGAACTAAGCACTTGCTTCACACATAAACTTATAAACATACGATTACTTTTCATACCATAATAACCGGGAGAGCTTTGTGCTTTGTGGCACAAAAATGTTTCCAAATATTTAAAATCTACTTAAAGCAGGCGCGCATTCCCGACCCCTTAAAATATTTAGACGCGACTCAATTGTACAACTCCGGCAAGATGACACAGCAATCTGCCTAGGTGGTGGTGGTGGAGAAACATTTATTCAAGCGAAAGAGGTTCGCGCTTGAAAGCGGGAGAAGCCCTCAGTCCAGGACCCCTGCGGCGGCTGCGGTTCTGCGTGCCCGGTCCACCAACTGTCGCTGGTCCTCAGGGTCCGAACTGCACAGCGCGGCCTCCCACTGCTCGAAGGTAGGTGTGCGAATAATGGGGGCTGCTGGTGTGTTTTGGCAAGCCCACGTGGTGTGGTACAGTGTTGGATGTTCGCGGCAGTGTGGGCATGTTGGTGGATACATTGTGGGGTGTATGATGTGCAGGAAGCTAAGGTGGGGGTATGTGTTTGTCTGTAGTTGCCGCCAGGCTACAGCCACCTCTCGGGTGAGCTTCTGGTGCGGTGGTGGGTAGGCACATCTGGCAAGGCGGTGGTGTTGCAGAAGTTTCGGGTTTAGGGTGTCCTTGTGGTTTTTTAGAAGTCGGAGAGCGCATATTGAGATCCGACCGTTGCCGTAGTTTCTGCATGCCTGCTGGCAGTCTGTAATTATATGAAGTGGGCTATTCGAAGTTCTGCCTAGGTTTCACTATTTATGGGTAAGACGCTTTCTTTTTCGATTTGCAGCCACGAACTTTATAGTGCGCCGAAGCAGGTATTGCTATCGAAGCACTCTGGTATTACTTAGGACAATGGCGACCGTCTTTTTTGGAATTTCTATTGGCATTGCAGTTGAACAGTGCCTGTAGCCAATGAATGACGCAAGCGAGACCGAAGCCATGGCTGCCCGTTACGGGGATCATCACTTTACTCGCATGGTAAATCCCCGATGATGATCATGACTTAACAGTCATTATCATATATTTAACAGTGCCTATACAGGAAGTGGCTTTTGTTGGTGGCTATGACATACCTTTTTTCACGGATCAGAAGTGTCAGTCGCCTTTTGCGTAGCACCAGTATTGTGGGAATTACATTTGTGCAACATTCATCTTTGGGGATAAAGATGCCTACGTGGAGCCGCGAAGCCTATCGTACCATAAGTAGGTGACTGTATAAGGTTGGATGAGGACGCTGTATTTCCGAAGCTCAGAAGGAGGTTTTGGTAATGGTTAAGGCGAGTGGCTTTGAACTCTGAGACATATCTCGTTGCAGTTGCTTCACTTAAGTTTGCGGTTTAAAAGCGATCGCGTTTGCCGGTAGTGTGAACTTTGTTCAGCACAGCCCATGATTAATTTTGGTTAGGCTTCCATTAAAGTAGTAAAAAGAGGCACCGCCGCCTTTCTTGTTTAAAACCCGCGCTAAAAAATTGGGTAAGCGTTTGATAACCTCCACCAGTAGCCCATACCAAACAAGCCGTTTTTTATGGTGTCAATCGTACTGTTCGCGATAAATGCCTAAATATTTAAAAAAATTACTGGTAAACAGAAGTCGAGATTGGATTCCTTAGAAAAAGAAAAAAATAATTTCATGGTCATTTTGTACATGCCCCGCCTTACGAAGGGGATCAATGTAGGAGGCTCCCATAATAAAGTTGACCTCGTCTTTAAAGCTTTAAGTTCATTCGTGAAGCCTTCCTACATGTTGCCAAGCAAAAGAGAAATCAGACAGGTCAGTTCTAGCTCAGCGTAATCTGAACCAGTGGGTGTCATGTATTGAATTCATTTGTTTGCAGCTTTTGTTTTAAAAGGCAAAGGGGTCCTTTGTAAATGGCTGCGTCAACCCCATTCGTAGAGAATGCTTCACTGTGTCATTTGGCTTCTCAATGCTTCTTGTGGGGTTGTGCAGTTGGCCATATGTATAACTATTGTGTGCGAGCGGTGACGTTTCATGCGCCAGCGCCGTAGGACAGAAGCCAAGTTGAAATCTGGTCTAGATTAAGTTCATTAAGTTCAAATCTGGTCTAGATTAAGAAACCGCACCCAGCTAGGCCTATCGTCTGCTAGGCTGTTTATGTTTAACAGCGTCATGAGGCAGAAAAATCGTCACTCGCGCGCGCTAGGTAAAGATCATGCTGGCTGTACATTCGTTGAGAACCGTGTTTTCCCGCATAATCATCAGCTTCAAAAAGAAGTGTAAAAGGCTTTGTATACTTAAAAAAACAAGTCTGTTTTCTTGCACAGCCTTCTACTAGATAAAATTCAGTCCTGCGGATTGCCGCTTTTTGGAGTTACCCTCAACTGCTGCTACTCGGGGTTTTTTGTGCATAGATTCATGTACTCTTTTCAACAAAACTTCAATTGTGAGTGCAGCGCTGTGTTTGCCCCTCCTTTTTTGTCCAGGTATTCTTGCGCTGGGTTTTATACAAATGCATATAAACACAGTTCACACTACCAGTAAGCGTGACCACGAAGCTTAAAGGAGCCATGAAGAGAAAATACAACTTCGTTTTATTTGAAAGAACTGGGATTCAGTACCTCACTCAGCTCCATTAGAGACACGAAAAATGCTTTTTTAACGAAAAAAAGCAAGAATTATTTAAAAACTTTCAAATTTTGCGCCACAGTGACGTGTTATGAGCAAGAATGACGTCATACGGGCCAACAATAAAACTTAATTTTCAGTGCGTTAACTGCACGTTAGCATTCAAGTGATGCGGTCGAATGGAACTAGAGGCCCCATTACAGACGTCCAGTCACGTGTCGTCGCGACAGGTCAGTTGGGCGGCCGCCAATCGCACAAACAAGGTTCCGTGACGTCATAGAAAAGTTGCGGGAAATTGGCTAGGGGGTCGCGACTGCTTCACACGTTTTCTTTAATATCTCCGTTATTTGTTCGAAGATTGCGATAATGTTGGTATCATTGTTATCGGGACTAAGCAGTCTTTCTAATAAACCCAACTTGTATTTTGTCTTCATGGCTCCTTTAATTCTCTATTCCTTGGATCCATGTAAAGTCTCGTGTTTGAACCCTTGACAAAAAGGCCAACTTTTGGTGGACTGTGTAGTCAATATTTGGTCTCCTTGAATGATGCGCAGTGTTCAGAGTAAAGTTCATCTATACGTTACCTCGGGTCAAGTAATCTAAAGCTGTGCTATGGTAGGAAATGTATTTAAAATCGTGTGCTCTAAGCGAAGAGAGTGATGAAGCGCATTGTAAATCTTTTCTCGGGGTGGCATTGAACATAAAACTTGTTGCCGGTCTAGTTGGTACATACTTAAAAAAAGGATAAAACGTGTCGCAAACTAGACGTGGACGAAGAAGACAGGGTGAGACAGATACCGGCGCCATTGTCTGTCTCACGCTGTCTTCTTCGTCCACGTATAGTTTGCGCCGCGTTTTATCCTGTATTTAACTTGAGCATAATTTGACGTGGCTGCCTTCTCGGCGTTGAGGTGAAGGCCTCTGAAACTCAACTTGTGACCTTGATATTTTAATATTTTGTAAGGAAGGCGAAATTTCTGTCTGTGCAGCTAAAGATAGCTGAGCAGGTCACTTGGCAAAAGTACAAAGACCACATTGGTGTTCTTCAAATCTTCGCCAAAATATCGCTACCGCGTCCAGCCATGCAGGACCAGATGTTCTTGAGTGCCCATTCCTATTTGAACGCGAAGGAGTGAAAAACAACATGCATTAGACATAAGCCAGTACAGCGTCGGGATCCACAGAGAAGGTTATTTCAGGATCCAGATCTCCGCTTATTCAGTGCGTAAATCACTTGACGAGTACCTAACATGGCGTGGTCAATCTACCACCGCATCGGTGCCTGGCAGTGGCAAACGGCTAGCGCTTTTGTTGATGGTTTTGCTAATATTTGTGTCTCTATGCTGATGGAAAGTGTGCTATATTTCTACAAAAAGCACACTATATTCAACATCTCATCGGCAGCCGTATCACATCCTCTAGAAGCGATTTATTCGCCTGGCGGAATATTGCGTCCCGCTGGGTAGCCGAACCTCATTAAGAAAGTCGGTCATTGGTGGTTACTCACCATCGGCGTTGATGCTCGGTTTAGCGATGCCTGTCGGTTGTACCTTGGACGATAAAGCAAGAAAGACGTTAAAAGTATCCATGACAACTTTAAGCTGCTGCCATTATGAGGCGGTTTAGATACTGGTTTCTTTGACACGACTGTTTTTCCTGGTTCACTGTGTGTTGCTACCACCTCTGGGAATTCGCGTATGACCATGGCTGTTATCGGGAAATAGGTGACCGCTGTCTGGAATGGTAAATGTCCGCATCACAAGCTAATATTTGTGAACAGAATTTAATTTTTCTGTTACTTATGAAAACAAGACCACAAGACAGAATGCCGCGTGCATGCCAGTGGCGGCGCGGTCTGCTGAGTAATGCCACTACTGGCAGGCGGCAGCTTGTATTGGAATATAATGAACGTGGTGCCTCGGGGTGGCACCGATACGGTTTGCTGGAAAACACGTAAGGCAGGCTTTGTTTGGTCGCTGTCGTCGCCCAGTGGCGGCAGAATTGAAAACATGACCAAAATCTCTGAGAACCCTACTGCGAGACCGTAATCCTGAAAGAGCTCGACCCGCAGTGCTCATTTTATCGAGAGCAGTCCACAAAAATGCGCTGACAAGGTGCACCATGCGTTGTTGTCATCCCTGTACAGAAGCTAATCACCACAACCAGGTTACCCGCCTTACCTTAGGCATTGTGGTCATTTCCGCTCAATTAGTAATTTCCTTGGCTCATAAGCAACCGGTCCATTCATAACAGGGGAATGGAAGTGCGCGTGCTATGAGAAAGTGCTTGCCATCAGAATAAAATTTGCTGATACCTTTTCGCCTGCCTTTTTGTAACTTCAACGCCATGTTCTACAAGATACTTTAATCATTGTATTTCCACGGAGTAAAATATATAATGATTTTTCGTGCAAGGTTTTTGCTTCTTCTCTTAAATTCTGGCCTGTCAGGCTTAAAAATCATCACAATTTGGCTCCGTCAGAACAACATTTTCGGAAATCGAAATGCAAAGTGGCCTTTTTTCATGTTTCAAATCAAACGAGAGACCTCCCAAAAAGCGCCAATTCTTCGGGCATAAATGATCTTGATATTTTTCTGAAAAAAAGTTGTGTACAAGCTCGTGGCTTTTTTTACCGTGCTGCATATTCCAGATTTTAGTACTAGTAGTCTACCCCTCTGGATTTAGATTCGATTCGTATGAGGCCTCTTCTGAGCCACTGAAATTATAAAAAAAATACTACATGGGCTGCTGTAGACACTGGGCCCTGGCAACGTGCCCTACGGATGCCTTACCGACTTTGCCAAGCAAGTCACGTTCGCTGAAAGCTAAGTGTTGGCTGTGATGTCTGCGGTGCATATGCGGCTCAATGCGATGCAACCTTCTTTTGTGCGCCAAAAATGGTAATAAACAGTCGAAATGTACCCAAAATATTGCGGACTCCTAGGAGAAACAGGGCACGCATGTATGTCACGGGCCACTGTTATGCCTGAGGGCTTGAGTCGGGCTTTGACCTCGTACATCTTTAACCAGTACCGTGGCGTCATGTCCAATACGTTTCGGGTTGGTTGATATGGGGATAGACCTCCAGTGGGACGTATTAAAATGAAGCCTCTATGTAGGCCAAACCACGGCGCTTTGCCGACGCTCTAGGGGAAAGTACTGTACAATGGAACGAACAGCCTGAGATGAAAGGACAGTACAGAATAGAAGAGAACATTCTCATGCGCTGAGAAAGAATATCGCGCAGAGGCAACCGGGAAGAATCTGTAGAATAGCTCGAATGTTCTAGGTTGTCGAGTGAAACAGCTGAGTATGCACCTGACAATATAAATTGCAGCACCAACTCGAAAAGAAAAAAACAACGCGTGGTCTTCACACTAGTGTCACTAGTAAGGTTACAGTGTATCGGCACTCTTTTCTCCTATTCTTCCGTGCCGCCGCCGTGATCACTCATCAGTTTGCATAACGTGACATTTGTGTACACTCCCACCGTTCGGAAGCACCGTTATTTTGTTGTTTATGCGTTTCAGTAGATCAACTGTGGCCGTGTTAGCTTGTCGTCCTTGCTCTGAAGCTGTGCGCGACTGACGACGTTCGGAACGCGATCGAAGGAATCCATGCACTCCGCCGTCTAACGACGAGGATGGGTGAACGCGAAGCTTTCTCGTCATGAATTCTTCGGGTTATCTTCTGAGTTTGGACTCATTTTAAACCATATCGAAATTAAGCAATGGGATTGACGCTGGCTTCATACTGAGGAGGACGCAGATTCTATTCGGGCCACAGGAAGCGTGTTATTTTTTTTTTCATTACGCTGCCGCCGCTCCCTCATCACGGCACCTAAGAACGCCGCTCTCCAGGGAAAAATAAAGTTTACTCCAATCCAGTTCAAATCTCCCACTTCACCCACGATCATTCGTCATTATCGTCAGAGAAGGTTGGCTTTCCTGCTGGGCATTTTCGCGTTACAGACGTCTCGTGGCTTAACGTCGTTTTCTTGCGGGGCAAATGAAAATAAAGAAAAGCAATTAGATGTAATACAAACAGCTTTTTTGGGGTATTTAAAATGCTTGTTCATAACAGCTACCAAGTTTATGAATAAATAGAATATATGAAACTGCGAGTATGTTTAAAAAACGTTATCATGTAGAGATATGGCAACACCCTCAGCAGGCGGATAATTCGCATTTCTTGAACCAAGAGTTTTCCCCGCGTTCTGGAAAATTATCTTTCTTCAGACTAGAGAGTTATAGTTATTCATAGAGTTTAACCGGCAATTGAAAAATTCAGGATTAAATGAAATTCAGAGGGTAAAGTAGCAACGACGCTTAAGCACAGTGGCATACAATAATTGGAAATTAAGAATTCTGTATTGAAGTTTCAGGATGTGGCTTCTTAAGAATACACGTCAAGCGCTTAGAACCCCCGACCACTACTACTGGGATCAGATATATTGCGTTGGGGCAACTTCACAGACCGTACGAAATGGGGAAAAAATCGAGGCTTCAGGCTTTCTAGGAGTACGTTTTAACCGATTGTTTGACGCCCCGTCGCAAATGGGTGCGAGAATCATATTTGAGTAACTTGCCAAATCAATATCAGAACTACCAGGAAAAGAGACAAACTTGCACCATCACCATATAAAGGAGCTGTCCGCTTTTTCGGACACCGGAAATTCGGACTTGCTAGATATTTAGTACTTTCCCGAGGAACCGCCAGTTATCCCAAATTAGTAATGACTCGCAGATTTTTCAGACGCAGATTTCGCAGGTTGGGCATGCGAACCTGCGGTCCGAGGGTGCATGAAGCCCACTGGGCAGTAATATTCGGTTCCAAGCACGTCTTCAGAACGTCTAACCTCCCCCTGTCTGTTGCTATATGAACGCCGGCAGGCAAGTTTTGACCTGAACTAGGTTCATACGGGAGACAAGGAGAGAGACTTGTTGGCTTCCAGTTGGCATTGTACCGCATCTTCAAGCTTAGCTAGAAAAGTTTCAAATAATAATGTCAAATCACTAAATTTTTACGCTTTGCCTGCAAAGCCACCCCCCCCCTCCACCCTCCCTCCCCCCCGATTGGCCGTACGGCCCTCCACCATGTCGGTGTCATGCAAGTCAGCCCTTCATCCAACTCAAATGGTTGCGGACCCCTGGTACAGAAATAGCTTTGTTTCAGCGTGTGCAGAAAACTGCCGTCCTTGTTATTCAAGACCCATTGTCACGCGTCTCACGCTGCCAAGAAATAATGCTCGGGTTGAAGCATTCCATGCCCACAAAATATATTTACAAAACCAAAGCTCGAACAAACGGGATCATAGCAAATGAACAAGCATATCACACTACACAAAAAAGTATGGCAGCCTCATACTATCAAACATTTCGTCAAAAAGTCACTCTATTACATTAACTGTCCATTCCAAAGTAAAACAAAACCTACCACTTGTAGTAGGACAAACCCAATGTGATGCGCCGAGGACGGGGCCCGGTGGGTTTGCTGGGTTACGCGTTGGCGCATATAGGAGCACGTCGCGACGGCCCCTGCTATTCGTCAGTGGCCTGGATGACCGCGGTGCGATGCCACAGGTTCCTTGAGGAGCACGGCTCAGCAGGAGGCCAGCAGTGGAAAGCCGCTGGTAATAGGTGGTTCCGAGCTGCACGCGCCAACGGTGCGAGGCCGTTGGCACGTTGTGGGGAACGGCCCGACAGGTCGCCGCCTGTGTGATGACGACGGTGCGCTCTCACCAAAAGGCTCTTTCAGGGCTCAGGGGCCTCAGTACCGGTCCGGCAGCTCTCATCCCGAGGGTGGCACAGCCACCTGGAGGCCCCGATGGTCGACCCGAACTTGCCACCGTTCCTCCCAAAACCTCGTTCCACACTCCCTACTTAATTTAACTTCGTCGTCCACCTCTTCAGCTCGCAATGTACCATGTGAGGCTCCAATTTGATGGTTCAGGTAACATCCTTCGATCACCACGTGTATCTTCTTCATTGGTCCCTCAAAATTTTTCTAGCCAACCCGTAAGCTGATCCTTCTTCCTCCTGGTCTTTTTTTTAATCATCTTCTCGAATCCCCCTTCGGGTATGGGCTTTTTCTATTCTCACCTCACACCTTCTTACCACATGACATTGCCCCCTGAAATTGAAGAGTTTTTTTTTCTTTTAAAAGAAGTGCTACAACAATGTCCGCAGTCTGCCCGTCACAACACCATATCACACCTATTACGTTTTTACCTCAGTCCTACTAAACTAATCTGCATCACACACTCAGTTCACTCTACACCAAAACCAACTTCAAATCCTACACTCAATCACAACACGTAACACTAACAGACAACTCTTCCTGATACCCTTACACTAATCTACTCATGCAATCTGCTCTGACGTCACCAAAATCAAACACATCAACAAATCTCAAGATTGCAAACACTCTTAATCAAAGTACACTTCTCAACTCTCTCATTTCCATGTACAATTCATACACCTACCTAGGGGGGCACGACGCCGCAACCCGCAGTATGTTGACGCCGCTCCTGACATTCCAGGTCCTGGCGTGCTGGCTGCCCGCGGGCATGCCCGCACTCCAACCTGCCTCGTTCGTGCTCGCCCCTGCCGAGCGCCTCCCTTCCGTGCGGTTGCCTGCCGACGCTTGGAAACGCAGCACCTCGCCTCCTCCACCCGTGCACCTGCCTCCGCTGACCAGCCCCTCTTGGCTTCCGAGCTCCGTGACGACAGCGATTCCACGGGCCTACTTAAACTCCGGAGAGCCGCCAAAAGTCCGGGGCACGACGCCGCAATCCGCAGTATGTTGACGCCGCTCCTGACATTCCAGGTCCTGGCGTGCTGGCTGCCCGCGGGCATGCCCGCACTCCAACCTGCCCCGTTCGTGCTCGCCCCTGCCGAGCGCCTCCCTTCCGTGCGGTGTCCTGCCGACGCTCGGAAACGCAGCACCTCGCCTCCTCCACCCGTGCACCTGCCTCCGCTGACCAGCCCTCTTGGCTTCCGAGCTCCGTGACGACAGCGGATTCCACGGGCCTACTTAAACTCCGGAGAGCCGCCAAAAGTCCGGGCACGACGCCGCCAACCCGCAGTATGTTGACGCCGCTCCTGACATTCAGGTCCTGGCGTGCTGGCTGCCCGCGGGCATGCCCGCACTCCAACCTGCCCCGTTCGTGCTCGCCCCTGCCGAGCGCCTCCCTTCCGTGCGGTGTCCTGCCGACGCTCGGAAACGCAGCACCTCGCCTTCTCCACCCGTGCACCTTCCGCCGCTGACCAGCCCCGCTTGGCTTCCGAGCTCCGTGACGACAGCGGATTCCACGGGCCTACTTAAACTCCGGAGAGCCGCCAAAAGTCCGGGGCACGACGCCGCAACCCGCAGTATGTTGACGCCGCTCCTGACATTCCAGGTTGGTTACTGCAAACTTTCTAAAGAATTTAGGAGCGGCAATCGTTTTCTTGTGGCGGTGTCGTGCCCCCACGACTTTAACTGGTTGTGCCGCCGTGACACCAGAGACTGGCTATTTTGGTTGTTAACCGTTGTACGTCCGCGGTGTGCCATGTTGCATTGTCACAATTGCTGCTAGCCCTATCAGGCGACGTGGAGTCGAACCCAGGCCCTGATAGCATTCAGGAATCTAGTACGCCGATCGACGCCGGAGATATCTCTGCTGTCATGCAGATGCTCACCAGGCTCGCGTCAGGTCAAGAAAGAATTTTGTCGGATTTAGCGGACATACGGACTAGACAATTCGCCACTGACGAAAAAGTGAAGAGCTTGACTGAACGTGTCAATCTTTTAGAGCAAGCTCGCTCGCAGTCCAGTAACTCTTCGGCCGATTCCAAAGCCCCGTCTGCAGTAAATAGCTGCTTTGAAAGCTTCCACGGATGATTCCGAAAATAGGCTACGAAGGAACAACCTTCTCTTTTTTGGTTTTGAGGATAACCCGTCCGAAACCTGGAAACAAGCCGAAGAAACCGTTGTTGCGTTCTGCTCTACTAAGCTAGGTGTATCGCTTGACCCACTGAATATTGATCGAGCGCATAGACTGGGCTCTTACATTGAAGATAAAAACCGCCCCATAATAGTTCGCTTTGTTAGATTCAAAGATAAAGATGCGGTGTTGGGGGCGGGTCCGAAGCTGAATTCCAGTGACATTTCCATCAGGGAAGACTTCTCTCGTTCAGTGCGCTTAGCCCGCAGGAAACTTACCGAATTTGCAAAGGCTCGCTCTTCCTCCTATAAATTAAGGCATGATAAGCTTCGTATGGACGGACGAGACTTCCTTTACGACGCTGATACGGATGTTGTCGTGCTGCAAAAAAAGTGAACTTGAAACGGAGTCGAGCAATCCCTGTTACCTGCAGTTAGCGACTACGTCAGCGTTCCTCGATGCAGCCTTATTAAGTATGAGCCATGCCGTCCTTCACTTGTAAACATTATGCTTATCAATTGCCGAAGCGTTAGGAACAAAACCGACGAGTTAACAGGGCTCGTATCATCTTTTGGCCCTGACATGTTATCGGGTCTGAATCTTGGTTGGATGAATCGATTTCCAGCTCTGAAGTATTTCCTGCGGAATATGTGGCCTATCGCAAAGACCGGAATACGCACGGTGGGGGCGTTTTTGTTCTGGTCAAGCACAGCTTGCCAAGTTTCGTAGTCAACTTTGAGGCTAACAGCTGTGAATCTGTTTGGTGTAAAGTTGTTCTCGAACAAAACAAACAGCTTACAGTTGGAGCATTTTACCGTCCGCCTAATGACAACAGCAGCCATACCTTTAATACCCTCTCTCAAATACTACTTACGGTTTCAACTGATTACTTTCTCGTCGGTGGTGACTTTAATATGCCGGATGCGTAGTGGATAACAAACTTACAGTACTTCCTTCGCGCTCATCCCTGTCGTGGGCTTTTTACGATCTTTTTGCAGCACATGGTCTTTATCAATTCGTGGAGGGAACCAACACGGCGTCATAGCAATGCCGCTTCCACCTTAGATCTTCTGATATCAAACTCTCATTCGTTGCTTCAATCCGTTTCCATAGTTCCCGGAATAAGCGACCATGATGCAGTGGTTGCCCGTCTCGTTGCTTCCAAACCGTACATACCGCCTCCGAAACCAGGAAAGTTTATTTCTTTGATAGTGGAAATTACTCTCGTATTTCTGAAGCGCTTGAGTCAAGCTTCGATAGTTTCTCAGAACAAAGCAGCACTGTATCTGTCTCTGAGTTATGGCTGCTGTTTAAAGAGCAACTTTTAAAGCTCATTGACTTGCATATC
This sequence comes from Haemaphysalis longicornis, assembly GCA_013339765.2. Taxonomy (NCBI): domain Eukaryota; kingdom Metazoa; phylum Arthropoda; class Arachnida; order Ixodida; family Ixodidae; genus Haemaphysalis; species Haemaphysalis longicornis. Next base: position 110,673,995 of record CM023456.1, read on the forward strand.
CCCTCTAAGCTTCTTTCTGCGAAACACCGAAAAAAATAAACCTTGGTTTGATAAACCCATTAAGGTTCTACTTAATAAGAGGAATCGTATATTCAAACGGTATAGAAAAAATCCCGATCCACTGCAACTTTCTAAGCTTCGACAGCTTGGTTCCGAAATCAAGGTCAAAATCACAGAAGGAAAAAAGCGGTATTTTGACTTTCTTGTTTCTAGAATTAAAGAAAATCCAAGGAACTCTGGAAACTGGTGAAATCTAACAGCAAAGATGATGTTGGTATCCCTCCGTTAATCCACAATAGTGCAGCTGTTACCAATGATAGAGATAAATCAAGCTGTTTTAGTGATTACTTTGTCTCAGTGTATTCCACGCTAGTACCTCAACATCTTCCAGTCTTCTTGAGCAACGCACTTGATGATATGCCGGATATTGCTATTCACTACTCTGGAATAGTCAACCTTCTCCAAAAATTAAAACCACACTCGGCACCAGGTCCAGATAGGATACCCAATCTTGTTTTGAAATCCTGCGCACATGCCATCTCAAAGTATTTAGAAGTACTGTATCACAAATCTCTTGAAACCTCAGAATTTCCTGAAGACTGGGAAGATGGGCGACATTGTTCCGATTCATAAAAGTGGGCCCGAGACAGTGTCATGAACTATAGACCCATATCTTTAACATCTGTGTGCTGCAAAACCCTGGAGCACATAATTTACACTAACATCTTTACCCACCTTCAAAACAACAGTTTCTTTGTTCCTTACCAACACGGGTTTAGAGCTGGTCATTCATGCGTAACTCAGTTAGTGGAATTTACCCATGACATATTTACATCATTTGATAAAGGTTTACGAACAGACTGCATACTACTAGATTTCCAGAAAGCGTTTGACAAAGTGTCTCATGTTCTCTTACTCCATAAGCTTTCACTTCTTGGTTTACCAGATAACATCCTTTTTTGGCTCAAAAACTATTTGACAGGTCGTTTACAAAGAGTGGTAATTAATGGCGCAGAATCAGAATATGCATGCGTATCTTCTGGCGTTCCGCAGGGTTTCCGTCTTAGGTCCACTTTTATTTCTTATATATATAAATGACATTTGCACAGGAATCACTTCGAAAATCCGGCTGTACGCAGACGATTGTGTCCTTTACAGAGAAATTACTAACGACTCTGACCGAGTAGCATTACAGACAGACCTAAATAAAATTTCTTCATGGTGTGACAGGTGGCTTATGTCCCTGAACATCTCAAAATGCAAGCATATTTGTTTCACGCGCAAGCTTCAACCAATCGGTACACAGTACTGCTTGAACGGCTCCCCATTATCAGAAACAAGCGAAGCAAAATACCTAGGTGTCACGTTTTCCGCCGATCTGACATGGAATCGTCACGTTCAAATCATCACTTTAAAAGCAGGACGAGTACTAAATTTCATTAAACGGAACTTTAAGCACGCGCCAATAGATGTCAAGAGAACACTTTACCTAAGCAACGTTCGCCCGATTCTGGAATACGCGTCCGTTGTGTGGGACCCGCACACACAAATTCCTGTCAATAGCTTAGAAAGGATACAGAAACGCGCAGCCCGATTCATAACCGGCATTTACTCATTCCAAAGCAGTGTCACAGAAATAAAACGGCACATATGTTTGGAAGATCTTTCACTGCGCCGTGTTGTTTCCCGCCTCTCTTTCCTTCGAGATGCCGTCTTCAATCGCACACCACTAAACAAAGAGACTTATCTACAATCACCAACATACATATCCGGGCGCCGCGACCACTTACTCAAGATAAAAGAAATGTGCGTGTGCACAAACACATACCAAAACTCCTTTTTTCCCCGTACAATACGCGATGGAACCTGCTGCCTCCTGAACTAATCGAAGTTGCTTCTGATGTGACGTTCCCCACTGCCCTTCAAGAATATATTTATGGATAAAAATGTACTCGCCACTTGAAACTTTCTTTGATATTTATGCTTTGCATTGTTAGCCAGCGTGCTGTGTAAATGAATGTATCTTGTTCCCTGGCCGATATTTATGCTTTGCAATGTTAGCCAGCGTGCTGTGTAAATGAATGTATCTTGTTACCTGGCCGATATTTGTTTTTAATGCTGTCTCATGTGCTCCCTCAGAATGTACCACATGTGTGATTAGTATTGTACTCACGGTCTGCAGTGTGTGGCTTACTAACGCAAACCTTGTATGTTTTTACAATGTTTTTTTTTTCTTTCTTCAACTTTCAAAGAGTGTGCAATGTTGTATTTTATATCGATTATTTGTCCCCCCTACTATAATGTCCACGGGCGAAGTAGGTATGCAAATAAATAATAAATAAATAAACCTGTCACCTACACCACACCACAACATTTCTGCTTTACGTTAATACACAACCTATGTGTCATATTCCCTCATGAGTCCAATTTCTTTGCAAGTCAACTCCATGATTTCAACCGGCTTTGTTGATCTTTGACTTCATCTTCACCTTCTTGCGCCTCTTCCATTCAGCACCTTTCGCTACACAGTCATCTCTGTTTGAACCACCGTGAATGTTCACTTGTCTCACTGCCCTATGTCCCGTTCCCTGTCTCCAGTCCTTCTCTACTGTAAGCATTCTCTCGATTGTGCACGACTCGTACGATTTCTTCGTTTCTGCCTTCTTTGCGCGCCTGCGCTTTCGCTGTCTTCTGACGTTGGTACTTTGGATGCTCACGGAGAAGAACTCACTGCATATCTTATGGCCGACGCCACCTTGGCCGGGGTGCTGACTAGGGAGGCAGCCGTTGTTCTTACAGGCCTTAGCTGGTTGTATGCGCATCATCTTGGTAGCGTGCGCTAACTCTACGAACTTCCCAGCTACCCTATCACTTTTCGCACAACTGCGCTCATGCACTCGAACCTTCTTAAGACCCAAACAGTTTTTTCTCCTCTGCTTCACACGCTTACAAAAACGCGGGCACTTTTTCTCACCCCCTTGCTCCTCAGCCCCCTTACCGGGTGCTGGGAACTGCCTTCTACCTGGGATCAGGCCCTATCCAGTGCCCAACCTGAATTTCTCGAGTCGGGACTATACATCGCCCACAAGGAGCTAGGTCTGAGGGAGCGGTTCTAGTTGCTCTGAATTCCGCTTACTTGGCTGCGCACTGGGGACCCCGTTTACCATCTTAGACACTGAGCTGTCCGCTGAGCTGTCTAAAGAATGTGCACTGGACTTTTGCGGGACAAGTGTACTCTCAATAGCCATAGGCATTTCTAACGGACCAGCAATAGAGCTTTCTCTCCGGATGTTATTACTGCCAGCGCACCGAGCAGCCAGTATGTCCGTCTCAATTATTACTCTTCCAGAGACCGTCAAATCGATTGAATCATCAGAAGTACTAGGCGGAAGAACGATGTCCTCGCCTGGAGTGTTCCGACTACGATTTCCAAGCGCCTGGGCATCGGTTCTACCATACCCGGCCCGTTCGCCTTCTTGCGCTTCGAATGCGCCTTTTTCCTCAGCGGTCGTTTACGAGAAGCATTTTCGTTTTATTTTTTTGTTGGCATCACTGTACTGTGCGAACCCCGTTCTCTCAACAGCACGTGCTTATTCGCTGTCAGCTATCTGCGTACTTTCGTTCTCACGCGCATCAAAGAGATCGGCGACCCGCGTGCCGTCAGGCTCACGTGCGGCGCGTTCACCGTTTTTTCTGCGTTCTCTCTCCTCGAGACGCCGCGCTAACACTGCTAAGCGTATCTTAAGTCCGAAAATCTCCTTCACCCTCACGGCTTTCCTCTCGTTCTCTTGTGCTATAACTCGGAACCTCGTATTTTCCCGTTCTTACAAGCAGAGCGCCTCCTCCTTGGACAAACCTAATGCACTAGCCAAGGTTAAAGGAGCCATGAAAAAAAAACAAAAGTTTGTTTTATTCGAAAGATTAGGTGTTTCAGAGTACACCAAGCGCTTTCCCGGAAGCAAATGATGCTTTATTCACTGAGAAATAGGGCAATTTAAGCCAAAATTTTAAATCTCCCGCTAAAATTGCACATTTCGTAGCGTGAACAATGGCGTCATACAAGCCGGTCATGAAACAGATACTTAGTATGTCGACTCCATATAACACCCACACGTGGGAGTCGACCGAGGACGGCGGCCATTTTAAAAACTACTAGTAAAACCTAGTGCACCCGCAGCCCTAGTCATGGAATCGCCTGATCCGGAGAAACAAAACTCTCGCCGAGGAGCTCGGGCTTGCATTTAACAACCTCACACCACTTGAACGCTCAATGCTTCTAAGTGCACGAGCGGCAAGAGTTGCGGGATACGCGGTGGACGGGGAAAGCGACCATTCCGTGATAGCCACAACAGACGAACGCCCAGCCGTCGGCACCGCTGCCCTCGTCAGCCCGTGGCGACGGACAATACAGACTGGTACGTATGTGCCGTATTTTCAATTCGCTTATGCCGTTGGCCGGTGTCGTGTATGGAAAGCCGTTCGCTGGAGCTTCTCTGCTCCGACCAGAAAGATTCGAGCGTCAATGCGCGCCGTGTACGGCAATTTTTTTCCCAAGGTCAGAGCGCTTCGGCGATTTGACGAAGTCGGCGACGAGCGCCAGCATGTCCGGGTCCCTGCCGTAATCACTTCCTCGGAAATGAAGCGAGCACACTCGTACTTTCTTTAGCTCTCTTTCTCCTCCGTTTGCAAAGTTCACAAAACGTAGCCACTTGCTTCGCCGAGGTTCGTCGTTGGGCAGCACATGAAAGGAGATCTCACCGGCGGGGATGTCGCACTCCCTCGACGATTTGCCCGTACTACATGGGCTATTTCAAACACAGCAACGAAATTTCATTGTAAAGTACTCGAAAAAAACTGACGTTTTCAGTGGTTGTAAACTGTAAACGAGCTCGTAACGACAGCAGCAAAGCCAACACGACCTCCATACCGAAACCTGTGCGACGAGTGGCACTATCTCGTTGCTGCCCTGTGTTCCTTACTCCCTTGTTTCTATTTTTGCCTTTGCTGGTTGGCGATATGACGGCCAACCTCCTGTGAAGGGATTACGATACCAAGCAAGGTCGCGGCTGTGCGTGCTGGGACGGTTCGTTGGCCCCGAAGAGCCTTGAACACGAAAATTCGTCTGCGCGACGGTGGTGACGGCGAGATGTCGAGTTCGGCTGGCGGTAGTTTCGTACGGCATTGGCATACACGCTTGCGTGTTCGTTCGGAACTTCAACCGTTTACTCCACCGTTCGTTTGTCATAAAAAGAATGTGCAGCATGTTTCACGGGCATTTAGCTCGCTATGCAAACTATAAGCCCTGCCTACCATGCGTTTGCTTTTGCCGGACTCCGCCAATCGCAGAGCATTCTCGAGTGACATCGTAGGTGCTGTTGCGGAAAATGAGCTGGTGGGTCGCATGGTCATTCTTTTTTCCTAATTATGTAGCTTATTTGAGCGAAGTTTGCGTTATAAGTGTGTCGTTATGGTTCTACGAGGCAATCTTTCGAATGAACCAAACTTGTGTTTTCTCTTCATGGCTCCTTTAAGATCTTCTCGAGCTCCATCTCTCTGCCAGCTGAGACGCGTGATTGGACAAAGAATAGATCCTGGCAGGCTCGTCAAATGTTGTCGCGCGTCTCACGGAGCAAAAAAAAAAAAAACTAAGGCTCGGGTTGAGGCATTCCATGCCCACACAGCATATTTACAAAACCAAAGCTCGAACACACGGGGTCATAGCAAATGAACAAGCATATCAGCAGTACTAAAAAAAACAAGCACCAACCTCACATTATTAAAAATCGTGTCACAAATCCCTATATTACATTACCTGTCTATTTCATAGGGAATCAAGTCCTACCACCTGTAGCACGACGAACCCGGTGCGATGCCGATGATGTAGCCCGGTGGGTTTCCTGGCTTACTCAGGGGTCACCAGCACGGGCCCGTCGCGACGGCCCGTGCTGGTGACCCCTAAGCGATGGCCCGGTGGAAGATAGCGTACTAGGCCGTAGCCTGGTTAACATTCCTGCCTTTTCCTTACTTTTCTCTCTCTCTCTCTCTCTCTCTCTCTCTCTCTCTCTCTCTCTCTCTCTCTCTCTCTCTTCCCATTGTTGGTACTGCTAACCTCATCCTCCCTCTTCGATCACCCTGTGTCTGTCTTCTTCGTTGGTCCCTCCAAAATATTTCTAGCCACCCCGTTAGCATCCATCCTATTCCTCTTCGTCTTTCCTTCAATAATCTCTTCTCGGGCCAATCCCCTTCGGGTTGGGCCCCCTTGCTTTTCTCACTCGCACCTTCTTACCACATACACCCCACAAATTGACAATTAACGAGCTTTGAAAATGAAATTTTTTAGGAGGTCCCGCTTTGTTGCGCTGCTTGACGCGAAAAATAAAAACGCCTGTGTGCACGAGATTTCGGCGCACGTTAAAAATCCCGAAGTGGTCAAAATTAATCCGGAGCCCCTCTACAACGGCGCGCCTCATCGCCTGCGTTGCGTCGGCGCGTTAACCGTATACAAGCAGCAGTCCAGATTTTCAAGATTTCCATGACTGATTGTGATCAAAAGCTGTAAATTATGATGATAAAAAAAACTCAGCGCCATTACTCAGCGAAAAAACCCAAAAAATCTTGCAATCACGCGTAATTCTCGAATTACTGCACACGTCGTAGTTCAGCATCATTGTTTATTTGCATAGCATCGTGCTATTAATCGTCGTCCGATACATAGGAAGGCCGTCGTCTTTTTTCACGGGGAGTGGTGGATGGAAAGTCACCCCTCAGCATTGTAGACTTCAACGAGCTAACCTAGCTAATCTGCATTAAGTAGCGTAGAGCTTGACCCATGGCGAAGCTGCAGGATTTTGTTTTTAGGTGAGCACTGAAATGCACATTACCACGCGTTTTGTACAACGCTGAATACAGTTTATTTACTTGTTCCGTCGTTGCTGTGCACTGTGTTACTAGTAGTCATCGTCATTATGCCTTGATATAGTCGTGTTCCGCATGCCAAGCGTTACTGCGCGGTAGCACCTTGATCACAGCGCTGGAGTTTTTTTTTTCTTAAGTGCGAATGCCACTTTATAAGCGACCCCCAAACCATCCACCGCCGGCGGCCCGGCGGCGGCGGGCGTCTGGCGTCCGCAGTGCTCCTCTCTATTAAAAAGTAAACGCATCCGGCGCCAGGTTTCGATCCGAGGACTTGCGGCCCGCAGCGCGACGCTCTACCGATCAAGCCACGGAGGGCGACGCTTGTATCAGCGTTAGTGACGCGCCTTATATCTTTTAACGCATTCAAACTACGTCGTCAGCGGCGTGCGTTGCGACTCAGCGGCGTTATAGCGGCTCTGATAACTGCGTGGTGTACACGTGATACTACAAACCCGATGGAAGAGATGGAAGAGAAGGCGGCGAGGCGGTGGGCTGCGGGGGCCGAGCCGCAAGCGCCGCAAGCGGGCCGACAACCGTGCATTCGCACTTTCACATTCTCCCCTCGGGGAAATGCGGGGGGAATTTTTTTTGTAACGTGACTGCGCGAGCCGGGGAGCCGGCGGTCGCCGCTATGCACACGCTTACCATCGCTCGGAATTCTCTCGCGACTCGTGATTTTTCTTGTTTTGTCACTAAAGCCACTGCGATTGGCGGAAACGCTCGGCGGTCGCTGCGAGGCAAGAGCTTAGAAGCGCTCAGCATTTTCTCGGCAATTTTTCTTGCAACACTGAACTCCCGGCTTGTCCAACGGCTTCGCTGCTAAAAGTGATGGGCAGACTTCCTCATGTGCTTTCGCGTGATATTTTGTTTTAGACGTGGCCAAACATTTGGTCAATTTCCATTGAGTATTGTAAATTTCTCGCTGCTTCTCTAGAGGTGTTGAATGATTCCTCCCACAAAAAAAAACTTGCATTAATTTTGTTTTTGCTTATGAATGTCGTTTGCTTTTCTAGCAAGCCATGACGTATGCACAAGTCCCGAGTGCTACCGAAGAGGTAACGTATAACTTCATACTGTATAACTAGTGCCGTGATATTAGCCTATGACATTAAAAAGTCTTGCAAGCAGCACCAAGAAAACAGTAATACGTTCACCACCTGTCTTAGGCCTTTCCCTGAAATCCTGTGCAACAAGGCAGTGCTCGACATTATAGAAGTTGCACACCGTATTGGACCATACTATGTCTCCCACTTTGCCTTGTCAATGTGCTCGAATAAAGTTAAGCACTTATGCGTGCGGTTTTTATGAAGTATATTTGATATATTTATGTAGTAATTATGTACAAAAAAGGCCACTCATACAAGGGTGTCTACGAATTATCTGATTCTCCTGAAGTAATCAGAGCAAACAAATAGTGGGGCTTATATTGGCGGTATTTTGTACGGGCATTTCAAATAGAAACTGATCTCTCGGAGCTAGTGCACAGCATAGCACCATATGCAACACGCAATACTCGTGCTAATGAAACAAAGTGAATTGTATTTGGCGTCTGTATGCGTAAAACAACTAAACAGACTGCCCTGGGAACACAGGCCGTTAACACCACAAGAAAGGCTGAGGGCTCTAGAGTTTCCTTTTGGTCGAACGGTGCAATGACACTCCTCTGGGTTGACGTATTGTTTCGTTTGTTTTGGGATATTGCACTTGTTTTGGCCACCGCAGATGTTTAACCCATTTTTTTCTCTTTTTCCTGTAGCGTATTCATTACCACCTTCTTATTTATTTGTCACCATGCTGTTACTCAAACTTTTATGGATATTTCAGCGACTACCCCACTGGTGTTCTAACAAGTCCCTATTAACGCATTTTCTAGTAGTTACAAAACAACCAGGCCGCCTTTAAAAGGTATACAAATCCAAGTTTTCCACTTTTAAGAAAACGAAACCAGAACCAAGATCGATGTCGAAAACCAAACATTCGTTTAGCATTAACGAAGATATTCTCCAGGCAATATACCGAAGTGTAGGATGGAGGGAAAAACATCATGTAATGCCGCAGCCAAATTTCACTTATCACAGATTTCTCAGCCTTTGTAAGTTTCAGTTTCTTTATTAACCAGCTGTATATTCTAAATACGTACACACGTGAACCTAATGTTGTTAACACGAATAAATAAGAATAACACGGCTAGTAATACAATTGCTAGATGATATATTTGATTAGTTCGTTGGACATCTTTTCATTCCAGCTGAAATTCTCACTTGCGTCCCTCGACCGGTCGGTTCGTCCATGCGACGACTTCTACTCGTACGCCTGTGGAGGATGGATTAAAAGCCGTAGGCTACCAGAATGATCTATCTTATCTGGACCCAATGAAGATACTAGACGTACAAGTTCTTCACACGGTGAAAGGTATGACAAAACCCCAATGAAGAGCATGTCCTCTAGGTGAAAAAGCATCTGAGCACTGAAACATATTTAACATTTCGTCAATGCAGCTGCAAGGCTTTCTGCAGACGCTTCTGGCCATATATAGTTGACACAATAACTGCACATTTTTCATCTGTTGGTGATATCTGCGAAGAACTATAATTTTGTGGATTTTAGGCAACCTTATTTCAGTTAACCATTGATTTTAGTAAACCTAATAAAGAAGCATAGTGTCGTAAAGGCAGTTCAATAATAGACCATATCCAAACGATGAATCAGGTGATAAAGAAATCCGCGGAGTATACTGAACCTCGTTATATAGCGGTCAAAGATTATGAGAAAGCAGTTCACCCTGTCGAATCCTCAGCAGTCATGCAGGCGTTGCGGAATCAGAGTGTCGGTGAGCATTACGTAAGAATACTAGAGGATACCTGCAATGGGTTCATCGCTACCAGAGTCCTCTACAAGGGGAGCAGTAAAATGCCTATAGGGATGGACGTCAGACAAAGAGACAGTCTCCCCAATGTTATTCACAGCTTTTTTTACCGGAGGTATTCAGAACATTACATTGAGACCAAGTGGGCGCAAGGGTTAATGAAGAATGCCTCAGTAACCTCAGATTTTCTCATGAGGTTTCCTTTCTATGTAACTCGTTGGACAAATGTCAAAGCATGATTACTGCACTAGACCAGCAGAGTAGAATCGTCGGCCTGAAACTAATATGCAGGAACATAAAGCAACGCTCAATAGCCCCGGGAGCGTTTTTAGATCGGAGGCCAGGCAGTGGAATTGTTGCGGGAATATATCTACTTAGGCGAAGTAGTGACCCCGGGTCCCAACCATAAGGCAGAGATGTTCAGAAGCATTAGAACGGGGTGGAGTGAATTCGGCAGGATTTCTCAGACAATTGCGGGCAACCTACCAGTGTCCCTGAAGACGAAAGTGTGTGAAAACTGCATCTGACCGGTACTAACCTACGGGGCAGAAACTTGGAGGCTCACTCAAAGGGTTAATTTTAAATCAAGCATGACTCAGCCAGCAATGGAATGTAAGACGATGGGTGGAACCTCGGGAATTCTGTGGAACCTCGGGACTGCGTAAAGGTGACCGCAATTACATTATAATAAAATCAAGTTATTGGAAAAAGAACCAAAACAATGATAGGAATGAAGCCATACCTTCAGCAAACGAGAAACTGGACTAAAAAAGAAAGTACAAGACACACGCCTCTAACTAGTTAAGCGCCAAAATGTAGAAGAGAACACTGATATACGCAGATAAAAGAAGAAAAGATAAACAGAAACTTTAGTTCGTGTTGCAGAGGACCCGCAATCTTCATGCTTGCTCTTATCTCCATTTTGAGAATGAAGCAAAACCAAAGTGCCGACCCAGGTCGTTACACATCCCGTGTTCTCGCGAGAAATGCACTCTCTCGAAAGAGACTGAAAAACCCCTCCCTTCTGAAACCCATGCAAGGCTTAAAATTAAACTAATACCCCGCAACTTGCTTCCCGTATACCACGCAAGCCGCAGAGACAGAGAGCACGTGCTCTCCAAAAACGACTCGCCGCTTTATCTGACGTGGTCTATGAGGATGCTGCAGAATATAGACACCGCGCCGCATTCGCCATTGCAGTTATAAACGCCCCGGATAATCCCCGTCTAGACTCTCTAAACTGAAGTACTCCCTATCCCGCCACGGCAGAAGAGGCCGCAATAGCTTTAGCCCTCTCCCAAAGGCCCACCCCACCGATAATAATCTCCGATTCCAAAGCAACCATTCAAAATTTTTCCAGCGGCCATGTTTCGCCACAGGCATCCAAAATTCTTTGACGCCTCCCACCCGACTACCCGGTAGGAATTGTCTGGACTCCAGCGCATGCTGGCCTCGCGGGTAATGAGGCTCCCCACAATACCGCTCGAGGGCTCACAATCCCAGCCGGGGCAAGCCTCGAACTCTATCACGGGGCCAGATCCACCAGAGACAGACTTCTTACGTACAGAGAAATAACCGTTCATTACCACCTAGAACGCCGTAGGTACGCCCCGGCTCACGCCAACCTAATTACGAAGAACACACGTGGCGTCTCCTTCAGACGAACACGTTTACTAATCCCGCTATACTACACCGAATCCACCCTTCATTATACCCTTCCCCAGAATGCCCTGCTTGTGGAGCCCTCGCCACCCTTCCCCAGATCTTTTGGGGGTGTCCTAAGATCCGTATACCCTAATTTCCTCTGATGAGTAGTGAAAGGAGGCACTGGGGAGCTCAGACCTAGAGGTACAAACCTCCTTTGTCACCAGAGCTCCCGATGTCCCCGCCCGGCACAAGCCAGCGGCAACAACCACCCGTTGAGCCACATAGAGCTCAATAAAAATGTTTTCTTTCTCTCTCTCTCTCGAAAGAGTTGACTTATTTGCCTTAAAGCACCAAAAACGGTGCGCTGACGCAGCTTTAGTCCTCCATGTTTATCCCCAAAATCATCCAAGATGGGCGTATCTGTTTGAGAACAAGACCTAAACAAGGAGCCCGTGTGCAGAACTTTCGGCGAGCACCCGAGCTGACTGCAATAATCAGCGAGGTGGCAAGCACCCCCTGTTCACCTCACAGATGCATGTTGCTCTCAGATCGCATCATTCTTGCGTCTATCAGTCGGCCCTGCGTACCATGGTTTGCAGGACGAAGGGGTCCTGTGCACCACACCTGTCGCGCGCTCTTCGAACATTTTCGTATGTTATGTAACAAAGCAGGTGTTACGAATCGGCCAGCGCCGCCAGTACTTCCCCGCATCACTCCTCGGCTGTGCGGCGAAGCCACTACGTGCGTGCGCCAACCATGTCAGTAACAAGTTGCGACAAGCCGCGTCAGGACGCTTTGCTCTCGGCGCATTTCAAAACTTTCGGACAGGCTGGCGGCGAGGCTCGTCTCCACGCTCTTCAAGGACACAGAGGCCCCGTCGATTGCAACGGAGTCCTCCTCTCTCCCCTCTCTCGGACTCAACGTGGCCGAGGCTATGAACGGCTTACGAACTCTGGAAAGAGTGTTGTGTGTGTCTGTGACGTTCGTGGCGTGTTGCCACTTGTTTCGTTTGACCGTTATCGCTTTTGGGTATACATAGAGCTGCCCAAGCGTTTGTAACTCTTTCCTGTTAGAGCAGCAAATCGATGTTGTCCGCTCTGCTCGAGTCCTGTATTGTAACCTCGCCCGTCAGGGCATTCTTCTTTGGCTTCGGCTCACCTCTCGCTATGAAGTAAACAGTTACGTTAGCCTACGGCTTCTGGACTTGTTCCCGGCTGCAGTCGGCCCACACGGTCGCAACAGCTGGTTGGCAGCGGTCGGATGGCAACTTCGTAACACCTGAAGCCAGCGATGCAAGACCCAACACCACGGACGTCAAGGCGGCTTCGGACATCGCAGAATTCACGGTGGTCAAGGGTGAGTGCGGGACTTTTCTTCACTGAGTTTTACCAGGCTTCTGAGGATAGCTGGTAGGGCGGGTGTTTTTGTCGCGTGGGTTATTCGCGCAAAACATTTTTGGAGCAGTGGGAAGCAGTACTCTAGACCGGCCATGAATTTGAAAGCGTTGAAAAAACCGCAGTTGTTGGAGCTTGCAAAAAAGATGCGCTTGGATGTTACGGACGCGCTGAGAAAGCCAGATCTGATACAGGCTATACTCGCTGTCGGGGCTGACGATGAGGAGCTGTCGGAATGCATTGAGCTGGTCAATGGCAGGGAGACCGCGAAACGTCAGGCCGCCGAGGCAGAGGCTGAGCGCCAGCGTAAGGTGCTCGAGAGGCAGAAACGAGAGCAGGAACGCAAGGAAAGAAAGCGAGTACAAGAGCTCGAGAGGCAGAAACAAGAGCAGGAACGCCAGGAAAGAAAACGACAGCACGAGGAAAAGATGCGATGGTACGACCTCGAGCTCGAGCGCCTTGAACAGGAAAAAAGGGAGCTCGAAGGAGAGAAACTCCAACGTGAGAACAAGAACCTAAGCACAAAATTCAACTCGAGCAGGAAGAAGCGAAGCCTAAGTTAGAATTGTTGCTCGAAAAAGACCTCGTTGTCGAGGAAAGCACCGTGCCAGCGCTGCCAGTAGCAGACGCTCGGGAGCGCGAGTCGGAGGCGACGGTTGCGGCCCAGCAGCGCGGCAAGGTTGCTGAGAGAGATAACGACGGCGCATTAGCTCAGACTGTCGGCAGAGGCGGCAGAGGGCAGTGCGTGTCCACTGAGTGCGATAATGTGTCGGCGTTTGTTTTCGAGATCTCGGCGGAGTGTTCGGACGGTTCAAATTCGCGGGAGGCCTTGGGAACGGCTACCGGCTTGAACGTGAACATTTCGCGCGATAGCGACGTTTCCGCAGGAATGCGTAAACGATGAGGTTACCGAAAGGCCGCACGAGTACGCTGAAACGGAGGTTGTTCCTTCAGACGGTAGTGCGGAAACGAGCGAGGTGGTGGCAAAGCCTGCAGCCGATGCAGCGAACGGTTTGCACGGTTCAGTTGGGAGAAATGACGGTCTCGCCACTGAGCAAGCCGATTCCGTTATGACACCAGCTCAGGTAGCTGACCTCGAGCAACGGCCAGCCGAGCTCGTAGAGATTCAGGTGTCTGGGGTGGCTGAGCCGTTTTTTGAGACAGGGCAGCTTAGATCTAGTGTAGCCTTGAAAGCCGCAAAACAGAACCAAAACACCCTTCGGTGTTCGCTTACTGAGGGTGTTGCGGAAAAGGCGAGGGACGCCGAGATAGGGTCCGTTGGAAGCTACGAGGTGTCTAATGAGCACGTCGTGCCCTTGTCACTCCCAGCTGATGCTCCCGACGATAGGCCAATATGGGCTAAGCTAGTTGAGATTTCGGTGGCGCCTGTGGCTGAGCCGAATTCGGGAACCGACCAGCCTAGAGGAGAGAACGTAAACGCGTTCCGGCGTTTGCTTGCCGAACGCGTTCGTAAAAAGGCGAGCAACGAGGAGAGAGCAAAAACTTCCGCGGGTACTTGCGGCGCGTGTTTCAGTGCGGGCACGCCGAGGGGCAAAGCCGTGAGCTCGCATCACGCCAAGGGAACGCCGCCTCCAAGGAGTGCGCGCCTAACGTATGAACGGTGGAAAATCCCGCTCGCTCCTCCGCGCACTCGACCTTTGTCGAACAAGACGACAGGTGTGATTTCACGCGGTCGCAGCAGTCTCTTTCAGAGAACGGGCGCACCTAAAGTGCGATACAAATTGGGGAAAGCTCGGAGCAATGATGAGAGCTCGAATCGCAGCTCTCAGCGCGAGAAGTGGCTTGTAGACGCCCGACTTTCTCAATTTTATTGTTTTTCCTGGATCAGGTTTGCCCTTTACGATTGCATTTTTTTTGTGTGGGACATTTCCATTTACGCGAAATGTCACCTTTCAAGTTTTTTCACTTGTCTAAAGTACTGCTGGGCAAAAATATAACTAGAGTAGTTAGTTATTCGCGTACTTTTTCGCAACTAAAAGCCTGGTAAAGCTTCAGTGTGGATTTGTCTTCGCACTTGCCGGCGATGCGGTTGTGTCTTCCTGTGTTGTTCTGTTGCTTGCCTGACCAAGCCAGAGACGTTCTTGGGGAGCCACTACTCGTCCAGTGACCCGCCCGGTGAAGCTCCAGCACGGTGTCGTACAGCCAAGGCCTGGAGTCGAGCGTCTGCCGAGCACTTCACTTCGAAAGCATCCCTCCGGACAACGGTGGTCGAAGACCCTTATCCATCGGGATCTCAGACCCCCGGCGGAGAAGCTGTTACGAATCGGCAGCACCGCAGTACTTCCCCGCATCACTCCTCGGCTGTGCGGCAAAGCCACTACGTGCGTGCGCCACCATGTCAGTAACAAGTTGCGACAAGCCGCGTGAGACGCTTTGCTCTTGGCGCATTTCAAAACTTCGACGGCTGGCGGCGAGGCTCGTCTCCACGCTCTTCAAGGACACAGAGGCCCCGTCGATTGCAACGGAGTCCTCCTCTCTCCCCTCTCTCTGACTCAACGTGCCCGAGGCTATGAACGGCTTACGAACTCTGGAAAGAGTGTTGTGTGCGTCTGTGACGTTCGTGGCGTGTTGCCGCTTGTTTCGTTTGACCGTTATCGCTTTTGGGTATAAATAGAGCTGCCGAAGCGTTGTAACTCTTCCTTTTAGAGCAGCGAATCGGTGTTGTCGCTCTGCTCGAGTTTGTATTGTAACCCTCGCCCGTCGGGGCATGTTCTTTGGCTTCGGCTCACCCCTCGCTATGAAGTAAACAGTTACGTTAGCCTACGGCTTCTGGACTTCTTCACGGCTGCAACAGCGGCTGGCCGCTCGCATCGTACACGCTACCACTCGTATGTCGGAGGCCACGGAGCTCAGATCGGGTGCCCCCGCCCGGTCGCAACACAGGGCTCATTGCGTGGCTCTTTGACCTTTCGCACCATTTTCAATGGCTTCTCTGGAGCTGAGAACACCACTTGGACTCCGAAATTACTACTTACCTTTTTGAAGCGGTGCGACGCCTAGTGCACGTATGGCACAAGGCCACCCGACACGTAGGCGCTCTTGACTTCGTTGAGAGGGCTGTCCGCCATTTATTCCACAATTTCTGGGGAATACCTGCGTTTTCTACCTTTCGTACTGCTGCAGCAGGCTTGCTTCCATTTTGTGCCGGCAGTACCTAGTTAGCGACGCCCTCGCAGTGGTATTCGCTATGCCCCGCTTCACGAGAGTGGCATTAAGGAAGAATGCCCTTTTCGTACGAAGTGCATACTGGCCACACAGCTGACCATCACCAACGAGCAGGTGAATGTCCGGAAACTACAGATGCTCCAATTCAGCAACCTCGCGCGGGAACTTCAGATCCTCTGCACACTCAGTGAAAATGCTGAACACATCTCCAACAAAAAGTTTTCGGTCATCCGGCAGAACGTGATTCATGTATCAATAAAGAGATGCCGTACCTCTGTAGTTTCAGAAATCACTTGATAATGTCTACCATGCAATACGGAGAAAGGTTGGAGAACTAAATTGTATTCTTTGTGGTTGCAATGACTCAGGGCCTTCCTTATCTACAAACATCTCCACTGACGTAAAACCTGGGTAGGGCGAAGCATGCAGCGTATAAGTGTATTCATAGCGCCTTGGCATTTTGCCAACGGAGGTGAAACCATTGGCGGAAACCCGCGGAGATGAAACGTCCTAGAGCGAGGCGTTTGAAAACGAGTATCTCGGTGTGCTCTTTTAGTACGCCTTACGTTCTAGCGTGAGGGGTAAGCGAATGACCCGGCGTTTAGCCCCGCGACTAGCGCGAGGGTTAAACAACTGTCCCGGTGTTTTAGTACCATGACCACATCAGACAGCGATGACAATACGCCGACAGCCTGAGCTCCTATAGGGCTTCGCCTCTAAGAAACATCCACAAACCTGCCAACCTTGGCAACAAAATTGCCTTCAAGGCGACAAAATGTATATCCTGTTAGCGTTTTGCCGAGAATAGGTCGCTCAGGAAAGGGGCAATACGACAGGCAACACATATGCCGTTTTTCTCGAGCCGGGCTGTCTTGAAACCCTGCAAAAGTGAATTGCAAATAGATATCTAGCAGTGTCGTAAACTTATTGAAGATATTCCAGCGGCACTCTGGAACAAGATAGCCCGTTTTCATCAATTGCGTTCCTGCGCAGCGCATTTTGTACCGTTTTTTGGAATGGAGTAAAAATGTATTCCGAGTCAATGTAAAAGCGCAAAAAAGTCCATTTCTTGTCACTTGCAGTTTGGAAAGAAAGCAACGACCTCGTCCAAGTTACGTACTGTTGCGAACTGGGGTAGCGTGGTCGAAGTATAACGTGGTTGGTGTCGTGCCGGGGCAGTCGTGATGACCAAGTTGAAGGAGAAGAAACATTTTGGTAAAAATGTTTACATCTCAATCTCAGAGAACTTGTAGCAAATAAAATTAGAATCACTCCTTATCCCAGCTCAACTGTAAAAAAGGAAGGATTTTCGAGAAACCCACCTGCGAACCATTCTTGTATATTGCAAAACGTTTACCTGCTCCTATTGAGGCAAGTGCAGTTCAGTGGGTTTTATGGCTCAAAAAAGTGTAGTGAGGAGAAATTATGCTTCGCACTGACCAATTAAACGTTCAAAAGAAAACATTAAAAGGCACGCCTATTATAGATAATGTGTGGCAGTTTGAAATATATTACAATTTTTCCGGCTATAAGACAATATAGACCATATAGACGTGTTGAAAGATATGTCGTGAATACTCCTCCTAAACAGCACTCTAGTGACAATGGGAATAAAGCTGCCATTCAGGCTTATTTCACCTGCCCAAAACGGAGGGATTCATTCAGGGATTCATGGCTGTGCCCCTTTTTGATGATTACAGATTGTCGTGCGATTGTGTGCTCTCGTGACCATCGTCAGGGTCAATTTTTGTTTTGTTCGTTTACATTCCCTTTTTGCTTTTTGTAGTCTTTTTCGGCTTTCATGTAATGGGGCCCACCCATGGAACGGGCTTGTTTCTATCTGTTTGTTTTCTTCTTCGCCCTTGTCGGCCCTACATATTCGCAATTAGTGTTACTGTGGTTTGCCACTATTCTAATTAGCATGCTCAACTTGCTCCTGCAAGCCTCAGCAAACACCGCTACCACCACCACCATCATCATCATCATCAGTTTGCTCAAGTCTATTCCAGAAGGAAGGCCTCTCCCATTCAACGCCAGCCCTTCCTGCCCTGCGCTACTCGAGTCCATTCTTTTCCCCTCAATTACCTCATTTCATTCCTCCATCGCGTTATTAGCATTTCCATTCTTGAAGTCCCATCTCTCTGTATCCACTCTGTTACCCTGCTGGTCAGCCGGTTGTCATTTACTACTCGAGTCTTCTACATCAACTGCTCGAGCTTTTTCACTGATCCAGGAGGCTCGTTTCCTGTCCCTTAGTTCTACTGCAATTATTATTGGTTCCATGCCCCGTTGAGCCGACACAAATTTCTTTTTTAGTTGTTTAGTAAGGCGCCAAGTTTGTACTAAGAAAGTCATCGCAGTCACGATGATTGCTTGTATATTTTTCTTAGGAGTGATAGAGGCAGCCTACTTTTAAATACTTGGATTGTTTGCCGAAAGACTCCAGTTCAAACCTGTTCTCCGCCTAATTTCTCTCTCATGATTGGGGTCAGCTCTGGCAGCCTGTCCGAGACGGATATACTCTTCCACTTGTTCTAACGTTTTGTTACATAAGCCGAAAAGGGCGCTTTCGGCTTGTTTATTCATCGCCACCTTAGATTTATTCATAGTTATTTTTATTCCGATGGCCTTCCTTTCTGACTGTAGTTTCTCAAGCATTTTTTCCAGGTGTTTCGCTCTCTCACTTAGCACGAATACGTCGTCTGAATATTCCAGATGTCTCTAGTATTCACCGTTTATCCCAATTCCTCTGATTCGCCAGTGGCGCTTCCTGAATACCTCCTCCATGCATCCAGTGCATAGTTTTGTCAAGATGGAATCTCCCTGTCATACGCCCTCTCTGATCATGAATTTGTCGGTTTGTTTGTAAATAACTATTGTGCCCGTACAGCCTTGATAAATGCCGTCTGGGAGTCTTACGTGAGTATCCTCTATGCCCTACTCTTTCCAAGCTACCAGCACTGCTGCGGGGTGTACTGAATCAAACGCTTGTTCATGTTCTATAAATGTCTTGTAAAAAGATTTACTGTACTCTGCGGATGTTTTTATTACTTAATTAACGACGTGCATGTGATCCATTGTAGAGTATCCAACCTAAAACCAGCCTGTTTTCTGGTTTCTTGAGAATCTAGGCTGCTACTTATGTGGCTAACTATAACTTTGCTAAACGGTTTTTATGCAACTAAAAGTAGGCGGGTGGGTCTTTATTCTTAAGGTGTGTGTTATCTTTCTTCTTGTTGATCAGAATCATGTTGGTGTTTTTTCAAGCTGTGGGCCCTTTTAGAGTCCTAAAGCATGCTGAAAATATTGCAGCAAGCTTTTCCACTAAAATGTCCGCTCCTTCCTCAAAATGTTCCCCGGTGATGCCGTCGTGACCTGCTGCTTTTCCTCTTTTTGATACCTTTAAGAGCCTTCTCTACTCCATGGTTAGTTATTCGTGGGAGAAAAAGTAAACTTTCACGTTCAGTTGTTTTCTATGGCTTTAGGTCGTTAGCGTATATCCTGGCGTGGAATCGTTTTGCTATTTTTATTATCTCATTCATGTTGTGCATATGTTACCCTGCTCTTCTATAGGCGTACATTTGTTTTTGCCGATAGCTAGCTTCCGCGTAGTTGCGTTCAACTTCCTCCTATTTCCAGCCTTTTCTCATACACTGTCGTGTTGTACACACGACTATTTTGTGCTTTAATGCAGAAAAACATTAATTTTTTGTGTTCAACGCGCTTGTTACAGAGCCGGCTTCAAGATTTCTTCAGAAAGAGATTTTTTTTAAAATCTAACTTTACTGCCCCTTACACATCAAGCGGTATTTAAAGTTTTTAGAAAATACACAGGTCTCCTGGGCAGCGATTCTCAGTCTCTCGCGAAGTCACCAAGGACATGTTCTAAACTTTTTCATGCGTACCATTTTTTGCCGAGTACTCCACGCAACGTCATTGATGGGCCATCTGTGACTCTCTTGGTATCCCGTTTTCTTATTTGATTCCCATGTAGTCGAACGGCTACTCACCCCCGACATCGGACGCTCCAAGATCGGGCCGATCTGTTTCTTGAGGTCTCCTGAAATCTGCTTGGGCTCCTTCAGGAACTGCCGCAGCAGGACTTGCTCGTCTACCATTAGCTGTAGGTTCTTGGGAAATTTCTCTTGTTTCTCAGTTGGTTTTAGTGCAGGCTTCATCTGGTGTAATTGGGTTGGAAGCTGCCGTCGAAACATTGCCGTGGCTGAGGTGATTCCTGTGGTCTTCTGCATGGTGCCGGAGCCAGAATACTGCGAGCCGGTGACTCATCGACCCAGACTTGTCCCGTGCCCGTGGTGCATTCAACTCGCCAGCATAAAGCTCTGCCTTCCCGTTGGTTACAGGGTGCTACGGCGGCGAGGTTAAGTGGTTGACCCTGTTGTCGTTGCAGAACCTTTGCAATTGAACAGGTACGAAAGCTGCGCCATTGTCGGAGCAAATTTTTCGCGGTATGCCAAAAGTACCGAAAAGGCTGCCAGTACTGCAATCACTGCTACTAATGTAGGCTGATTCACTTCTCGCACTTTCCGACAATTTGCAAAATCCTCTGCGACAACAAGAAATGCATGTCCGCTCACAGGTCCTGTGAAATCCAAGTGCACTGTGGGCCACGGCGTCGACGCCGGTGTCCGTGACGACATTTCAGTTCATTCTGGGTTGCGCTGCGGGCTCTAGCATGGCTCACACGAGCGAACTGTTGTCCTCTATGTCGCCATCTAAGCGTGGTCTCCAAGCGTATATGCGTACGCAGCTTTCACAACCACGACCCCACGATATCCTGCATTAGACAGTAATATTGTTTGCGCGCTGCCACAAGAATGACTACCCTGAACCCCCAAGTGATACAACCACGGTGGATTGCCAGTTCGGAGCCTCTTCTTCGGTATGGTGTGAATTCGTCTCCCTTGAGCTGCTATATTGTACCTTCTTGTACGTCTCTGAGAGTCTCATCTTCCTGTTTTAAAGATCCTAAGAGACCTGCTGTCAGTGGCGGCCGTGGAAGGGCCTCGAACATGATTATGTCATCTGCAACATACGGCTCTTCAATGCATTGCTATAGCGCCAACCTGCGCCTTGCATCCGCATTTCGGTGCAACTTACTCACCCGGAACTTGAGGCCCTAGTCGCAGGCTGCCAGTTTCAAGAACCATTGTGTCGTGCGAGGCGAACGCATCTGCAGCAATTTCAAACCCAGGATCCCAAGCAGGTGCTGATAATGAGTGCCCGAACGTGACATTGCGTCCTATGATGTACCTTTGGAAATGGTAAGCCGCGAATACTACCACAAGATCTTCCCTGTCTAGCTGTGCATAGTTACGCTGGGCTGCTCTAGTGTTCGGGACGCAAAAGCTATCAAGGCCTCTTCCCAGACTGTCTTGCAGTGCGCTGATGCATCACATGAGCTTATGAGATGCTTGGTACCTACATAGTGTGCTATACTGTTCTTCTCACAATCAGCTGTTTGAGCTTATCAAAAGCGTTCTGATACTTCTGATGCCATTTCCACGGAACGTCTTTTTGTAGGAGCTCGCACAGCACTGAAGGGATTTTTGCTCGGCCTTCTAGAAAACGGTCATAAAAGGCCAACATCCCTAGGAATGACTGCAAGGTTTGCTTGATTGTCGGTGCAAGTGCTTCGACGATAGCCTTTACCTGGTCATCCATTGCGTGAATTCATTTTGCATCAAATCTGTGGCCAAGACAATGCACTTCTGGTACTCCAAAACGACACTTCATCTTGTTTAGTCAAACGTTTACCTTGGCCAGTCTCTGTAAAACTGCTGACATTCGGTAGTTCTGCTCTGTCTCGGTGGCGCCACTGACGCTAATGTCGTCGAGGTAAACACAAACACCAGCAAGTCCACACAATGTAGTGTCTATGAACGTTTGGAAAATAGTTGTGGGTGCTGATACTCCGACGGCCAGCCGCTTAACTTTGTACAGTCCCCTTATTGTGCGGATGGTGAGGATCTCTGCCGTCGCTGGCGTCACCCGAAACTACTTTTACGCTTCAGCTAGGTCCAGTGTTTGATGATCGTTTAACCTCGCAGGTTACTCAGCACTTCTTCCGTTATAGGAAGGAGGTATGCTGTCTTCTTTGTAGTCTCGTTGACAGTGCAACGATAGTCGCCGCAAAGCCGCAGATAGCCATTTTTCTTGCGTACCCAGAGAACAGAGGTAGCCCATTCGGTATGCTATGTTGGCTCTATTACCTCTTGCTATTCCATGCGGTCAATCTCAGCTTCATACAACTAGAGAATTGCAAAGGGCACAGGACATACTCTCATCAAGTATGGTTTCGCTTCTCTTGTCAACTCCAGATGTACAGGTACAGCAGCATGGCAAGGTATGTCTTCCGCAAACACTTCTTGGATACTCCTGCAGGAGCTCGGCAATGCGTGGGTGCTAGTTGACTGATGAATGCCACCGATCTGAATGGCTAGTTTGGCGAACCCGTTGCGCCCAACAAACTGCAGCCCGAACCGTTTACCATTATCAGTGGCAGTTCGCACATGTCAGGGTGGCTGACATTTACTGTTGCTGTTCCAAGAATATCCAGCGATGGCCCAGACCATGTGCGTAGGTAAATGTCGCCGCGAGGTTAGCAGCTGTGGGCTTTAGTAGGCCACATGGTACAAATGGTACAGAAATGGTACACATGGTACAGAATTTCCCCGTTCCCGTCGCGAACTTGCACGTTTTCGGGCAGTGCTTGTCGCACCACCAGCAGCGTTGTACTTTCCTGTCTTGGCCTTTCTTGTGCACCGTTCTGGATGCTACACTGCTGATTGCCTCGTGTACTTCCCTCTGCTCCCAGTTCATGCTCTGCTGCTGACAAACCGATCCCTCTGCGCGGACCGTAAGGTGGTAGGCTTGGGAGGTCAATTCTTTTTCGGTGAAGAGCCGCTGTTGAAGCTGTTCGTCGCGGAGGCCGTTAACGAATCTGCCGCGAAACATGACTTACAGGAGGAGCATCTTCGGTTTCGTCACCGTATCCCCCCCAGCGCAACGTCCATGTCACATGTGTATTGGCGGCCACTCCCTGCTGCTGCACCGTAGCCGGCGTCACAGTCACCGAAGAAAAAGTTTTGAAGTTGCAGCTAGCGGAGTGCTTGCGTAAAGCTGCCGCGTAATCACTCACTGATAATACATGCATTTGATCCCGCCGCTGAAATATCGCGTGAGAGTACACTTCCGACTGCCACGGATCGAAGTGCGCCTGAAGCGCAGCCACAATGTCGGCGTAGTCGACTTGGTCTGGCGTGAAAGGTTGCCGTAGAGCTCAGACAGCATCGGCGTTTGCGTGCCGCACAGCGTGAAGAGCACACCTTTCTTCACTACCCCCCTGACGTCGTTATCTTCAAAATACACCTTTAAACGCCCGAACCATGAAGTCGATGGACACACCGTTCCCGACAAATTCTTCAATTCGGCAGGGGTAGTCCGTCGTACGGACTGCCACTCTCCCTTCTTGAGTAGTTCCTGCCGCTATTGGTACTCCTTCTTGTCGCCAATGTTAGTTGCCGGAGCTCGGCAGTGCGAGGGGACGATTCCGGACTCATAGACAAGGTTATAGCACACAAGGAACGTACTTTACTTTTAAGTAGCCGGAACGTGACAGGGGTCCTCTATGTTTGAGCGTGCACGGCCACTCCGGGCCCGCGCATTAAAGCGGGCCCAACCAGATGGCGGCACTTGTCTGTTCTGGGGCTTGACGGAGCGCAGTGCATGACATCGACAACAATATTATACTTGTTTTTTTAGGGAAAGCTACACTACGCTACCTCAAGCAGCCTTCGCGGGGTGACCAGTTTTGACCTCCTGAGCTAGAGGTCATACCACACCCCCTTCGGCAAGCGCCGAGAAGGGGCCAGCGGCCCGATGGCAGGTAAGACAAGCGGCACGGGAGAGATAGGAGAGGAGAGAGTGGAGACGTGCACAGGACCCGTGTCGCCCCTGGCAAAAAAGGCGGGAAGGCCGCCTCCGCAGCGATAACTGCGCGTGACCATGCGCGAAACGAAGGAAGGCCGTGTGCGATGGAGGAGGACGAACATCCAGATGCGGTTCCTTATACAGCGTCGAAGCTTAAAGAACGCCTTTAGACCAAAAAAGATGATCAGTAAGCAGTGTATGCATCGCAAACATGTCTGTATATCCTTGCGACACCACACCTCGACAATGGGCCTAGCCAGGGCAGTGAAGCTTTCGCTATCAACTAGGGTTAACCAAAACTAAACCATTGGAGTTTTTTTGCGTCCAGGTGCATTGACGGCTGTCTAGAGTTTCCAATCTGTCACAAAAAATGTGTTGATTGAAAAACAGCACGCATTATACGGTAACTACTTGAACGGCTCCCTTGGATGCCGTAACCGATAATAAGATGTGTAATGCATAGTGTGTGGTACTTTTTATTGCAGATATTTTAGCGAGAGTAGAAGTTGTTCCAGGCCACCGCCAAAACGTGAGTGACAAAGCTGCGGTCGCTTACCAGGCTTGTATGGGTGAGTAAATATTTATATCTAGTATCGGATATCACTCAAACTTCTGTTTTTTTTGTCGCCGGATTTCAATGGTTATTATAAATTCAGTGTATTCTCGCCCCCTGAATGTGACACCTTGATATAAATCTCCGCAGCTAGGACATGGAGTTTGAGTCTAGTAAAAAATTCTCGCTCAGCAATTTTAATTGCGGCTAATAGAATACGGTGTAGCGTATTTAGGAACACCCGCTGGTTTTGAAAGCAGCTAACTTTTAAAGTCCATAGTCTTTACATGCCTACTTAACAGTAACATTTTGGTTGATGTCGTCGGTCATTGGTCTGCCTGTTCCTCGATGCAGCGCCCGGCTGCATTGAGTTTGCTGATGACTGACGTCAGTGTCAAGCCAAGGGGCAATTTCGAACATTGACACAATGGTTGTTGCATTGCTCTCCCCTCTCAGCTTGCATTGGTACGATGCAATAAGCAACTGAACACGAAGGACAAGAGAACAAATAAGAAATTCATAGACCTGCACACTGTATATCAGTTGTTGGCCAACGCACGCCACTAAACGTCACGAAGGCTACCATCCTAACTAGCTACACAACCATGGCAAGGGATGCAGTCATTGCCCATGCGCGTACCTAGCGCATCACCTCCGAATTCTTCCGATCTGCCTCTCAGCCGGCCATTCGAAATTTCATTCGTGGTAACAACTCTCCTATGGTTTTCTGAATTCTGTACAAAAATCCTCCATCCAACATCGTAACCATTTTGTGGGCACCAGCGTACACAGGCGTAGGCGCTAATGAAGCGATGCAGGTACGTGATCGAGAACTCATTGACCGGGTCGCCATTTTCCCTACGCCTACACGCAATGCTCTGCAGGCAAGCCAACATCCCTTCTGTTATGCAAGGACATTACCCTTCACAACTGCCTCCTCCGCCGCTGGTATCAACACCTCTCTCAGGAGGCAAACCCCATGCTGCGCATCGTATACAAACACACGCCTTCCCATACAGAACAAAATGGATACACAGTAATCCACACCTCTTTACAGCCCCTACCTGCCCAGCCTTCGGGGCACTCAACACTCACTAGCATTCCCTCTGCGAATGCCCCGCAGACCCACATCCCCTTCGTTATAACTTCTGTTACCAGATGCTGCGCCACCTGGAGGAGTCAGACAAAGCCCCAACCACCTCCCGGCCCCTGCAGGTGGCGGCGGCGCACTGGGCCTCCTCCACCTCCAATACTTGATTTCCAAAACGAAATAACGTCTTCCTTCATTCCTTGAGAGGGACAGGTCCCCTTGCTATGCAGATACCGTTATTCAGGAGTAACCTCATGTTCCCTTAGGCTATTCTTTTACAGTCATACAATGCGTCATTCGCTTAGGTTGACGAATCCGCTGGTGCAAGCAGGAAGCGTGACACCATCGTCAGCGATACGTAAAGTCGTGTCTCATCGATGTTGGATGCTAATTCCTATGGCTCGTTTTGTGGAGAAGCTGATAAGGAATTTCTCTATGTCGATAACACCCCGGTGTTCTTTTAAAAAGTGCATACGAGGAATTAAACTTTTTGAAGAGTCGGGCGGTTCAACGAGGGTGCGGATGTATGTGAACCCGTCGATTGTAATCGGTGCCGTGCGTCTACCCACACGAGTGAAGAAATGACCTCCGGCTGTACGAATGTGCGAGCCAGTTCAGGGCGTGTGCAAATTCTGAAGCTCCATGACCAACACCTGACTCATTACAACACGGCCCGCACCAGTGTCGGTCAACTCAGCCATCTCGCAGCCGTCGATGTGAATAAATACTTCGCATGTCACATGTCGAATGGTACTGCTCCCGGTATCCGTCTGGCCACTCGAATGTCGCAGTTGTCGTCGCGATGCAGGATCTCGATACATGTCGACGCCAGTCTCCTCACGTCCCGGAATCGCGGACTTGAGTTTTCCCTGGTTTCAGGGGTACGCGATGGACGTTCGATGGAATTCAGGGCGAGGCGTGCGCTCAGAGAGCGGCGCTGCATAAGCGTAGGTGAATGGGGCTCCGAGCATTGTGTAGTGAAGGTTTCACGGATTTTGGCGAGGCAGTTTTCTGTCTCCGGAGGACGCTCACCATTCCTCGAACGTGGCGCATTCGGTTCGAATACTCGCAACCGGCCACGAGGCCAAAGACATGCGCTGAAGACACGCCCTTCTCCGCAGTGGAAACAAAGTGGCCTGTTGTCGGGTGGGCACCTGGGATAATTTTAGAAAGGGGCGGGGTCCGCCCAATACTGCAGGTTTCTGCAAGGCCTGGGCTTGAATAGCGGCTTCGGCGCAATGCTGGCGACGGTCAGAGGTAAGCAGTAATAGGATTTCGGTACGGCGGCTGTGCACAAGCACCGCGTTTCTTCAGGCAGATGTTCTTCCGTTGCTTAGGCAATCCGCTCAGCTTGCTTCACTTCTTTTCCTATGGTACCGCGATTCACACAATGAAAATAAAGTTGCGTTAAAGTGGACAGTTTAGTTACACGTTCATATATACTGATATATTGGAGATACGTTGAAACAGAAAAGATTAAAAAGTTCAAAACAACGGCAAAAATACAGACAGGTTCCCCATGACATGCATGCCACCTACAAAAGGTTAGTCCCCGCCAAGAAATACGATTTCCTTTCCCAACAACGGTAGTGAAGTAGTACTCATGCCTACATCACCCGCGCGCAAAATTTCACGGGCCTCTATGTTTTCCCGCGTGAGCCAGTCACGGCACCTCGTGAGCAACTCGGCTTTCTTAAAAAATTGAAAACAATTACTATACCGGGAATGAAAGCCAGGCGCCCGTAGATCAAGTTAGTAATAATATTCTTGTGCTCACTAGGCTTATGGTGTATACATCGGTCTGAAAAGCAGATGAATAAACGATAGACTTCGTTGAATGATCAGGCCGCTCTGCTCATTCAACACTATTTCAGTCACTGCGATTGAGCTTTGAAGCTCCTCTACACGATGTTCTCTTCAGCAGGAGCTTCGACAGGATGCTCAGAATTGTTCAGGGAGCGCCGTTTTTATGAGTCGTGCTTTTAGCACCGCATCCGTGAAGGGCTCACTCGTCCGATTTAAGGCAAGTTTGCCTGTCTTGTTGCGAAGGTTTTGCACCGACGCTGTGCGAAGCTCGCGTATGTGCTGGGAAGCCCTCGGGGATCAACTATCTCTCTTTCCATCCACAAAAATTGGAGTCAAGGTAACTCTCAACCCCTTATTTTACTTTCAGTATTAACATCGCAGGTCTTCACTCAACTGGCTCTGCCCAACGAAAGGAACGTTAAACAAAATTTCGCTACACTCGTATTTCTTAAGTGATTCGCTGCCCACATAATCCCTTCCGCCGTCAATACATGCGCCGAGTAGCTGTTTAGTTTCTTTGAATGCGATATTCAGGGGCATTAATGAAGCAGTGCTGTTTTCTGTGCCACCAGGCCGCAGCATGCAACATCGTCACTTTACGCGCTTTAGCCGCATGACAACAATGAGAGGACCGAACGCCTCATCGTTGCTGAGACTAAACAAGCGTCATGTCAGTTTTCGACTGCCCCAACATTCAGAGTTCCGATCTATATAACAGCGGTGTGAAAAAAACGAAGAGCAGATACTAATGGCGAACAGGGATTGGCAAAGCTTAAAATCCCGGGCCATCTTCACTAGGGTGAAACCTGGTCAGAGGCAAATCATGAAGTGTATAAGTGTATCATTGGTGCCTTGGCGTTTTGCCAAAGGAGATGAAACCATTAGGGGGTAGAGGTGTACAGCTTTGCGGAAAAGTATCTTGTCTTCGAAGCACGAAGATCTTTAGCGCGAGGCGGAAACAACTGCCCCGGTTTTTTTAAAATACTTTACGTTCTAGCGCGACGCGCAAACGAATTTCCTAGTGTTTAGTCTCGTGACTACATGAGACAACGATTACGACGACGACGACGGACGACAGCAGAGGCCAACAGCCCCAGCCCCTAAGGGGTTACGCCCCTAACAGGCGTCGCTTATTTTGCCCAAGCGTTATTTTTGGTGCTTTCGCGTAATGGTCTATTTTCGTGCCAGAAAGGGGTGCCTACAATACCACTTGACCAGTGGACCAGGGTATGGCTATTGCAGTTTGACGACTGGAAGCTCGAGCAGCTCGCCTGCACATCGCTGTATAGTCCACGTGATTCCACTGACTGTTATTCTTTGTTCCTCAAGGAACTTCTACTTGTAAACAACTCTTATGTAAAAAAAGGCTGTCACAAAATCACCAAAAATCTAACTTCTTTTATGAGATAACACTAAAATTTATCAGATAATAATGTTCTCTGTTTCATTCGGCAGAAATATGCGAAGTTGTGGTGAAGCTGTCATGACTAAAGCAAATGACTTTTTTTCTGTACTTCCCTGCCTTGTTCAGCTGCTCCTAAACAACCAGACACACTAAAGCCTGTCATCGAATATCTGAAGATCCATGGCCTCGGAGAGTGGCCAATTACTTGACGGAAGTGCAGTAAATAAAACCTGGAAAGAAATTCTTCTCAAGGCCGGGATGAGTTCTGTTTTGACCTTGTTCGTTGGAAAGGATGTTAAAACCCTCTCTTCTCACATTATACAGGTGAATAGCCTTCTTATGCACATAAATCACTTGAAACCCAATTACCTGTACATGATTTCCAAAATCGAGTCTAGAAATTTTTTTACCTCTTTGTTACAAACGACAACACTAGCAACAAACGTGCGTGATGATTGTACGTATAATTATGCCAAGCTTTAAAGGAAGTATAGAAAAACAGAAGATTAATCTCTTGGTTAATAATAATAATGTCTGTAGGTATAACTCGGTGGGGTTGCAATAGTAACGTGTTTAGTTTGGAACATGCTGTGTCTGAGATGCCATTTTTACCAACTCGAACTCATTCCTGCAATATTTTTATCACCATTACCTCTTACGGGCCATTTGCCGCAAGACAGTTTTTAATAGGGCAATTGAAAGTAGGGAAAATGATAACCGGGTGCTAAGTCACGTAGGGCAATTCGCACTACACGACTGTTCGTTCGCTGGTTCGATTCCCGGCCGCGGCGGCCGCTTTTCTGAGAGGCGAAAAGCGAAAACGCCCGCGCTTACGAGATTTCGGCCCACGTGCAAGATCCCCAGGGGGTCAAAATTACTCCGTGGGCGTCCACTACGGCGTGCCTCATCGCCTGCGTTGCGTCGGCGCGTTAAACCTTACAACCAATCAATCCGACTATTGGTCGCTAGGGCAACTAGCCCTTCCGAAAATAAAGTTCTATTTAACATTCCAGCATTACAGTTCAACAAAATTGGGAAACTTTGTTGGGGCATGGAACGAGTACATATCAAAACTAAAATTCAGAAGTCTCCCAAGAAAAGTTCAAATCACAGTAAATGAACCGTGCACGGAAGGTTGCACGTGTGCTTGAAAGTCACATCACTCGAGGATGATGGTTGAACGGTTTTGTGAGCGTCCAGCTCTAGAACGGACACTTAATGCGTACAACCTGTTCTGCAGCCAAACGGCATAACAAACTTTTTATGTGTTTATTTTTTTAGCATCTGCAGCAAAAAGGCATATGGGGAGTTACCGAAGGAAATCGAACTCTTTTATAGAAATCAGCGCTGTAGGTATGTTATCAAAGTTACAGAAACATAATAATGGCTATCAAGCTTTGCCGGGTGCCTTCTAGTAAAGAGAGCCTTACGCCCTGTATTTGCACAAAAAGAGAATTGGGAGAAGCAACACATTTAATTTTTATAGTAGCGTCAATATAATTGGTGGAAAACATTTTTTAAACAAAAAATAATGAAAACTAAAATAAGTTTTCCCAAAATAACCTGAAGAAATCAAAAATATCATCTCCTCCTAAAATTTCACACTGACCTAGAAATGCCCGCTAACGACCTTTAGAAATGCGATTAACTACAACGAAAGAGAGAAAACCGTTTGACGCCCTGAATTTCTACGAGAAAATTTGTAACTTGGCGAAATAGCACTTTAATCGCTAAATGTTCCTAAATGGAGGTAACTGGTGGAAAAAAAAGAAAAATCGAACATGAAAATATAAATATCACAAAACTACAAATCTATTTGAATAAATAAAAAATAGGCAATAAGGGACCGTGTCATGCATACATGCATCACATCGGCTCCCGCCTCGATTACTATCTTGACCGGTAATTCGTACTGAGCGCGGTAAAACCTATACCACGAGGATCGCTACATCCCACTTATAAACTGGACACCATCCAAAAAAGGATCCGCGCTTTTACGGGTCAGCAGTCACCCTTTGATAACCCAATCACGCCTCTTCCTTCGCAAGGCCTATCAGCCCTAGCTCGAAATCTCCACCTGCGTCGCGCTCTCTGTCCTCGCTCTGCTCCCGGTAGCTGCACCGCCAGCACATCTAGTGCCACGCTTGCAGCCTCCTTCAAGCGCTATGACACCAGCCTCAAACGCACCAGCATGTGACAACCCGGAGTGGGTGGTCGTCGCCAAACGACAACCCCTGGAGACACGTACTGCGCACGATACAAGCACTGAATAACCCCAACCCTCAGCCTGCCCCTTCCCGTGCACCATCTTCTGGCCCACTACCTGCCACCGACCCCGCGCTCGGGCATTCTGGTCGGAGTTTTGACCGCTAACCAAATAACCAACAGACTACAAGACGCCGGCGACATCCCAGCCATACAGTACTACTCTCGAGTCGCTGTACCACCCCTAGCGCAAACCGACCTCATTGCGGTGACACCCCCGATGAGGCCTTTGTTGACGTCCTACGTTTTCTTATGGCTATCCAACTTGGCTCTTTTATATACGAAGGTTACGGCCTACATGAAGACCCGTCCTGGTTTTCCCCGGGGCGACATTCAGGGCATCACCCAAGGCACACCCAGCATAAACTCCCTATGGCCATCTTTACCACTGGACCACCAATCTTTGACATCGCAATGCTCGGAAAGTCGCATGCATGAGTTGTTACTTTCGACGGACCTCACGTTCAATTCTATGCGAGAGCGTACAGTGCTTTTACTCGCTGTCGCTCTTATCGCAATACGTATCAGTCCTGCGCTCAATGCGGCGAAGTTGGCAACCGTCAAGACACCTGCCTCATCCCCCCATGAACGTTTGCTCTCGGTGCCACACCTCCAATCCCGATTCGATTCATGACTGTATGCCCTGCTCATCATTGCTTTAGCCCTTATCTAATGCCCAGCAGGAGTCATCAATACTGACTCTAAAGCGGCCTGCCACCGTTCCATTCAGGGAGGGTGGCACCAACAACCCTACGGGTGCAGACAAAAGTTCCCGTGCCCTCACCCATCTCTGAGCAATACTCAGGAAAACACACTCGACAATTACAAGTAACGACGTACGTGCACCCCGTTCAACTGAATTTATTGTTTACCACGCTACCCCGCTCTAGACAAATGTTGTCTACAAGTAGTACCCTCCAGCATATAATTCTGCAATGCGCTCACAACCCATCCCTATCACCACTCTCCATGCGTTCCTTGCCTGAGCTGTGGGAGCCACTTTTGACCAGCTGTCAACTGGAGGACCAGACTCTCCTTTTAACAGAAGGCTACGCCAACGCATGGATTCCTAGACTAAGGTCTGACTCTCACATTTGAGATCATAAAAATGTTTTTTTTTCTCTCTCTACCCACACTACTAGTGCAAACTAGTGCAAACTGAAGTTGCAGCCATACCCCCCTTCTGCTTTCCGAAACGTCGTCACCCAACGCCTACCTACACCTTCTGCGTGGACGCAAGCTAGCTACCCAAGACTGGCCCTCGTTGACTCAACAAAGGTGACCTGGTCAGCAATTGTCTGTACACTACCAACACCTCTTTACTAGAACCCGAAACTGTAACCCTGCTCCGACAAGAAAATACACTTCTCAAAATTCAGCTCGCTCAACAAACACACCAGATTAATGCATTGCAGATCCAGATCACCGGACTGAAACAACTTATTGCAGCGCACAACACCACTTCAAGACAGAACTCACAACCCTATACCCTCGCCACCTCCCATGGTGATGCTACCCAAAACACCCCGATCACCTCCACCTTTCCCCCACCTTACCGAAAGTGCAAGAACTGATAACATTCGCCACAGATAGCTTCAAGACCTTCCTAACAGAAGCAGTCAGAACCATACACTCCCGCATAGACCGCATATAAGAACGCTTCGAAAACTGCCAAGAACGATTACAACAGCTAGAACACCGCCAAGGGCACAAAACAGAAGAAATTCAAGCAACATTCCCTGCCTCCTCAACCAGCACAAATGGAACTGCCTAATTGCGACGATGGGGACTCCTCGTTTTAACCTTTACCCTGGCCAGAAGGCCACCACTGCTGAAAGCACACTGCTTGTGTGGCGCAGGAATTATCGCTAGCATACCAATAAACACGCTCAACTTCTCGCTCAACAGGCCAAACCGGATATAATCGCATTATAAAAAACTAACACTTCCCATTTTACACTCCGCAACTATGCACCTTATACGCCTAACCCAAAGTCCCGCACTACAATCCTCCTCCGCGTGATCTTTATTGCACAATTTGTAACCCTTCCAAACACAGTAGACCACACACTTAAGAAGTTCTCCCTGCTTAAAAATCACTACCAAACTTGTTAACACTTAACATTTACAGTCCTACTAACCATCTGCTTCCTGCCATCCGTAACCTACTGAAACGCTCCACGACCAGTGCGAAACACTGCCCGTTGATTGTCCTAGGTGATTTTAACGCCCCACACATTGCCTGAGGCTACAGACCCAATACTATCAAAGGCACCAAACTGCAAGAGGCTATCAAGGAATTTAATTTTATACTTCAAAACAACCTGAAAACTATAACTCGAATAGGGAATAGCGTTTCCCGAGATGCCATCCCTGACTGTACGCTCACTACGGACATCAGGGACGCTCATTGGGACTGTACACCCCACACCCTGGGCAGTGGCCACTTCGTTCTTGCATTCACTATCACCAATCACAAATGCACGCAGACTCCGTTTTTGGCACTGCCAAATTAACCAATGGGAAGAAGTTCCGCTATCATCAACACGGTGCACCAATCATAAACATAGAAACATGGAGCCAAGGTCTAATTACCAGACTCGGCAAGTACACCACGGAAATCTCCCTCCCCCTGACTACCCTGCACACGATACTCAACTGTAACATTCGTGGGATGCCCCGTAGAACTACTAAAGGACTGAAAAAAAAACACAGTACTAATCAAAAACTTAACGCATCGCAAGCATAACGAAGGAAGCGGTCGAGTACGCCACACACCTAAGCAGACTGAATCGGAACCAATTCTGTGACAAACTGCAAGGTACGCTTGGTGCCCGTAAAACATGGCGTATACTCCGCAAGTGGATGGGCTCACGAGAAGCAACGACAAATACAATTCATCATCTTGGTCGCCTAATCCATAGCTACAACAGATACTCAAGAGATACTCAACGCCCTCATGCAATGCTATGCAAGCTCCGACTTTAACCCCCCTTCTCTTCCTCATTTTACACACAACAACTGAACCCAGAATTAGATGCCCATGCACGCTTTCCGAAAACGAAGCCGTCGTTCACAAACTCGTGCGCAATACCACACCTGGCAAAGAGAAGAGACCGAACAAACTCCCCAGAAGCCTGGACCACGCCAGCCTTGATCACCTGCTCGGCTATCTAAATGCGCAATGGGCAAAAGGCCCAATCCTCCCGCAGTGGAAGCACGCAGACGTTACCCTTATACCTAAGCCCAAGACGCCTCTCAAGTTGAACAATCTCCGGCCCATCTCCCTGACTTCCTGCCTGGGAAAAGCCTTTAGACACCTCGTCCACGGCCGCATCTCCGCATATCAAGAAGATAATAACGACTTCCTTGATATGATCTTTGGCTTCCGTCCCCACGTCAAACCATAGGACATTCTCTTATAACTAAAGGAATACCTTCTAGAAGACCTTACGTCCTGCAATCGCTATGCAATCCTGGCACTGGATATTACAGGTGTATTTGACAATGTGTGCCACGAAGCAATACTCGCCGGGCTAACTTTGACACACTCCGGGCAACACACATACAACTATGTGAAAGCGTTCTTAGCAAACCGTACAGCCACGGTGGGGTTAAGCCACCTACATCATCATCATCATCATCATCAGCCTTTCTACGCCCACTGCAGGGCAAAGTCCTCTCCCATTATTCTCCAATTACCTCGGTCCTGTGCCAACTGTGACCAATTTATCCCCGCAAACTTCTTAATCTCATCTGCCCATCTAACTTTCTGCCGGCCCCTGCAACGCTTGCCTTCTCTAGGGATCCACTCTGTTACCCTTAATGACCAGCGGTTATCTTGCCTTGGCATTACATGCCCTGCCCACGTCCATTTCTTCTTCTTAATTTCTACTAATATGTCCTTAACACGTGTTTGTTCCCTGACCCACTCCGCTCTCTTCTTGTCCCTTAATGTTACACCTATCATTTTACGCTCCATTGCCCGCTGAGTCGTTCTCAATTTAAGTTGAACCCTCTTAGTGAGTCTCCAAGTTTCTGCCCCGTAGGTGAGTACCGGTAAGTTGCAGCTGTCATACACTTTCTTCTTGAGCGACAATGGTAGGCTGCTATTCATTATCTGAGAATGCCTGCCATATGCGCCCCACCCCATCCTGATTCTTCTAATTATCTCTGCCTCATGGTTGGGATCTGGGGTCACAACTTGGCATAAGTAGATATATTCGCTTACCACTTCCACTGCCTCGCCACCTATCTCAAACCGCTGTGCTGTCCCGAGGTTATTGATCATTACTTTAGTTTTCTGCATATTAATTTTCAGGCCCACGGTTCTACTCTGTTCGCCCAGTGCGGAAAGCATGCTTTGCAATTCGTCCCCCGAGTTACTTAGCAAGGCAACGTCATCAGCAAATCTGAGGTTACTGAGGTATTCTCCATTAACCCTTACTCCCACCTGTTCCCAATCCAACGTTCTGAATACTTCTTGTAAGCATGCTGTGAATAACATTGGAGAGATTGTGTCTCCTTGTCTGACACCCTTCCTTATAGGTATTTTACTGCTCTCCTTATGGAGGATGATGGTAGGTGTGGGCCCATTGTAGATATCCTCTAGTATTCTTACATAATGCTCATCTACCCCCTGGTTCCGTAATTCCTGAATGAGTGCTAGGGTTTCGCGCTCCTAAAAAAAGCCACCTACGCCCTGCCCCTATTCCTACACGTACACAGGGTACGCCCAAGGATCGGTGGTTCCCCCCGTTCTGTTTACCCTTTCAATGAAAGAACTACCTCCACTACTACAAGACCTTCCGCACCTCAAGCACGTCATCTCTGCGGACGATCTCACACTATAAACCTGTACTGGCTCTCAAGGAGAGCCACAAGACACTTTAGAAAAAGCTTTCCGCATTCCTCAAGGCTACATGCAACGAAAAGGTCTTACAGGTGCACCCGAAATATCACCGCTTCTGGCTCTCACAAAACGCACCTCGCAGCGCCTCACCATCATTCGTCTTCCTCCAGTTACCCTAAGGGGCAACCTAATATTCACACTTCTCAACTTCGTATATTAGGTTTCGATATCCAACAAGACCGTTCTGGGTCACAGATATTCTTTCCATTACAACACACAGTAAGCTAGCTAACACACCTTCTACATCGAGTAAAACAAAGGTGACCCGGCTTTAAACAACATGACCCCACGAGACTCAGCCAAGCACTTCTGAGAAGTCTATTTCGTATGGCACAGCGTACCTACTCCTCAATACTGCATAAATCAAGAAAGTGGGTACACTAATCTACCAAACCTACAAGACAGCACTGGGGCTTCCTCTTACTACAGCGACCAAGAAATGACTTCAATTGGGTCTCCACAATACATGGCAGAACTTATCGAAGCCGACAAAGTCACGACCTACGTCGGGTCACCCGGACACCCACTGAGTAGAACCTACACATCAACTCGCCTATTCAGCTCAAGCATGTGATGACCACAAGGAGCGGATCCCGCTCCCAATCCGCCACCAATTTCGCATCTCCCCCATAACACGGTATACGCATCCAGAGTACCACACCGCCCGCTATCCAGCCCAAAGCTCACCACCATTCGACCGCAATATGCCCCACAAATCACCACTCGATACGTGGACGCTACGCCCTACAACAACCCCAAAGCTTTTGTTGCCACCGTGATCATCCACCACGAACAAGAAATCACAGCCGTTTCGATTCTCAAGCACACAACCCACCACAGCGGTTGAAGTCGGCCTATCCCTCGCTTTACGAACCACAGAACAGTACATCACGATCCTCACAGATTCACAATCAGACTGACACAGCTACCTCACCGGCCGTATCTCTCATCAAGCCTTGCAAATTTTCGTCTAGAATCCTCATCTGGCCATCGACACATTGTATTGACGACAGGCCACACGGGATTAGGAGGCAACGAAGCAGCGCATGCCGCGGCCCGCGGACATGCACTCCGGACCATTGCCTACTGCCTAGTGCCCCCCTATTCTTCTCTCCCCCTAACCCCGTCCACTCCCCTCGTCACATATACAAGTATCATCACCCACTTTTAGCGGCAGCGATGGAAATATCTTTGAGAGTAGAGTGCAGCGCAAATGAACGGGACGAAGCGAACACGAGACAAACACAAGCGCTTTATGTTCAACTCTTCTGACGGAAACATCCTCCTCCTCACCATACTCTCTCCAGTGCGGGAGCAGTTACACTACCCAAGCTACAGACAAACACGTGTCCCCACAACACACTTTTCCAGGCCATGTTTCCTACCAAATAACCAACCACGTGCCAGTTTTGTCCAAACATGGCAACTCCCTACCACATCATTGCAGAATTCTCCAACACGCCTACCCAACCACTACTCCCCAACATTCCCACACAGCAGGTGGCGAAGTTTCTGGCCAGCCCCGACCCGGCTACTCAGCTCATGTTGGTAGAGAGGGCAGAGCGAGCGGGTCACCTCCAAAGCACCCTCCACTGAGGACCCCTCTGACTGGGCGGGCACCTTAACATAGCGCTTTCTGCCTTGAACAAGCTTATCCAATCAATCAATCAATCAATCAATTGCACATGTCCTCCAAGAAACAGATTTTTGAAAAAGGCACGGAAAACAACGTTGCACATACAAATTTGAAAAAACGGCAGCCGCTAGTCTCACCTAAACCCTGATATTCAAAGAAAAGCTAACGGCTCGCTATTCCTCAGTCTACGACGCGAAAGTCGCGCGATTGGCATTCCGAGCCGTGTCCAGTGATGCAGACTGCCGGGTAATAGCCACGGGGCGGTCAGGTATCGCCTGCCGACGACGGCTCAAGGTCTCCTGCTCCCGCGCAACGCTCCGAGATGACCCCCCGCGTCACTCTCATTCATGTCCATGCTCGCACTGGATTTACGACCGAGGCGCTTTTCCTAGCTAGACTCGCGGCGAGTCACGTGGTCAGGCGTAGACCCAGCTGCGGAGAGAGAGAGAATAAACTTTAATTAAATCCAGAAAATGCTTCAGAGAGGCGTCCTCATTGAAGGATGCCTTGAGCTTGGGCCGCGTCGACAGCCCTTTCGATCAGGCGCAGCTGATCTTCGAGGCCGGAGCTGGCCAACGCTCTCTCCCAAAGCTCCGTGGAAAGGTGGATGTTTGGGGGTTCTAGGGTGGACTTATCGCAGCCGCCCACTATGTGTCTGATAGTTCCAGGCTCTACACAGAAGCGGCAAAGTGAAGAAAACTGTGTC
Source organism: Haemaphysalis longicornis (assembly GCA_013339765.2). Lineage (NCBI taxonomy): Eukaryota > Metazoa > Arthropoda > Arachnida > Ixodida > Ixodidae > Haemaphysalis > Haemaphysalis longicornis. The sequence goes on from CM023456.1 coordinate 110,712,326, forward strand.
CCTTCAAAGAGGTTAAGTCTGGTGGGATGTGGGAAGGTGTTGACCTGCAGGGCTCGCAATAATCTTTCCTGATCCCTCGGTATCGATTTGTGGGGTGAAGATTAGGTTTTACGGGACAGCCTATAGTGCTGCGTGATTTCCTGGCAGGTGACAAGAGGTTGCATGCGCTCGGACTCGGCTGCGGCTTCACCAGCGTTGGCTCGGCGGGTCAAATTTTGAGCCACGAGGTTGGCGATCTCGTTCCCAGGGATTCCTCTGTGAGCTGGTCCCATACAATCCTGACTGGTCTCGTTGGTGGTCTCTGATTGATTAGTCGAAGTGTTGTGAAGTGCAATCGACCGTTGGCAAAGAGTCGGCACGCCTTCTGGGAGTCTGGGATTATAACTTTGGCGTCGCCTTGGCTAAGCGCAAGTGCTATCACCGCTTACTCGGCTTGGAGAGGGTTGTGTCCGGGGATTAAGATGCTGCACCTGTGCTGCTTATTTTAACCAATGGTGGCTGTCATGGCTGCTATTCCGGGGTAACAGGCTGCGTCTGTGTAGGCGGTAGATGGTGCATCTCCGTACATTCTAAATATTGTCCGGGCTCGGGCTCCTCTGCGATCCTCGCGATGCACACGGTGCATATTGCGTGGTAAGACGGGAACTATGAAGTGTTTTCTAGAGCACAGGAGCCAAACCGGCAGATCCGGAGCTCGGTGCAGTGAGTCACGTGACGCGTTGCCAAGGCTACGGCGTAGCTGCGGTCAAATGAAGGCCAAATTGCTCGCCACGCCTCAACTCGGCTCAACTAGGTTAGTAAAGCTCTGCTTTAAATTACAAAAACGGAGAGACCCTGAGATAAGCCTCGATTATTCAGAAAAAAACACTGAATTGATGAATAAAAGCACGTAATCACTATATTGGTATAACTTTACGTTATTGGCAAAAAGAAAGAAAAGAAACTTAAGAACACTGAAATAATTAAACGTCCTTCGCTACTCATAGCCAAAGCTGCCTGTAAAGACATTACTATGCAGACAAACAATGTAGGAATGGCACGCATTGGCAAACAATTCTCTAAATTTCTGTGAGATCTTTGATTGCACAAGTTTGGAGTACTTTTAAAAAATTAGGTGGGTACTACGGATGTACTGAAGTTAAATGAAATCTGAAGCATTATGCTCGAAAGCAAATAACAAATGAGGGAAAAGCTTCGTTCGTAACATTTGAAATAATACTACTGAGAACCCTGCTGTCCCAGCGAGTTGCCTCTCCGGGTATCTTGTATCTGAAGTGAAGTGCGTGTTTGCTCTTCCTTTTGAATGCAACAAATGATTTTTTTCATGAAGTAAGGGTATCGCTTTGCAGCCATTGTCTTAGAAATTGTTTCTTTGTCGACAATGTTACGATTTAACTCGGTGCTTGAGGAAACGAAAGAAAATGCTATTCCTTTTGAATGCGACAAGTGATTTTTTTCATGAAGTAAGGGTATCGCTTTGCAGCCATTGTCTTAAAAACTTCTTTATTTGTCGACAATGTTACAATTTAACTCGGTGCTTGAAGGAAACGAAAGAAAATGCAGCGCCATTCCATCCCTAGACAATGTACTTTGCGGAACACTTGTTTAAGTGCTCCCTCGAGAGTTGTTTATGTTTTAATTTCTAGTAAAGGTTATTTCTAAAGGAAACTTTTTTAACCCTTCCCTTCGTAACAAAATACTCGACAAACAATCAACTATATAACAGCCAGATAGCTCTTCTTGTTTTTATTAAAAGAATTAAGGGTGCTCATGATGTAGTCGCGTCGAAGCATGGCGTATGCTTTTTGCACAATTTTGCAAGGTCTTAAATGTACTGCCCGTTCACTGTGCGCAGGCGCGAAGTGTTACCCCTTGTTATAAATTGCTTGTTTTCGCAATAAGTAGGTGTTGCGAAGCTGCAGTGGGCCCGTTTAAATCTGTGCCACAGCCCGTTGCGCAGTAGTACAGTAAATTAGCACCCACTACCCAAGTTCTCAATCAGAAGAAGAAGTGCTGCGCTATTCAGACGTGTCTATCATCGGCTGCGCAGAATTTCACGCAGCAATGCGTTAAATTTCGTTTTGTTTCACCTTTTATCCCGGGATACTGAACTCTACAAGCTCTACCGATCACCGGAGCACCCCCCTCGACCCCGTGGGTGAAATATTTCGTGATATTACTTTTGTTCCCGACTCCCGCGCCATACCTGTCGCCGAGCGCTAGGCGCCGCCAAGGAACCCATCATGCAAGACACCTTGAGCACCTCGAGTGCCCTCACTGGGCCTTCAAACAACACCTCCTCGGATGCAGATATGGATGCTGAAGTAATGCAAGAAGGTCACTCGACTGCAAATCAAGACCAGCAGCCATCATCCAACTCCTCAGCAGACATGAAATGGACTCGATTACCGCAGAAGATCACTGTGCCGTAAATCAGGATCACCATGAACACTTGGTTGAGGTAGCTTCGCGAGCCCAACGTCGCAGACACCTCAGTGCCGCCGCGGTCAACACTGCCACAACCACGACTCCACAACAAGCCAAGCAAGCCATAACTCCCGCAAGTATCCCATTCCTCAGGCTTAAGCCCCTGCCGAAGGAAGATTTCAAACCAGTATTGCGTCCCCTGGGCGGGCTGTCGCTGGGCAACATTGAGTACGCTGAGCTGTCCCTGGCGCTACTGAACACCATCAAGGTCACGTGGCGTCAAGCAACTCTGCGCCTCAGAGTTGATGTAACACAAAACACGGCCACTGTCAATACTCCATCCTCCGAGGCGGCACGAGCTCTGGGTTAAGTCCAATACGTAACACTTTAAAACACACAGTACCCCGTCCAACGTTACGGCCTGGCCACCCGACGACTCTGTTAAGGCGTCATCAGTGGTGTCCAGCTGGACTGTCTCAACAGACATTCTCAACAACATTTGCCAGTCTATGGACGAAGTGTGCGTAGCAAGAAGACTTGGCACGTCATCTACGGTGGCTCTTACGTTCGCGGGACCCAAGGTGCTTTAAACAGTCGGACTTTACGGCGCAGAATATCCATGCTCCGTCTACAAGAAAACCATCCGCGTTGTGTGCATACATCGTACCGTAGGCCACAGGTCCACGGCCTTTGCCCGAACCCTACCACTCCGGTCTGCCATAAATATGGGATCAAGCAGCCTCAACTAAATCACACGTGCTCGGCCACCTGCGATTCTGTGGTGGTCTCCACCCCTTCGGGACACCCAGGCCTGCTCCAAAGCGTTATGTCGAACAATTATTCTCCGCAAAGGCGGCTCTCAGACAAGCCCGGGCAAGCACTCCTGAAACACCATGAGTCTCCATCCCGGTTCGTGGTCGTGGACAGGACCGTTCAACGACTCCTTCGTCAAGAAAACGCAGCCATTTTCGAAGAAAACCAGCAACGCAGTCCCAGGATCCGCAGCTGACACCCCGACATTCAGTTCCACCCAGCCAAAACAACTAAGCTGGGCCCAACGGGTCTCTCCCACAGCTCGAAACTAATTCCTGCGCTGCTGAGCACGAGGTCGTGGGTTGGCTTCCCGGCCACGGCGGCCACTTTTCTGATGGAGGCGAAAAGGAAAAACGCCTGTGTGTACAAGATTGCGCATTTTAAAGATCCCCAGGTGGTCAAAATTATTCCCGAGCCCTCCACTATGGCGCACCTCATCACCTGCTTTGCGTCGGTACGTTAAACCCTTCAATCATCATCAGTCAATCAATCAATCGATCAATCAATCAATCAAAATCAAACTAATTCCCTTCCTCCACGTCCTTCACAGCAGTCTCAGAATACAACTCCCTGCATGGAATGTAAGCATATTCTGGAACAACAAAATGATTTAATGGCATCCCTCCGTGCTCGTGTGGATGCCCTAGAGCACACCCAATCTGTTGTCGGGGAAAAACACAAAAACTTAACCCCCGCTCAGACACCCGAACTGCCTAATGCAACCCCCCAGGAACTGACCCAGACGCCGTCCCCCCGCCCCCCTCCCGCCCCTCCTTCCCCGCAGATCCAAGAAATAATTACTAACCTAGCTAAACAGCTTGCTTCCATAAACCAAGACCTCCAGAATATTAGGCAAGAAAACCAGAAACTACAACAAGATATTCAATCCTTTGGCACGGAGCATCCCACATTCAGGCAGGAAGCAATCTCTACGAACACTTCACCCACTTTCCTCGGCCCCAGCAGTGACCTAGAGCCCATCCGACAATACAGAACTTCAAAGGCTCCTAAGGAACCCTACCCGTACCATTCCATATGCCGGAAACATAGACAACACCATCTCTGCCTCGTTACCTTATGAACCGGAATCAACCAAATCCAACTTCTACGGCACTCCTCCAATGGAATTGTAGAGGCCCCAGACAATAAGCTACATCCCTTACTCAATTCCTCACCACACTTGATTCGAAACCAGCGGTCATTGCCCTCCTAGAAACGAACAGTCACATGAAACTCCCTGGATACATCCCCTACAGTTCCTTAGACAACTACTGAGCTCTCACGCTTCTTCGTAGCACTTTATCTGCTGTTAATCATGTCACCGGACAGAGGGGACTCAATGATGTCCTCACCAAGCTGCCATCTCCATTTCCTAAGAATAGGTTATGCTTTTACATCCTCAATATCTATTGCTGCCCAGCCCAGAAGGTTCCCGACATTTTATCAAGAATTCGTGACGCTATTATTATAGTTGAAAGCAAACCGCTCCTTATTCTCGGGGATTTTAACGCTGCTCATCAACAATGGGGTTGTTACAAAACGAGACGAGGCATCTCCTGGCGCAAGCGATTGATTATATACACCTCATGGTTCCCGAGCATCCCGGCTCAACAACACGAATGGGAACCAGCACAGCCATGGACACTTCCCCAGACCTGTCTTTATTACTAGGCACCCTGGATGTGTTAAGGTCATCCTCTGGCTAGAATCTTGGATCCGAAGATGATATTATCGAACTTACAATTGGTAATCTCGATTACAACGTCAAGACATGAGTTACCCGTCTCACTAACTGGGATGCGTTCCGCAAGGCCAATTCCTCTCGCCCTATAGACCCTAACCAACCTTTCTCCAACTTGATTGATGGCATTACTGAAACAGTGAGGGTAAACACTAAATCTATAATCACTTCCTTCGAGACCCCCAGCGTGGATGATAAACATCTCCACATCTGGGAGGCCCGTAGAAGCCTCACAAAGCAATGGAAACTGCAAAGACGGAACCGCAACCTCCGGCTGAGAATTGCAGCGCTTATAAAGAGGCCACTGGATACGCCTATCACTACGCAAACAGAATTGGCTTCAATTATGTGCAGCTTCCAGGGTACCCTTACCACTCGCAGAACATAGTATTTACTTTGGCACCTCATTGACCCGCTCTCAAGCAAGAGCGAGACCCAACGCAATATGACCCGGACCCTAAGCTCCTTCAACGAATCTCCCCAGGATCTCACCCAAACACTCACGGCCAAATATCTGAATACCTCTCGCCACTTCAACCCTCCTCCTTACATGGGTTTGGTCAACAGTGACTTTGATAAGCACTTTCAACTACACGACATGGGAGCAGCTTTGTTCGAATGCATTCAAAATAGCGCCCCGGGACCAGACCAAGCCACTTACCGGCTTCTTGCCAACCTGGACGGCGGCTCGCTGGATCACCTTCTGTACCCCATCAATTCGCACTGGAGCTCAGGTCACCTCCCTACCCAGTGGAAGATGGCTGAATTACGATTCCTCCCGAAGCCAAATAAGTCCCTCCTTCTTGATAACCTAAGGCCGATCTCTCTGACGTCCTGTGTGGGCACGTTAGGGGAAAGAATGATACTGAAGAGCCTCCAGCCCTTCCGTGAAGAAAAAGGCCTGATACCCGACACCACGTACTGGCTTCAGGAAGCCTCTTAGTACACAAGATATTCATTCTCCTTCGAATTAAAGAAGTGCTTGCTCCAGAGACTCGTTGCTCCCCTCGGGCCATACTTGCCTTGGTCTTAAAAAGTACATTTGATAAAGTTTGGCATTTCTCCATTTTAACCTGCCTCAATCAAACAGGCTGCGGCCACCGTTCTTACTCATAATTGCAGATTTTCTTACTCATCGGCAAGCTATTATTCGCGTAGGTGACGTTACATCCCAGCCTATTGCTTTGGGAGACCAAGGCACACCTCAAGGTTCAGTTTTTTCTCCACTCCTTTTCTATCTTGCCCTCCTGGATTTGCCCCAGAAAATTGACGCCATTTCTCACATACATCGCGCACTTTACGCAGACGACATCACCATATCGACAGACACAGACTCCATGGGAACCATTTAGGACTACCTTCAAAAGGCTACCAACGTCATTCACAACTATGCCTCCTCCGTTGGACTTCAATGCTCCCCCCAAAAATCTGAGCCTGTCAACATCCGTAAACATCCACCTGCTCTACAGAAAGAACCAGTCTGCATCCAACTCGAATGCCATACTATACGGCCTAGCTCCTCCCTTAAGATATTAGGCTTCACAATCCAGGCCAATACGCGCAACAATGAAACTTTATCTGAGCTGTCCAAGCCGTTTAACCAAATCTCCCACATGCTTCGACGCGTTTCTAACCACCGCCGTGGCATGAAGGAAAAAGGCATGGATCCGACTGGTCCAGTCCCTCCTTATCTCACGTGTCACGTATATCACACCTGTACCTTATTCTCACCAATAGTGACAAGAACACCATTGACCGGCTCTATACAGAAAGCATTTAAACAGGTGCTTAATCTTCCTATGAACACCTCAACAGCCCGTGTTTTACCACTGGGCCTCCACCACACGGTGTCAGAACTTGTTGACGGCCATTTATCTAGTGAACGTCTCTGTCTCACCCAACACCTGCGGGCTTAGCCCTCCTGAAAAGTATTCACGTCTCTTGCCAATCCACTCCCTCTCAGCCCCTCCCTCACAACTGGAGAAGTGTTATCCGGGTTCGCCCCTTGTCCAAAAAATAGTGCACCCGGGCCTACAACCCGGCCGCCGAAAAGCGCGAACTCAAGCGCACGAGACCATCTATGGAAAGCGTGCAGTTGTCCCTTACACGGACAATAGCATCTACCCCAACGCACAGCATCAAGTAGCCGTAGTCACCACCAAGAACACCCTCGTAGCTTCTGCAACAATCGAGACGTCGTCAACATCGATTGCCGAAGAGTTCAATCTCGCATTAGCCCTCATTCATACGAAGAACCGCGTCATCATCACAGATTCTCAAGAAGCCTGCAGAAGCTTTCTAGCCGTAAGGGTGGCCCGATCAACTTTGAAACTACTGTCTCAGCAGCAACCCTGACGGAAAGTCACCCTTATTTGGACTCCTGGCCATTACCCGCTGACGTACAATAAATGTGCTCACCAGCAAGCCTGCGCTCTGTTTCTCCAGGCTACTGAGGATACGGCACCGTCCGTCCCTCTACTGTTCAAGATATTACACAATATTACCGGTTCGAACGATATCACTCCCTCCTCCACATCCTCCTAAACTCTCAAAAGAAGAAGAATCCCCACTTCACCGACTGCCGAGCAATACCTTCCCTCACCCAGTCCGCCCCCATCGCATGTTTCCAACGCAATTTCCGGCCGAATGCAAGTTCTCTTTAAAACCCGGTACTCTTCCTCACATCATATTAGAGTGCAAGCACAACCCCAACTACCTTCCTCTTCCGTCCCCCTTGCCACCCTTGAGCTGTGGAAAAAGCCTGGTGACCAGCAGCGACTGTACGTGCAGAGACCTTGGCCTCTAAAATCGAAGGCTGCCCGCTCATCACATGGCTTCCTGGAATAAGGAACCACTCCCACTTCACCAGCTCAATAAAATGTTTTTTGCGCACTCACCCAGTTCAGAATAGTCGTTAACCCACAAGCAGATCATAATAAGGTAACAAATTGTCTTCTCGACGGATTGCCCTATTACGAATTGCCCCATTCGACGAATCGCCCTACTACGAGTTGGCCTGCGGCGAATGGTCTTTCGACAAATTGACCTATTGCTGCATTTATTTGCAAATAATTAGTTTTTGTTGATCAACGTTGCTTTACCAGAACTAATGTGCCAAAATAATTATGTCGAGGAGTCACCAGGTATAAAAAAGACGAACTGAAAATAACCTCACAAATGCAAAAAAAGCTTTATCATACCTTGCCTATTGCATTTTTGCCACCATTTCAAGCATTCCTGCCCAATGGGATATTCAAGTGTGCACGTACGCAAAAAGCTCCCTTGATTTTGCACAATATACGAAATATATCTTTAATACGGCTTCCAGTCTTGCGTCATAGCTATCTAATGATAGTTCAAGGCACCGGTGGGCATAAAACTGGAAGCCTAAATGTGGGCTACGACCCAAAGAGCACCACTTTGCCAGTCAACAAAATCGCTACAACGGCAACTTCAAAGTGCTGAAGTTTAGTACCAGCCTGGATAGGCCTTGTCGCCTGAAGATAACCGAAAGTTGAATGTTTTAAGGTTACTTTTGAGTAAAGAGAGAAAAATGACGACAGTGTGCACAGAATGCCTCATTGGTGATTCCTCACTTTTTTACTTTTCTTACCATTTTGACAAAATTGAGAAAACATCACTTAGACTGAACTTTTTTTTAAATTTGTTACGAGGTGATGCTTTGCTGGAGATTCAAGTCCGATACGCGAACTTTTCCACAACGAGAATCGACCCGCTCAAAATATCAAACACGAACTGGTCCAACAAAGAAGCAGTAATAACTTAATGTTGACGTTGTAGATTAAATTAGGGATGTAATTTGAAGTTACGATATACTGCAAGCGAATTTCATTTCCGTATTTATATATTTTTCATTTTTAGTGTGGGCATTTTCTTTGTGTGTCGGGGGCACGTAAGTGTTTCACGCCCAACAAAAAAGATAGCAATTCGCCTCAAGGGCCACCGCTGGAGAGGCTGGCGGGGCGATCCTTTTGACGTCACTAACAAAATCGCCTTTCCTATAGTATACAGTCGGTTTGCAGCGAGTGATGTTTCGTTGTATGCCCGCTTTCTAAATGCATTTTTGTGTTAATTCTCAACTTAATGTTAACTCTCGGTGTGGAAAGCGTGATTTGACCACCTGGAGACTTTATGACGGTAGCGACTGTCGTAAGCTGCCCGAAAGCAACTGGTTCCTGGTGTTGAAGCTGGATGTATGCGACCGAACCCGGTCCAAGGGAAAGCTGCGGCTCGTTTTCCCATCAAACGTTTTGGGTTACGATGATGCTTAGGTAAATTTTTAGGTTTCACGTGATGAAGCGTTTTAAAGCAAAACTTTACTACTGTCGTCCAGTGGCTTTGCCGCAGATGCTCAAGCCTACTTCATTTCACCGCAGCTGCGACACACGCCTTGCTGCGCATCGCTTGTCTCGCCGGGCCCGCTTTCTGCGCTGCGCACAAGGCCCTGTTTTCAGTCAGTTCAGCTCCACTGAGCGGCGGCTGCTTCGGCGGGTAAGGCCGCTCACCTCAAAGGCAGCCGACCAGCTCCGGCTGCCTCTCTGGCAGCCTCACCTCAAAGGCAGCCTCTCTGCTCTGCCGCTACTGGCACACGCATGTGCCAGTGGGTCGTCTCGGGCTACGTGACTGGGCCTGCTCCCGGTAAAGAGGAACGCCGCTCTCGCTATGAAAGCAAGCTAGGCCGGGCCTGCTTCCGTGACTGTTGCACGGGAACCAACGACTTTGAGCTGTGGTCGGTAAGCGGCATCTGACATTGCTCGGCGAGATTGCTCGGCGAGATGGCCCGGATATTGCTCGGCGAGCTGCTTTACTGGAGACGAAGCGAAATGCTCAATGGGCTAAGCTAGCGTCGCAGACTGCGGAAGAGCGAGCCGTTCGACGCCACGTTCGCCGTGAATAAAAGCGATACCGGGCCTTCTTCTGTGAGCGTTGGACCGACCGAACGGCTTTGAGCTGTGCTCGGAAAGCGGCGTCTAACCACCCGGCGTGTGCCTAACGATGCGTGCCTATCCAAGCCTAATCACAGTCATATCTAGCCAATGACCAGGCACAGCCGTCTTATCTGGCTTAACACTGCGTGTATACCTTAGTATAATAATCACACATGGAAGGTTCAACCAGTGAAACGAAAACGTAACTAGGCTAAACCAAGCTTTCGCTTTGCATATGCAGGGTCAGCTGAGCTAAACCTCAGCCACTTTTTTTGCATGTGGACTCCGCCGCACATGTGCAGGCCATGTCTGCCCGCACGACCCACGAAGCTGCTCGGACTTCGCAGAGCCGCGGCTACAACAGCTTGACGCCGCTTTTCAAACTCACTGACCCCTAAAACACGTGCGCTAAGTGGATTTTAGTGTGTTGAAAAATTTCTTCTAGCAGTTTGCATCGGAAATGATTTTTAAAGCGGCGATAAATATACCTCCAGCAATGCTCAGCCTAGATTTATGAGCAAATCGGCACCGCCGGCAGTAGCACCTGACCCTCATTATTGAGGAATGGGCATCCCCATTTCATTCTCGATTGCATTCCGAAAAATTATAAATGGTCGCGATTGCCATTCCTTTCAATTCCTCTGAATGACAGAAGTTAACATTCCCACTCCTCGAAAAGACTGGGAAGTTCAATTCCATTCATTTGATTCCTCAAGGTAAAAACTGCCTAACGCGCTATATCAAGTTACTGAGGAACGCATCACGCATCGAATGTTATATAACGCGTTGAAAATGGCAAAAGTATGCAAAATGTGCCACTTGTCACCGAAGTTGAAAGGTGGTAGTAGCTTGACTGCATATCTTCCGCTGAACCACCACCCTTCTCATCCAAAAATGTGCCATCCCTTCGTAACGAAGATTTAGAGATGCACCAAAGCTAAAAATGCGTCGAACTTTCTCTGAAAATCCGTCCAACCGATCGTCAAACCTTGAAACACCGAAGTCGCAAGCGCAGAACAAACCCATATGCGACAATTTTCTAGCACTAAGTTATTAATGCATCTACTAAAGATCTAAATGTAGACCGTGGTGTTGTTTATGGATTAAAGGCTATGGTCTGCACTTCACAATATGCGTAACCCATGAATTCCGCAAGGCATGCAATCATACACACTGGGAGGTACAACCGTCGGCTAGTCAAGCATGGCCACGGTTAAGCCTAGTTAGGCCTAGTTAATCAGGCTTTCGAGCTAGTTGAGCACGCTCACGAGACTGAAACTCCACCGCGCCAACTGAACACCGCCTCTATTGGGAAGGTGGAGTAGGGGTGGCAAAGGAATATGCCCAGGGTACAGAGCGAAGACATTAAGTGCACGCCACCCTCCCGGTTACATTGGTGACATGTATGTACAGAGGAGCAAAATTTTTACACTAAATGTGCAAGAGCGCCTCTAACAATTATTAGGCAGTTTACTAATTTTTTTCTAATACGGAATCTTTTCAGATAGACCAAGTACAATTCTCAGTTGTGGGTCGGAACCAACTAATTCACCCAAACGACAACGAGTACAACGTGCACGTTATTGATGCTTACAAAGGTTTGATACTGACAATTGCCATGTTTATACGACCAGAAATGAGTACATCCAAGATCCGCGAACTGGCCGACATGCTAGTCGACTTCGAAGGACAGCTGGCTAACGTGAGAAAACCAGTTTTTCTTGCCGCGGCTCTGTTGTTTGTTGTTTAGTGTCGTGTAGTGTTTCACTTACAGAGAAAGCTGTTCCTGAAATATAATATTTGAATCTGCATGAGTGTGTTTTTACAACTGATGGGCATCGCTTCATAGCGGCTGTCTTGTAGACAGCCGCCAATGTAATTACTACCACCTGGAGATAAACGCGCTTTCCCAACACCACATTTTTCTGTAAACTATAAAATATATCTATCGCCTCCCCGAACTCCTGGATAACATTCACGGCTTGCAATACAGCCTGTATGCAGATGACGTCACGCTGTGGGTTCCGGGTGGAAGTGACGGACAGATACAAGACACACTACAAAGGGCAATAGAGGTAATAGAAAATTACGTGATCCCTCGTGGCCTGAACTGCTCTCCAGAGAAATCAGCGCTTCTACTCTATCGCCCGACTAGCAGGGGACGCCGGACAGACTCAGTAACTCCAGACATCCAGCTCTTTACATGCGGAGGCCAACGCATCCCGACAGTTTCAAGTATCCGAGTCCTGGGCCTCCGCATCCAGGCCAACGGACACAATTCAGAGACCATACTCGCTCTCGAAAAGAGCGTACACCAAACAACTCGCCTGATCTCACGAATAGCCAATCGACACCACGGGATGAAAGAACACAACCTCGTGAGATTTGTACAAGCCTTCGTCATTAGTAGAGTAACATATGTCGCCCCATTCCTGCACCTGAAACGCGATGAAGAAGCCAAGCTAAATGCCATGATAAGGCGGGCCTATAAACAGGCCATAAGGATCCCGTTAACAGCCCCAACCGCACGGTTCGAAGCACTCGGGCTTCACAATACCCTCAGCGAGATTATCGAAGCTCAAAGGCTGTCACAGCGGGAGCGACTTATCCAGAGTCTAACCGGTCTAACCAGAGTCTTAAAATCATTTGGCATTTTTCCTGCAGGGATACCCCGAGCCAAAATAGACCTGCCACCGGAAATAGGGGATCGCATGCACATACCACCGCTACCGAAAAACATGCACCCCGTACATAACCAAGATGGGCGACAGGCCAGGGCCAAAGCCCTACACAAAAGATATGAAAAATCAGAGGACGTGGTATACGTAGACGCCGCTGATTACATTGCTCGCGACGCCATGGCCCTCGCAGTGGTCAATTTCCGTGGGGATTCAATTGCCTCATGCTCGGTCCGCACGACAGACACAGAGGTGGGTGAAGAGGCGGCCATCGCCCTGGCGATGACAGCTTCTCCAAAAATTAAATTCATTGTTAGCGACTCTAAGTCGGCTATTTTAAATTATTCGAGAGGGCGAATTTCACCCCGAGGCGTCCCAAATCCTAAAATCTCGATCCCATGACGAGCGCAACGGAAAGATATACTTGATATGGGCACCGGCCCACTCGGGCCTGGCCGGAAACGAGTGTGCGCACGATGCGGCTCGAGGCTTACCGACCGAGCTGGCGTCGACACTTCTGACCCAGACGCTCACTCGCTCCGCTGGACGGGCAGAGACAGGGCTTGTGTCTTACAGGGAGCCTGACTACTCATTACCGTGTTGAACGATGCCCGCTCCACCCACCCGCTCATCCATCCCTCAGTAAAAGGCAATCTGTGGTTTGGCGGCTTCTTCAGAGGAACTCGTACCCGAACCCCGTCGCGTATAGTCATTGTTATCCTGGACAGTTTTCAGATAAATGTCGGAGATGCAAGGAACGGGCCGATCTTGCACATATATTATGGGCATGTCCTCAGGCGACTCTTCAGAGCCGCAAAATTAGCAGTAATGAGCAGTGGGAGACCGTACTGCTCAGCTCAGACCCGGCGAATCAAGTCTCGGCCGTCCAGTTCGCCGAAGACGCTGCTAGGACCCAAGGGCTCCTGGCCGACGCCTAGGGTGGAGGTCTAGCTCTCCTCCACAAACTGGAGAAATAAAAGTTATTTCTCTCTCTCTCTCTATCGTTTGTGATAGTAATTCTGGGATCAGCTAACATTTATTAGGCCTCTCTAGACTCACCAATATCATCTTGGAGCTTCTATAATAAACCGGATGCTCAAACACCACAGTATCTATAGCTGTGCTGCAGATTCACTAGGCGATACCGAGTTTTTTTACCGCGCGGAATAATTTCACTTCCGCGCTTCCAAAAAGAATGGTGTTCACTTCTCTAATAAAAGATCTCGTTCATTCGTCCCGAAGCGGACTCCTGTGACACAAAACTTTACTGCCGCTTAGCAACTAGCCTGAGCGAGCGCAGCAAAAAGTACCCGTTTCATTTGAGTATCCGTCTTTACACCCCCGTAGGATCCCACTTTACTAAAACAATGCAATTTGTATAGTTGTTACTTGGTGGCGGAACCTGCGTGTTTAACAATTACCGTGATCAATTTAGGTGTAATGATTTCTCTGTCAACTGCGGTACAAGTGTGTCAAGAATACTTGTGGGGGACATTGTTATTTTGGGAATTGCTACGCAGGTTACAAAAAATAATTGTTACGACAGGTTACTGACAACAAGCATTATTGCATTTCCTTTTCTTTTTTTGCAAACCCCCGGCGCTGCTGTGGCACACGGTACACCACCGTTGAAGAGAATCAACTTACAATAGCCCGCGTTGTCATATATTCCAGGTTCATTTGCATTTATTGTCTTCTTGAAACGAGTATTGCAATTTGACCCCTGCCAATGCGTGCGATAGGAAGAAGTAGGGACAGGAAGAGGGGGAGAGGGTAATTCGAAGCAAAGAACCGGTGCGAGAGGATTTAGTTGTTTCTGTCCAGCGACGATGAAGCCGACACGTGCTAGGAATGTCACCTGCGAATAATCATACCCCTTCCCACACCCCATTCCTTCACAGTTTGTATATATCATTTCCAAATTCATGGAAGGTGTAATTGAGAAGTAGTAAAGTATAAATAAAACCAGGATGGGTGAAGTCCTACTAGAGCTCTATAATCAGCAGCAGCAAACAACTCCTCGCTCAATCACGCATGAGATCACAGTCACACCTCACCACTGCCTTTACAGCTCCCAGCGTGTGATATCTGCGCCAGATTTTATGAACAAGACTCGGGGGCCTCAAAGACGAAGGCGTTACAGCAGCGAGGTGCATCCTCATGAGAACAAATAGTAAAGAAATGCCCACCACCCACCTAATCCTCACGGTCGACTGCGCACACTCGCCGAACACATTCATGCAGGTTTAATTCCTTTTTCTGCCCGACATCATATCCCGACCCCGCGCCGTTTGAAGTCCCAAAGGTTCGGACATGGCACCAGCTCCTGTCCTGGAAGAACATGTCCCAATCCTATTACTGTGATCATATAACCAAAACCTGTAATGCAATTATTTCACATCCCCACACTGCAGGGACCACAGCAGGAATACTCTCACACTTGTGACACGTTCCATGTTCAGAAAAAGTCGTAAACTAAAAATAACAGAGAACATCTCCTTCCCGGAAGAGTGGGAGAGGTTCGCCACTTCTTCCCAGGAAATGTACGCCGAAGCATCTCGCAGGAGGGAAGAATGGCGTCTTGTCTCAGCAGCGACCGTGCCACGTGGCCGAACCGCATAGCTGAACCGGCGGTAGCTGAACCTTGCAGCTAAACCAGCGGTAAACGAGAGGAGCAGAATACACAGTGCGTGCCAGCAGACGGCGATAGCTCATCTATACCTTTCAAACCATTTCTTTTAACCGGGCTTCGAGCGTTGTTAGGAGAACACTGGGCTCGGTGATGGCGCAGATAGCAGAGGAGCTCCTCGGAACACTTCAAGCACACTCGAGCTGCCATAGAAGCGGAGCGCTATCTCAGCAGTGTGCTGTGAGAGCTTTGTTTTAGGTGCGGAGTACTTTAGGACCGCGCAATGTCCGTCCGCGTTCGTGCGCATAGCACTTATAATCGCAAAAAATCACGCAGGCACCGGCACGATTCGAGCCTGTTTCTGGTAGACCAGACAGAGTTAGTGTCAGTCGTCTTACCCATTGGGCTGCGACCGTGAGTTAGCACCCTAGAGTCAAGCGGCTTACTCACTCGCCTGTAACGGTGCGTAGTACCTTAGGAGCTCCCAATATCCTTCCGCGTACATCCGTGCGCACGCCACCATCAAGCGAAAATGAAGCGAAATTCGATTCCAAAATGCAGACATTCCAAAATGCAGAACCGGAACTCAAAGTAACCGAAACCTGAACCGAGCCGGTAGTTTTAACAGCCCAGCTGTTTAAGCTCTTCGTTGCCACGTCAATGAACAAAAAAACTACCCCCACCTCCCCGAAGGGGATCGTGCGGAAATGCGAATGCATTGGGTGCACCGATGAGTGCGCTGCGGCAAGCAGTCACGGAGAGAGGTGCGCGCTCCACTGCATTTATATATTTTTTTCCGAGCGCAGCGAGCGGAGAGAGGGTACGCGGAGAGGAGAGAGAGACCCGCGCAACACGCCTGCCCCACGCGCGAGCTCTCTCCGCCGAGCTCCGCGATGCGAGCGCCCTCACACGCCGAGCGCGCTCCTCCTCTCCCCTTGCCCTCCGCTACTCCCGCCCGAGCTACCATGTGCTCCGGTTGCTAGGCGCTCCACAGCTGTTGCTAGGCGCACGCCGGCCAACGCACGACAACCCCGACTAAGAAATGCATTCGCATTTAAAAAATGCCAAGAAAATGCCGAGCCCACGTGAACGTGCGTCTCGTGACAGCGCCTTGCGGCACGGGGCCGCGCGGGGATTGGCCAGGAATTGGGCATAAGGAGGGCTAATGCACCCACTACAAACAATTGTAAATATAAAAATTATAAATTTTACTGAAGGAAGAGCATATAATCACCAACGAGCAGTGGCGAAAAATTCGGACGTACAAATTTGAACAAAGGAATGAGCTTTGGGTCTCGCAAGAAGGCCTTCCCACACGTACGCACGTGGGGGATTGGCAAGAAATCGGGCGTATGGAGGGTTTGTGCACTGGTTACACAAAACTGTAAATTAAAAACTTAAGCCTTTGAATGAAGAAAAAGCATATAGTCACAAGCGAGAATTCGTCAGAAATTGGAAGTAGAGTTTGAAACACAAGAATTTAGGTAGGTTAACTGGTTGATTCATTGGAGAGGCTGGAAGTGAATATGCCCCGGCTACTCTATTTCACCGAATAAAGGTACCTAGACCTGGTGAAACAAATCCCAAGTTCACGACAACGTTCGTGATATCTAGATGGTGTCCATAAAATGTCCTCCTGGGTTAATATTGTTACGGAGAGGAATACGTGAAAATGAAGGTGTATTTCACACACGCATGCACAGGGCAGCAAGCACCGCGTAGGACCTAGCCCGAACCTCTTCTTCTTCCCAACTGAGACCTAGCACATGTCCGCAATGCTTGGGGCTATGTACTGACATTTCGTTCTTTGGCTACTGACACACTGTAACATAACCCCCGCGGCAAAAAGCGCCGTCTCGGTGCTTCCTAGGGCGATGTTGTGCGAGGGCGATGGTACGGCTTGAGGCGGGAAACGTGGACAATGTCTGTTTTGCCGGTGCCAAGGTGGTAAGTTGGCGAAGGGGCGGCTTGGGAGATTTCGTAGTTGACTGGGGTCACTTGACGGACCACATAATAGGGTCCCGTGTAAGGGAACAGCAGTTTTTCTGAGAGCTACCCGCGGCGGGACGGTGACCACAGAAGAACAAGAGACCCAGGTGAGAACTGGAGGTCTCGGTGGCGGGAATCGTAAAGCGCCTTTTGGGAAAACTGCGATGAGCAGAGGCGAGAGCGGGCAACTTGTCGAGCATGGTCGGCACGGTCAACTGCGGCTCGGGCATATTCGGAAGTTGGAACTGAAGGCGGCAAGAGAGTGTCCAATGGCAAAAAAACAGGCTCGCCACCGTAGAGCAGGTAAAAGGGAGAATATCCAGCGGTGTCGTGACGGGACGACTTGTACGGCAAATGTAACGTACGGTAACGCCACGTCCCAATCACGATGGTCGTCGGAGGACATACGTTGAGAGCATGTAGGTAAGTGTTCTATTGAGTCTCTTAGTGAGACCATTCGTGTGAGGATGGTAAGAAGTCGCGATCTTGTTTGCGTTGAGGAAGCACGAAGAATATCAGGCGACAACGCGAGACAAGAAATAGGCGGCCCCGATCAGTAAGGAGCTGATGAAGAGCGCCATGATGAAGAGTGACGTCGTGGAGAAGAAAATCGGCAACGTCAGAGGCACAGCTGGTGGGAGAGCGCGTGTAATTGCGTAAACCGTGTGACGTAATCAGTGTCGACCGCGATCCACTTGTTGCCCGAAGTGGATACCGCGAAAGGACCAAGGAGATCGACGCCTACGCGAAAATATGGTTCGGTGGGTATGTCCACCGGTTGGAGAAGCCTGCTGGGGATGTCGTAGGCTTTTTACGGCGTTGCAGAGGTTGCAAGAGGCCACATAACGCCATACAGGGCGATAAAGGCCTGGCCAGAAGTAGCGACGACGCACACGGACGTAGGTGCGGGAAACTCCGAGGTGGCCTGCAGTGGGTTCGTCATGGAGTTGCTGGAGAACGTCCGAGCGCAGACGTTCAGGAAGGACCGGAAGCAACTCTGGACCCTCGGGGCGGCTGTTGTAGCGATAGAGGACCCCATTGCGTAACTTAAAGAGGTGCAGTGATGGAGTCATGGGAAGCCAGAGTTGAGACGGTTCATTATTGCGCTGAGAGATGGATCGCGGCGGCTGCTCGTCCCAAGGCGTAAAAAATCCGTTATTTCGAGCACACTACTTGAATTCCTCGAACAGCAAGGTCGGGGTTGTCAACCGGTAACGGGACAGGCAATCGGCGTCTTGATGCAAGCGGGCCGGACTTATAAACTATGGTGTACGAATACTCCTGCAGGACGCAGAGCCCAGCCGGCCCAGCGACCTAGGCGTCCTTTGGATCTTTCAGAGAAGAAAGCCAACAGAGCGCGCGGGTGCTCTGTTATCACCAAAAAGGGAAGTCCATACAGGTACAGGCGAAATTTTGCTATAGCTCACACCAGGGTCAAGCACTCCTCTCCGTGATTGAGTAGTTCTGCTCAGCGGACGCCAGGAGGCGGCTGGCGTATGCAATAACACGGACTCTACCGGTCTTGTCGCTGAGCGAGGATAGCGCCAATGCCATGTCCGCTAGCGTCAGTCCGGACTTCGGTGGCGCCAGTGGGATCGAAGTGGGCCAGGATAGGTGAAGTGGTGAGAGCGGATATCAATTTAGCAAACGCTTCTGCTTGAGATGCACCCCAATGGAACTCAGCGTCCTTTTTAAGAAGGTCTGTCAGAGGGCGCGCAATGTCAGCAAACCCCTGTATAAAACGCCGGAAGTAAGAGCATAGGCCAAATAAAACTGCGGAGGTCCTTGGATGAGCGAGGCTCGGGTAATTGCTTGACTGCGCGTACTTTGTCAGGGTCGGGTTGAGGCGGAGGAGGAGGAACAACTTTATTGGAATCACCGGCACTAGGACTTGGCCGCTACGTCGCGGAAGCCTGCCTGGTGCCCGGCCTACTCACGCTTCCGAGGTGGGGTTGCGTTTTCGGGCCGCTGGCGTGCCAGGGAAGCCTTCGCCTGCTGGACGGCCTGGATTTGTGCACTGTAGTCTTTAGCGTTCATGGCTTCTGTGATATGAGAGGGCAGACTTCCTTGCGCTGCCTCGGCAGGCTGTGTCCTGCAGTTCCAGAGTATATGGCTGAGTGTCGCACGCGCACTATCACATACACGGCACATTTCACTTTCGTATACACCGGGGCACAGATGTTTTCCAAGCACTGGGGTAAGGAGCGATTCGTTCTGTAATTGTCTGTAGAGAACTGCTTCTTCCCGATTTAAATTTGGGTGAGGTGGCGGACGTCGCCTTCGGATCTGCCGGTACCACTCCAAGATGTCCCCGTATGTGGTTAGGGGGTCGGGCAGCTCTATGTCGCCGGACGGGTCCGGTGAGGCATAAAGATAATATACTGACTCTAAAGGGAAAGCGCGCCGCTGAGCCAATGCATTGGAACCGTACGACACACGGTGGCAGACATGATACAACGATTTGAACGTTGCCAGCTGAGCTTTTGCTTACTAAAAACGGCGAAAGTGATGGGTTGTAATCTGGCAACGTGCTACTGTGGCGTTTCCGCGTCCGGTTAGCGAAGCATGCCGGGATTATTTGTAACATGGGGGACCGCTGGCCACGCGGCTTTTCTGTAGGCGGCGTCGACAGCATTGCGTAGTTTATCTCCGGTGGGTAGGTAACCGACGTGTTTTCGGTTGAGCGTGTGACTTATATGTACTGAGACTATTTGAGAAGGATGTGGCAACGCTCACACAACACTTGCGCGCAAGCTCGAATGCGACTGATCGAATGCGCGAGGACGCCAAGGAATCAGCTGGTCCGTACAGGGGCGTACAGAAAAATGAATCTCCGTCATGATCTCCGTGATTTTTGTGATGTGCCGCTTTATTTGCCATTCTGTGACATTTTGCGAGTCGCTCAATGCTTTTCAAACGAAGTGAAGTGAACTGTAGCTTTAGCTGAATGTAAAACCTTTATTGACGCACACAAAAAAAATCCGTTATCGCATGGGCCAACGATGATATTGGCGGTGAGTCACAGCCCTTTGAAGCGCAGGAATGAAACAGCGCGGTCGATCGCACGCCAACGGAGTGGCAGAATGCCTGCCAAGGGAGTATGCGAAATACAGTCAGCGGCGTGTCTCGTTTTTTTTTCTGTCTGTATTCGTCAAGTTCTAGATGCTTTCCACCACTTCAAAGAGAAAGCTTGCGGGACTGAATGGGCAGGAATTTGCCGCACAGAGCGCGTGAGGAAAGAACATTGACTTATTGACTTATTGTGAATGATTAAAAAATAAAACGCATTTCGTTACCTATATTTTCGTTCTACCTTCACGAACGTTTGCGCGAAAGTTCGAAGCACGGAGAGCTGTAAGAAGTTCCATCAATAAAACAACTGGAACCGAACGATTATAAAAGCTCCTTTTATTTCTCTTCCAACGGGAACGATCGCTGGCTGCCACTCCGTAGCCTGTAGTGAACTTGCGGTAGTCAAGGTCAGATCGGAATCGCTGTTCCGGCGTCAGTTCAGGGGCAATAGATAAGGTGCTTAACGTGAAGAAACGAATTACACCCTCGCAAGCGCCCGGGGAGGCACTTGCTCAGCGCGTGCATCCGAGTTGTACCAGTTGTACACGTTTTGCACGCACGCAGATCTGAGCTGGAGACTGCACACACACACACTGCGCAAGTCAGGCGCAAGGACCTGGCCACTTCATAGCACATAAAGAAAATCGAAACCAAAGCTGAACTACGCACTTACTCTTTGCTCGCTAATTAGAGCCTAATTACCATAAATGTTTTTTTATAGCTAGTTTTAATTACTGAGGCAATTATTTGTAACTATTTTGCTTCAGTTCTTTATTTTAGTTAAATAATTACGAAACGACTTTTTAGAGGGCTGAATACAATTGATCTGGCAACCATGGGAATTGTATCATGTCAGCGCCCACGATTCGTACGGTCTCGGAGCTCGCTTTACCCCCCTGCGGTGAGGAGGCCAGACTCGTGGACGCCGCGCATCTGGTGAGCTCGCGCGCGGCGGAGTCTGCCTCCTCGTTCCGGTTCGTCAGTCCGCCGCGGAGGTCCAAGGGACCCACGTGGGCGGGGAACCATCTGAGTGCCACCGGCAGCCCGTTAGTACGCGCGCTGCACAGCACTTTAACAGTGTTTGGGTTCACTTGGTTAGTTGCGTATGCCAGCATTGCCAACTTGGAGTCACTTAGTACCGTGGTTGTTTGCGGGTCCACGATGGCCAAGGCTATAGCCATCTCTTCGGCTTGCTTCACATTCTGCGCGTTGAAGCTGCTTTCTGACTTTACTGTACCGTCCGTGGCCGCCATCGCCACGGCAACGTAAGTATTGGGTCTTCCCGGATAGGCCGCCACGTCCACGTAGAAAGCGCCAGTGTCTGCGGCGTACGTAGATGTGAGGGCCCTGGACCGAGCCAAGAAAATCGCCAAGATCACCCGCGAGATCGAGAAGCACTGCGCCGTTCTGTGTCGGCAGCAGTGGCACGCGATCTGCCAGGAAGCGGACGGACAGATGCATAAGAGCCGCACCTGGAACCTCCTACGCTACCTACTTGACGAGACTAAATCCAAGGGTACGCAACGCCACAATTTGGCACGAACCCTGCACCGAGCCACGAAAGAGCTCGGAGAAGTCGAAGTCCGAAAACGCTTAGATGCACGTTACCTGCCTGCCACCCAACCCGAGGCGTTACCGGGATACGCGGAGGACGTAAACGCCCTCCCCGATCTGGACATTGAGGAGTGGGAGGTACGAGCGGTGTTACAAACTATCAACTGCAAGTTGGCGGCTGGTCCCGACATCACAAACAAGATGCTGTGAAACCTGCCGGACTCGGGCGTTACAGCGCTCACTCGCTGCTTCAATGAGTGCTGGCGTTCGGGCAGGCTACCTAGACAATGGAAAGAAGCAAATACAGTCCTGATCCCCAACCGGGCAGACCCCCGCACGTCGACAATCTTCGTCCGATATCGCTCACGTCCTGCGTGGGCAAAGTGCTCGAACACGTGTTACTGAACAGATGGCAGCTATACCTAGAAACGGCAGAACTGTACCCCAAGCACCCTTGTGGGCTTCAGAGCAAAGCTAGGCACGCAAGACGCGATGCTACTGCTCAAACACGAGCTAGTCGACTCCCCGACCCTCTACAATCGAGCGGTGCTGGGGTTAGATCTACAAAGCACCTTCGACAGGGTCCGCCACGCGGCGATACTGACCCAAGGTCTCGCGGCTTAACATGGGTGAAAGTTTATTTAATTACATCAAAGACTTCCTGTCAAAACCGCACCCCAACCATCCATGCCGGACACTCAACTATCACCTAAGACCTTAGGCAGTGTTGGGACCCCGCAAGGCGCGGTGATCTCCCCCCATTTTGTTCAACTTAGTAATGATCGACGTGGCCAACCACCTCGCACGCATCACGGACCATGGTCATACCAACTATGCCTACGATATTACGCTCTGGGTAGCGAAGGGAAGCTGACGGCCACACCGAAGAAACCCCTGCAACGTGCCATCGAAGTAGTGGAGACCCGCCTAGAAGGCACGGGTCTGTCTGTTCGCCGGCCAAATCAGAGTTGCTAGTTCTACCGCATCGAGAACGCACGCCCATGCGCTTGGAAGGCTGACAACATAAGGCTACACACAAGAGACGGTACCACCATCCCACGGGTCCAGACCCTCCGCATCCTAGGCCTCTACCTCGACGCCCATCGACGGAACGGTCTGACGATCCACAAGCTGGAGGCGAAGGCCACGGCGGCCATTCGTCTCATGCGCAAAATCTCCAACCGCCACGCCGGAATGAAAGAAGCAAACCTGCTGCGCCTGGTTCAATCGTTCGTCGTCAGTCACATTGCGTACGTCGTCGCGGCCTTCCACAACTGGCAAGCCGCCGAGCGAAGTAAGATTGCGGCGCTCATCCACAAAGCATACAAGGCAGCCCTAGGGCTATATGCTTGTACTCGCACAGACAAGATCCTAGAACTACGGGTGCACAACACCCTAGAGGAGATTGCCGAAGCCCAGCAAACAGCACAACTCGAGAGGCTGACGACCACCCAGACAGGCCATTACATCCTACAGCGCCTGGGCTTGCGCCCACAGCAGCAACCAAGGCAGCTCCAGTCTGACCACGAAGCTTCCCTGCCTAAGGGCACGCTCGAGAGGCTGCACGTGCACCCACTTCCCAAGCATATGCACTCGGAACACAACAAAGGGTCGGGTGTAACCCCGTTATTGCCAAATCTGATGGCCAAGGATGGTTATCTGGCGGCGGCCAAAGCGACATTTTTTTTAGTTCAGCTGGAGGCCCGCACGTCGAAATATTATGAGGATGTCTGAAAGGTACTGAAGATGCGTTTCAAAAGAGGGTGAAAACACTATCACATCGTCCAGGTAGCATAACCATGTTGACCATTTGAAACCGCGAAGAAGAGAGTCCATCACGCTCGAACGTTGCGGGAGCATTCAATAGTCCGAACGCCATTACTTTGAACTGGTAAAGGCCATCTGGTGTGACGAAAGCGGTCTTCTCTCGGTCCAACTCATCAACAGCTATCTGCCAGTAGCCAGATCGAAGGTCAATAGAAGAGAAATATTTAGCACCGTGTAAAGAGTCGAGAGCATCGTCAATCCTGGGTAGGGGGTAGACGTCTTTTTTGTAATATGATTAAGATGCCGGTAATCAGCGCAGAATGGCCAGGTGCCGTCTTTCTTTTTTACCAGCACCACTGGTGAGGCCTAGGGGCTGCACGAAGGCTCGATAATATCGTTGGAGAACATCTTGTCAACTTCGGCTTGGATGACGTCCCGTTCAGCGCAAAATACCCGACACGGGCGCCTGCGGATGGGGATGGCGTCAGCGGTGTCGATTCGATTAGTCACGAGGCTATTTCGACCCACCACTGGATTGTCAGTCGAAAATGTCACCATACGAAGCCAAGAGCTCACGCAGAAGGTGTACCTGATCTGGGGAAAGGTCAGGGCTAATCATAGCGTCGAATTGAGTAGTGGGCGGAGGTGTAGCAGGCGAAGTGGGCGAATGGGATATGGGGTCTACGTAAGAGCAGAAATATGAAAATCGGAGACCGGACAAAGAGTAGCGACAGTCATTCCTTGAGGAAGAACCTCGGTGTGGAAAGCGAAGTTCAGGAAAGGCAAGGAGACGTGGTTCTGCTGTATGGAGACAATAGTATGCGGAAGGGCGACGTTTCGGGTGAGTGGAACGTCAAGGACGGGCGCAACGACGTAGTCTCCATTTGGGACGGGCATGCTTGAAGAGAGGACATAAGTAGCGGCTTGAGGCGGCGGGCGAACGTGCTCATCAGTGCGTAAGTGGAGGGAAGGTGGGGCGTGGTCGTCGGAGGAAAGCGGGAGCTCGAGTCGAAGCAGACCCGTCAAACAGTCGATTAGTGCGGAATGGTCTGAGAGGAAATCACGGCCGAGAATGACGTCATGAGGGCATTTGTCCAGAACAAAGAACATAACAGTGACGGGGTGGTCAGCTATGCTCACTCGGGCGGTGCACATACCCGCGACAGCCGAAATTCCCCCGTCAGCAACGCGAACGTGCGAAAAGGCAGGGGTGAGTACCTTGTGGAGACGAGAGCGCAGCTGTGCACTCATGACGGAGATGTGGGCACCAGTGTCGATTAGGGCATTAACAGGGATGCCATCAATTTCAACTGCTAGCAAATTGTCTTTAGTCGACAACGTCAAGAGAGGGTTTGCGTGGTCGGTCGTTGATGCAGCGTCACCTCCGGGAGCTGCATCAGCTAGTTTCCCGGAGATGAACGGCGAGAGTGGTGCGGCGAAAGTCGATGAGGTTCCGGAGAGCGAGACGGGCGATGGCGTTGGGAGGTTGTACTCTCCGGTGAAGCATCTACTGGTAATTGGGTCTCAAGGTGGGGCTGCGAGCGATAGTAGGCTGGGCGCGGTGTCCATCGTTGCGGCGAGAGTCGTGCCAAAAGGTACTCCTGGAGGACTAGCGGTGCCGAGAGTAGCGCGCGACGTGCCCAACACGCGTGCACGTGAAACAAATCGGCCTGTCATCCGGAGTTCGCCATGCAGCGGGGTTTCGATAGCGCGTAGGGCCGTACACATTGCGTGGTCCGGGTGGGGCATAACTGCGGCGGAGAGCAGGAGTTACGGCGCATACTGGCTGCAAGCCCATGTTGGTAATTTCGTCGCGAACGACAGCTTGAATGAGCGAAATGGCTGGAACAGGACTGGTGACGGCATGGGGCATAGTTTCGGCAGGAGCTGTCGCTTCAAGTTTTCTCGGCGTACTATCTTTTGGACGGTGTGCTCTAGGGCGTCGCGGTAAGATGGCGCGGGCGAAAACGACTGAGGGGCTGGTGCGTCGCAAGAAGAAGTAGCAGCGGTGTTGGGCAGCCGTTGGAACTGCTGCGTGATGCGCCAGCTCTTCGCTTGCTCGAAGCGCCGGCATTCTTTCAGGATAGTATCGACTGTAGTACAGTCCTTGCATATTAGCAAGGAAAAGGCGTCGTCAGCTATTCCTTTGAGCACACGTCCGACCTTGTCCTGCTCGTTCATGCTCGCATCGACCTTACGGCAGAGAGCTAGAACGTCGTAGGTGTAGGCGACGTACGGCTCGGTCGACGTTTGGACACGGGAGGCAAGTGCACTTTTTGCGCGTAGCTGGCGGGCGACAGGGTTGCCGAACTCTCGCAAAAGCTTGGCTTTACAATCGTCCCAGCTGGTGAGCGTGGATTCATTGGTCTCATACCAAGTGATGTCCGTACCTCTGAAGCAGCAAGGGAGGTTGGCGAGCATGATAGTGGGGTCCCAACGGTTGTGGGTGCTGATCCGCTCGTAGTGCTAGATCCAATCTTCGACGTCGACGGTGTCAGTGTCGGTGAAGAAACCAGGCTCGCGGGGCTGAGTAACGACGACCAGCGGAGTCGCCAAGTCGCTGGGCGGAGCCATGGTGGCAGGGTAAATATGACGCCCGCTGCGGAGTAACGTGATGAAGGGCCACGAAGCCTCGAGGATTTGAGCGCCAAGACGAGAGGTAAGGGATGTCGGGCAACCTCCAACAAGATGTTACGGAGAGGAATACGTGAAAATGAAAGTGTATTTCACACATGCATGCACAGGGAAGCGAGCACCGCGTTGGACCTAGCCCGAACCTCTTCTTCCCAGCTTAGACCCAGCGCATGTCCGCAATGCTTGGGGCTATGTACTGACATTTCGTTCTTTGGCTACTGACACACTGTAACAATATTCCCGGATTCATGGTGAAAGTCCTATTACGTAAGTTAATACTTTGCCGCGAGACCTGTCGAGGTAAAGAACGTATTCAAAGCACGAACAACCTTTTTTGAAGACCAGCGTCTGGCCATGGAATGAGCTTTCCGTCTCGTGAGAGCGCTCGGAAGTACCTACCCACGTGTACAATTGTCCAGAGACTACGCGTAAGGAGGGTTGTGCCCACTCAACAAACCTCTAAGTCCGAACCTTAAGCAATTTAAAGAAGAAAGAGCATATAATCACAAGCAAGAATCGGTAAAAAATTTTGAAGTTGAGGTTGGAAAAAAGAGATCTTTCTGAACTGGAAAAGAATAACACCTATCAGGGCCGGCGCCTAATCTTAGATGCGGCTTCAGGACTGCAGCTGGGCTTCCGCGACATCGGAAGCTCGCAAAAAGAAAATAAAAAATTCAGAGTGCACAGGTCAGTCAGTGTTGGTGCAAACAGCGTCACCTACCAAACAACTTTATTCTGCTCCTGACGTCACTCAGTCCGCGTTGCTAGAAACCATAACCTGTGCAGTCATAACACTTCGACCCGCGCGGAGGTTGCGGGAAAACTCTCTCCTAGTCTGTGTTTCGCACATCGCGTATGGCGGACCTAAGAAGATCTAGACGCCTTTCAGGCGAGAATGTAATCGCCTAGAAGAAGAAGAAGAGAAGAAGAAGAAGAAGAAGAAGAAAGAAGAAAGAAGAAAGAAGAAGAAGAAGAAGAAAGAAGAAGAAGAAGAAGACATAGAGAGGAGGAGTAGCAGGAGGAGGAGGAGGACGTGGAGGAGGAGGAGAGGAGAAGGAGGAGCAGGAAGAAGAAACAAGAAGAAAAAGAAAAAGAAGACGACGAAGACGAAGAAGAAGAAGAAGAAGAATGAGAAGAAGAGAAAGCTTTCAACGGGAAGAGAGCACTCGACGCAGACAAGGCTCAGTAAACTAAATTCCACCCTCTTGGCAGCCTTGGCGCGATATAAAACATCAGGCTCCCCCTTACCTCGTTGCGACTATGTAGATGCAATAAGGCCGCATGATTGCTGCACTGCGCAGCGGCAATGGCCCGCACGGAAATATTCTTGCTTGTTACATTTCGTACCTTGCCTAAATGGGTCACACTCTAGAAAGTGTGGATACTAAACAAGTGTGACTCGCAGGAATTATTTACTGGCTAAGCCTTTGGCTGATTACTACAATGAAGGGGTTACTGTCGCGGCCCCGTGAGCGTTTTTTTTTTGCATGCCAGGAAAAACAAAAAACGTCACTTAGGCAGATTTCGCCACACGTTAAAGGTACTCGGGTGTTCTGAATTAATTGGTCACCGCGGCGGCTTCGTAACACAATTGTAACTTTATGGCGACAAACGCGACAACATTTTTGCACACGTGTTTACACGGGCATGACATCCTATATTTTAGGGGCGAAGCTCCTAAAGCCATGGGTCTGTCCATCCCTTGTGTCTCGTGGTACGTGACCGCCGCATGCTTTCGGAGATGTCGCAAAGTGGGCCGCGTTGCACGCGCAAGAACCGGCTGCAACCGGCAGCGCAAACTCGGCCACCGGGAGCGCGAGCTTGTCTGTGTTCGCCAACGGAGGCGCGAGCGCACGTGCACTGCGAGGGGGAGATCACGCAAGAGATCACGCCACGAACGCTGACCTATCCCCTAGTTAAAAATAGTAGAGACGCTACTTGGGAAAACCTGGAGGAGACACTCGGTAGCGATCACTGCCTCCTTAGGATCACCCCTCTTGGCGAAGGCTGCTAGAAGAAAGTGGGGCCAGGCCAAACTAACCAACTGGCATGAATTTAGGCAGCAAGAAGTTCCACCTGTTCTCCTCACAGGCAGCTATACGGAGTGGGCGAAACAGATCACCGCTTACAACAGCAACACGTTGCAACAATTCAGACCACCGAAAAGAACCCAACTGTGGACAACCATCTGATGCATATATGGGAGGCACGCCGGAGCCTTACTAAAAGATGGAACAAACAGAAACTTAATCGCAAGCTTCGAGCCCGCATCAGTGAACTGACTGAAAAAGCGGCAGAATACGCTGTCCAACTTAGCGACGCAAATTGGATAGAGAAATGCAATTCAGCTGCGCGTCAAATGGGATCCAAGGGGACATGGCGCCTTTTTCGCAGTCTTATTGACCCAACTCAGACGAGAGGGGAAACACAACGTCAACTCCGAAGAGCCCTACACGGGTACCAAGGTACGACGACCCAACTCGCGGATACTCTATGTGACAGATATCTCTGCCGCACGGAAGACCCCAATGGACCTGAGTATCAATACGCAGGCAAGCAGAACCCAGACATGGATGCCCCCCTTTACACTACAAGATCTTCGGGCAGCTTTAGCTAAGATGCGCCGAGGTACGGCCCCAGGAAGAGACCGTATAACAGTCCAACTATTGGCGAACCTCTCGGACTCGGCCTACTTGCAACTGTTAGATTACATAAATCAAATCTGGGACGGCCGTCCACTCCCCCCAGAATGGAAGACCTCCTTGGTCACCTTTATACCCAAAGCAGGAAAAATTGTTAATATTGATAATCTGAGGCCAATTTCGCTCACCTCATGCGCGGGTAAGCTCATGGAGGCGATGGTCCGGGATCGTCTCTCTCCACACATTGAGTCCACGGGCCTCTTTGCTGACACTATGTTCGGGTTCCGCCCACATATGTCAGCACAGGACGTCCTTCTCCAGCTACACCGCGACGTAATTCGGCCAACTACAATGCGACAAAACGATAAAGCCATCCTTGCCCTAGATCTCAAGGGGGCATTTGACAACGTCCGGCACAGCAGCATACTAGAAAACTTAAGTAGAACGGATTGTGGTCAGAAAGCCTTCACGTACGTCAGAGATTTCCTCTCCAAACGTCAAGCATTCCTGAGGATCGAGGATGAGGAGCACGGTCCATATTACATGGGTACAAGGGGTACTCCACAAGGAGCGGTCCTATCGCCGCTACTCTTTAACATCGCTATGATGCAGCTGCCGCACAAATTAGCTCGGGTAGAGGGTATACAACATGCCCTTTACGCCGATGACATAACAATCTGGAGCACAGAAGGCAGCCTTGGGGAAATGGAGGACCGCCTTCAAAGGGCTGCCAGCATTGTCGAAAGCTATGCTAATGACTGCGGCCTCCAATGTGCCCCAACAAAATCGGAACTTTTGCACATTAAACCCAATCCTAAAGAGAACACAAGGCTTTGCATCTCTTTAACAGGTGGTTCTATCAGAGAAGTGGAAGAAATTAGGATCCTGGGCCTGCTTATTCACAACAAACTTAGTCCAGAGACCACCATTGCCAAACTGAAGCGAACAGGGGAACAGGTCGGACGGATGATACAACGCGTATCCAACAAGCGCGGCGGGTTACGGGGCAGGGACGCACTCCGGCTCGCCCATGCCTTTGTAACCAGTAGGATCCTCTTCTCCGTACCCTACCTCCGTACGAACAAACAACACGAGAACAGCATTGACGTCATCATTAGGAAGGCCACAAAACGAGCCCTTGACCTCCCGGTGGCTACCTCCAACACCAGGTTATCGGCGCTGGGAGTGCTCAATTCGTATCAAGAGCTGAAAGAGGCTCATCTCACAAATCAGTACACTAGACTCGCACAACGGCGTCCGGGCGCCACTTGCTTAATCGCCTACAAATCAAACATGAGTGCATCCCAGAGGAGACGTGCAAACTCCCAGAGTTGTGATGGCACAGGCTCTGGGTGCATCCACTTCCGCGTAACATGGAAAAGCACACTCACGAAGGCAGGAGGGAAGCACGCGCTAAGACCCTGGAAAGGAAATACGGAAATGGGCGAGGTGTGTTCTACGTTGATGTGGCAGGACCGTCGCCTCTAGGGTTCTTTACTGCCGCTGTAATTCACAGGGACCAGCAAGTCGATGGGCTCTCCTACCGGGCTCTTAACTCCACGCAAGCCGAGGCGATTGCCATAGCGCTCGCCGCCTCGGACCCGAAGTCAAGGACAATAATCACGGACTCTCGCCGAGCCTGTGAAAGCTATTTAGCGGGCACGGTACCACCCTTGGCCTACAGAATTTTAAAACGAGTGGTGCGGTTCGTAGACCCCGCACCTAAAGAAATTGTGTGGTCTCCGGGGCATCAGGGTCTGAGAGGTAACGAGGCCGCGCACGCGGCTGCCCGAGCGCTTACACACCGGGCGCCTCACCCATGCTCTCCCGGCTCGGAGATTAGCAAACCACTTCTGCGGTTTAGCGAAATCGTAAAACATTACTGCGATAACCGCCGGCTTTACCCAGCCCCTGCAAAGGGTCTGAGCAAGGCCGATGAGCGAATACTGCGGCGCCTGCAGACGAACACATTTATGTGCCCTGCAGTAGCAAAGCATTTCGACCCTAAAACCGATGGGCGGTGTCTGCACTGTGGGGAGGTGTCCGACACCTTCCACATGGTGTGGGCATGCCAGCGCAACCCTGCGTTATCCCCCAACCCTTCCCCTACCAGAGAGGCATGGGAGGCAGCCCTGCTCAATTGCTCGGGGCTGGAGTCTCAAAGGGCTCTAGTTCGACGGGCGAGAGTGGCGGCCTTGACCAATGGGGTCCCGGAATAGGGACTGCACCTGTGCGGAGGGCCACATGCCCTAACTCTCTTTTATTCTGATCAAAAATAAAGTTTCACTCCTCCTCCTCCTCAGGCAGTCGTTCTCGGAGATCGAACGAGACGCAAGGGCCTTTGCTCGTTTCTTCTTTACCGTTCTTTCTTACCGTTGTGTCCCATCCTATGTTGTGGTGGAGGTGCGGGGTGGTGGAGGTGCGGGGTAGTCCTCGATGGCGCGGGGTCTTTCACCAGGTCTGGGCCTGGGAGCATTGACTCCGAAAATAAAAGTTGATTTGTACAATGTACGCACACAGTCTTACGTCTTTCTTAATGATGTAATGGCGAACTTTCACGGGGGAGTTACGATTACCGATGATCTCCCCCTCTCGAGCTTCGCCCTACTTATCATCATTCAGTGGATATGGCGTGATTTTTTTTTCCAACAAACGCGTTTGCAGCTTTATGGTGGTAACACGCATTTATTTTATTTACAAGAGATAAAAAGATACCATGTTACGCTTTAGTAAATTAGGGGAGAGGGATTAGGTAATAGGGATTGAAAAAAAAATACATACATCCATTCTGGTACGAAACTAAAGAAATGGTGGAGGCCAGATGTCAAGACGAAGTTTCGTGGTAGCGGTGATCAAGCGCCGTTCATCGCTGGGATTGAGAACACTTTGTTAAAGCTAATCGTCGGTGAGTGGGTGAGATTGCCAATCCTACGTTTTTGAAGGCTTGTTGTCAACAATCGGCAAAGCGAGGGCAGTACCACAGAATGTGTGCAGTGTCGTTATTGGCCGAGCTCCATGAACACTCGGTATCATCTAGACCGCAGTATCTTGTAGCGCGAAAGTGTCTTGCCAACCCCGTTCTAATCTTATGAATAATAGTGTGCCAGTTCCTGGGCCAATGCTGAGGAATGTCGGGATGGTTCACACCTAGAGCCGCTCGTAGCTGCGACTTCCTTTCCACCTTGCTGTGAGGTCTAGATTTCCGAGCTCGAAGTAGGTGAAGATTTTTTCGCTGTGCTATCAAAGTTCACATCCATCTGCGCGTCCTGAGATGCAGATTTTGAGGAGGGCGTCCATGCTCAGACAAGGAGGGGTGAGCCCGGGTGATGCACCTTGACCAGTTAATGAGTCCCTTGTGGGTTGTTGCGCAAGTGCAGTGGTCTTTGCCATTGCCTGAGATGTCCGTGTCAGCAGGCATACAGAAAAAGGTCACAAGACGTACGCGGTTTCACAGCGTTCTGACTCGTTGCCGGATATTGACGATGACTTCGGAGGTTTCCTCTGGTCGTTTTAGATACCATAGGACGTTGATCGCGTCTGTAAGGATAACTTATTCTTGAATCGTCTTGCGTTTCTAGACATTGAACAGATCGTTGAGTGGCTATCAGCTCGGCCATCTCAGGTGTCGTGTTGTCGGAAAGGTGTATCTTATGCTTTCATCGCACTGTGGACACACGAATGCAGCACCCGCCCCGCCCAGTGACTGGGTCAGCTGAGCCGTCATTGAAAACCGTAAACCCGTGTTGTAATCTTCATCCAGTAGCTTAATTGCCGAGTATTCTCAGTCCAGTTCTGTTGTTCTGCCCACCAGCCATGAAAGCCGGTGCGGTGTCCAGGGATTGGAGCGCATGCGGGCACATCTGCTGTCCACGGTGTTTGCGGGACTTGCGTTCTTGGTGCTTGCGGTTGCGGTTTGATATGTTGATTGATGATGCAACCTCCGGATGGTGTCATAGCTAGGCGATGCAGCTGCGCTGGATGCCTGTCGGTGGTGAGGTCGACAAGAGTGTTCGTGCCAGCCTCAGTGTAGAGGTCCAGGATGGGAGTCTGTGCTGGAAGACGAAGTGTTAGTTTTATGCGCCGCCTGTTCAAAACGTCGAGCTTATTAGCCCTGGGACTTGTAGGGCAGAGGTACGGTAGGATATATAGTATCCGAGACTGAATGAGTCATCGGTGTAGGCGAAGAAGCGTCTTAGTAGAACAACCGCACTCATAAACTGGCCCCCATTGAGAATCTCAAGAAGGCGTAGGCAGGTATCCCGTAGTGCGCCAACTTCACTTTAGCTTGCACAGCTTTGCGTCGATTATGAAGCCCAGTATGCGGCCTTCAAAAACTATGTGCACAGCTTGGCCATGAAGGGGAGTTGGATGTTCAGCGGTCTTCGCAAAGTGTATATACCATCAAGACCACGATTGCAAAGAAAGTCCACTGTAACGTCAATACATTTCTGGATAGTTCGTTAATGTGTTATATCACCTTTTGTCGTCCAGAGCGTCACGTCATCGGCACGAATAGTAGTTCTTAGCCATAAACCTTGCGAAGCCACCCTGGGAAGGTCAGCCATCAAGACTTTGAATAGTATCGGGCCTGAGGCGGCACCATAGGGAACACCCCGCTCGAGCACTGGAGGGCTAGAGAACTCTTGTCCAACACAAATTTTATAAGAAAGCCCCAGCAGAAAGCCTTCCAGAAAGCTACTTGGCCGCCAGTCCCCTCTCTCTCAAGAGACGTATTGGGGTTGCTGGCGGGGCATTATCGAACGCTTTCTTAACGCCTATAAGGACCAAAATGCCGACGCCACCTGGTTGCTTTGCGGCCTCAAGGTCATCAGTGATCATCATCAGGCTGTCCGAAGGTGATAGGTCTGTTCGAAAACCTGTTTAAACAAGAGTGAACACCCGATACTTTTGTAGTTGCCAAATCACGATGGTTTGATTCCACGATTGCATTCGATTTGCTTCTTCATCGCTACCACAATGACCTTTAATCCATCTTTTTTGCGATAGCGGCGAGAAGAAGCAAATCGAAGAAGCATAGCGAACGAATGAAACGCGCACACTTAAACTGGGGGACCGCAACTGCAACGTGTACCCTACAAAGTATTCTCTGTCGAGCAGCGGGCGTGATTCCTCTTCCCAGAGGCACAGCCGAGTGAGTTAGCCGTTTCACTCTCGGGTACTAACTCACGCTCGTAGCCCATTGGTTTCGACGAACCCGCGAATGGAGCTTTAGCGCTGACAAACCGGTTTGTAAGACAACTTGGAATGAATTTTTGTTTTTGCGGGATGTTAAAGACCCTTTCCGGCGCACAGTAGTTCAAGTGCTGCTAATGCGGGCTTTGGCCGAATTTGTAGTTTCTACGGATAGTATGAAAGGGGACATTTATGGATACTTTAAAGAGAATATTAAGTCACCCAGTTTTTGTTTGCTCGTTTTAGATGCACTATTTGGCAAATGTTAGACGGAAAAAATTATATAAGGATGTATACAATGTAGTCTTACATGTACCAATGTAGAGTTTTATACAGTGCTGGCCCGGGGCAAGGTGTTCTAAAAATGGTGAAGCGAATGGAAGTATCATAAGGAGCGAAGTCTTTCTTTTTTAAACATCATACGGGCACTCTTTTTTTGTAACATGGACGAAATATAACCGAATTTCTATGCAATAAAGAACTTACTGTTTTATTTGCAAACGGCCGAAAACTATGGAGCATGTATTTCTCCATTTTTGGGCAGCAGCGTTTTTATGGGATGTTTTCCGAAGGACACTTTGAAAGGACTTTCCGCTGAATCTCCGTGGCATGCGGTTTTTGTGAATACAAAGGAAGGATGGGGTGCCGGTGATCTCGTCATTTTGTTGGGCCTGCACAGTATTTGGTGGTCACGAATGACATAGCGAAATTGTGATGCAGACGCGTGACCGACGCGACAATATCTCCGCCAAACTGTTACCCAGTACAGAGCGCCGTCTTCTATCAGACTGGCTGCCAAGGGTGGAACCGTTCGCCACGCTTAGGGAATTTTAAAAGAGAACGCCAGCCCGCGGCCTTATTGTTGATTGTGTGTTTTCCTTTGTACATTTCGGTTGTATTGTATTGTCGAAGACCGGCGAAAAAGAAAAAAAAAATGGTCGTAACCGAGTTGGTAAGACAACTCACTTCGTCGGCATGGGTGGGGCGAGAACTTTCTGTATTTGCCCGTGCGCAACTCTACAATGTCTTCTTGGTAGCAAAGCTTGTTTATGTGCTTCAGGTACTGCACTGTGCGTGGGCAAAAGTCAAGGCTCTACACAGAGTATTTGCTACACTCGTGTGGGGATCTGAATGGGAGCCAATCCGCACAGATAATTTTTTTCTTCCTTTAGGGTCTGGTGGTGTTGGGTTAATGCATTTGTTTGTGCACCAACTTGTGTCTTGGTTTTTCTTCTACAAGTTGGCGGAGCATCCACGTTTACTTACCATAATTCAAGAGCGCATAAGTTACCATTTACTTTTCGCCTTGTTTCTATGGGTGAGGTGAACAAGAAGCTGCCATGGGGTTTTCTAAATGAAGTTGTAGATACTTTTCATTTAATTACTGCGCGGGTTTCTTTGGAGTACCTGTTTTGTCTTTCAAGGAAGGCTATGATGAACACTTCAATTCATCATCTCTTCCTCATGCCTCTTTATCGCCAGCCATACTTGCCGGACAATAAGAATAATGTTTTATACCGTGACAAGCGTATGTGCGTGCCGCCAAAAGCCAAAATGTTTTTCTCTAAGCTTCACTCCCAAACTTTTGTAGTTAAAACACGGCTGCGCGAAAAAGGAATGTCGATTCGTTGGTCAGACAACTGCCGCTGGTGCAATCAACCAGATACTATTGACCATTGTTTTGTGTAGTGCCGTGACGCAGTGTTTTTCTGGGACATTTTTTCAAGGGACACTAAAAAAGAACAGTGGCATAACCCCGTACACCATTCGCTTCTTACCATCTGGTGCCATATGACATTTTTTTTCTCGTAGGATTGTTTAGCTTATGGAAGTGCCGCATGACTGATCGGCATGCGGAACTCCCTAGGCCAACCAAGTGCATTTTTCGGGAACAGGCGGCGTTGGTACGGAGAGTTTATGCGGCGCATAGTGATCCACTGCACTGGCTTCATCTTTTGGATGTGTGCGTTTGCTTGCCCGAGATTTGAAACGGTGCGTACCATCTGACGTGCTTAGCCTTTGCAGTATGATAGTGTTTTTATTGTCTGGTAATTGTCTTGTCTGAGTTTTTTTTTAATTTTCATGCTTTAAGAAAAAAAAAAGGAAACTAACTCTGACTGCGTTCATCTACTAGACGCAGGTGCGAAACCTGCCGATGTCGGCCGTTGATCTACCAGACGCAGGTTAGAAACCTGCCGATGCCAGAGATTTTTTTTTTCTTGGACTGTTGTACTGAATTTTATTAGGCGCCTGACTCAACAAATTGCTAAGCAGCTTCGCTGTTAAAAAATACAAGATAACACTAAGTGAGTTCAGGCACATCAGTCATTGATGAAACTCCCGGCTACAGCTGCTGTGTGAGGCCAGTCGTCTCCAGGTAATGTATCAGATGGTGTAAGACTTCCGTTCGGTTTCCGGAGGCCCCTTCGGGAACTGAAGGCCCTCCTAGCTGGTGCAGGGAAGCCATTGACGGTGGACCGAACGGTGGAGCTCTGCTCTCGACGCCGCGGGGTGAGGGCACAAGCCGAGTAGATTCTCGCGTGTTTCTGGTCCGTTACCACTTTCCACACGCGTCACCCCAAGACAAACCCGTAGAGCACTGGGAAGGCCAGCAATTGCCGGAGAGTAACAAGAGAAAGGCCGCCCTGGGCTGATGTTTTTGGCATTGAAAAAATACTGGAGGCTATTCCACAACGAAAACCAAAAAAGAAAAGACCCTTCGCGTAGTTTTTAATTACTGTACCCAGAGCATACACACGAATCATTTCCGCTCCTTTAGCTACGTTCAGCCATCGAATAAGCAAAACACCAAAAGGTAGACTTTCCTGTTGACCCCCCTTTCTTTGGTTAACCTTTCATAACCCAACTTGCCATCACTACGAAGCCAGCAAGCGCCCGCGTGCATGCCATAGTGGTCAACGTTTCAGTAAGCGTAGAGCAGACGAGTGTGGGTTTTTCTGATGGATCCGAAGAATCATGCCAGATATAGCTGACCAAACTGTCGTCGCAAAACACTCGCTTCATCTTTTTGCAAGAAAACAGTATCCGCAACTCTTGAAGGCGCTACATATTACGTCTTTGAACAAAAAAAAAAGCTCTAAAACGGATGGCACATGCAGTATAGGCACCCTAAACCTGACTGAGGCCTTTGTGAGCGCAACATTGTTTCTAGTAAACTTGCCTGTAGCGCACGCTACGGCATTGAGAAAGGGAGTGGTGGTTTTTGGACCCGTGGTCACCCACTGCGTGCAGCGTGCCGTGCCAACGATCTATGGGGCTTCAACTAAGACAAGGCTTAAAGACAGACAGGTGCGGTGAATGTCTCGGTTACTGCTTGACTGTTTATTACCTGCAATCTGATTGGTCGGCTACAATATCAGCGACTGACGTGTTGTCACTTGTGCCGGTTAAACTATTCGTTCGTCCTGCCTTTGTTGCGACATTACCAAGAGCCGTTTGGGTGTGGGCGCCATGTGGTTTCACTCATGATAATAATGCCTGTTAGAATCTAAGTCAGGGTGGCGACGCGCACTTAAATTAAATGTTACGACCATAATTCGTGATGAGCATGGCATCTTTCATAATATAAATGACGCCCTGAACCACCATGATATGGGAAATGTCCCTGCTGCTTGTGCGGCAAACAGCAGCGGAATGGGCCTATAAGCCAAGCATGTCGTGCACAGTTCCATTTGAATGTCTCATCCTTTCTTCTCGTTCCGCTGTTTCGTCGTTTTCAGCACTGCCTTGTTTTCGTATATAAGCTTTCACTGAATAGTCTATCTACCCAAATTCAAAGAGGCGTCGTCCAAAACCAGGTCCATGTCGTTTATCAAGCTTAAACCAGCCTTTAAATTTGAAATCGAATATCTCTAACAAGATTCCTCGACGTAGCGGTAGCAAAGACGGCGGGGTTCGGGAGCAGCAGGAAGATTCATAGAGAGACACACACCCGTTATATCTATCTGAGAACTCTGCCCAGCGACCAGAGCATAATACGGTGATTCATTATTAACAACAACTTACCGTTCACAAGATTTTCACTTACACGATCCAGAAAGTGCCCGGCTAGAAGTTATACAGATGCCTAAACAATTGAATGTATAGGTAGCATACTGCGTGGGTTCTTTGAAGATGTCTTTCTTACGCTGCAACTGATGGAAAAGTATACCAGTAGTATTTAAGCATGTCCTTTGCTAATTATTGAAAGGTGACACGCCAGCACTTTGGCCTAACTCTATTAACTTGATGGTGAGCGTGGTGGGCTTGAGATAATTATGATTTCCACAACAACATCAAAGAGGAATACGCGGTAGACAATATATTCCTCCTATTTGTCTCTAGGCTGCCGCTTTATGTGGTCACTAGGACAGCAAAAAAGCTAGGGAACAAAGTGTGTGGTAAGTCGTTGAGACAACGCCACAACATTTTCTCAAATTTGTCAAAATTGTCGCGCAAATACTGCAACCTTGTACCTGATTTTGCCCCTCCACTTTCCAAGCCTGCAGTTGTCTTAAGTAGTCAAACTTGTTTTTGACCAGGGCTGATATCACTTTGTGCCTATTTTTTTCCTAACGGCAAAATGCAACTTCACTTATATAGACCCTTCGGCACACCTCCCTTTCCGCGTGGTGCAAGTGGAAATGTTTTTACTTCGAAGCAGTATATGTCTAACCCCCCTCCCCCCCGTTTTCATTCTGATAAAGCCGATTTACTTGGCGCCGCTGCGGAGCTCCCCTTGCAACCACCGATGCCTCTATCACACATGGCGCAATCGGCTGATAATGGGCGGTAGCACCCTTATGAGGCGTTACCAAAGCAGCGTTCCCGCTTTGAATGCCGACGTGAGCCTATAATTCTTTTTCAACATGCAAGGCTCTCAGCGTGACATTTCGCACGTATATTGTACGCCTAGCACGCGCGCATCATGGGTTGCCTGGTTATACCTGCCCTGGTTGGGCGTGGAAGCAAGGGGATGTGTATGCAGAGCTAGTTTTCATGCCGCTACTGATGACAAGCGCGTTATGCTGGCGGCAAATATTAACGTGGAAGTCTCACTGCTCAGTACAGCCTCTCAGCTGTCCTCAATTGTCGAGCGGTTTCGGTTTGGGTGGATGTGTTAAACAGATAATGAGATGCCTTCGACGCAGGACACAAACGCATAGCCTCATGTTTGTTTGCTAGAATTAAAGCTGCAGCCCCTCAGGTTCTTGCTCCCTATGGAGAGGCGCGTGCCTTTCGCTCAAGGGAAGAACCGAGGGAATCGAAGGGGCGTCTGCCAGAACAGAAGCGCGAATGGGGGTGCATACAACAGAAAGCCGCTTCCCACCGCCGCTCCACCGCAAGTTCCAGCTCGCCGAACAGCTGGGAATCACTCCCGGGTGAATAGAAACGTGGACGTGAGGCAATATTGATTGTTTAGCTTGAAGGCATTTCAGAGCGACAATTTTGACCGGTGCCTTTCACTTAGAAGCACGCGCACGTAACTGGTTGCTGGTTTATCAGACACGAGTTGGGAGTCGAGGAAAGGGGCGGGGGGGGGGGGGTGTGTGCCCCGTGGCGGATAGAGGTTTCATGCCCTCACTAATGATGACATGTCCGTTGTGCTGGCGAGCGGTACAACGTGATGTTCACCGCTCCAATGCAAACTTTGCGGGGTCTTCAGTGGTCGAGAGGATTAGGTGGTGTGTTACGCAAACAGTAAGATGCCTACGACGCGGGAGGAAACAGACAGCCCCAAGTTTGTTCCACTAGAATAAATCTCGAGCCTTCAAAGTTTGATTGGCTAAGTGCAAACAGCTCGATGACCAATTACAAACAAGCGTGTCTTGATTTAGCGTATTTCGTATACTGCGTCCAGCTTCCCAGGTCATTCTTCTTCACAGAGTAAAAGGGCGCTAATTTTTTGGAAATCTCCTTGACTATAGTTGCCAATATGGCGCGATGTTATGGACATGTAGTCAAGTTATTTAGTATTCGGTACAAAGAAAGACGCCATATTCCTGCGCCGATGATATATTGTTTGTTGTTTTTACGTGATAATGTTAAAAAACCTCTAACGATTCCCTAAAATCATTCTGCCTTGCTATTCATTTCTGATCCTTGCAGCTAACCACACCTCCAGAACAGCGCCAGGATATATCCACAGTTTATAAGCGGGTCAACATAAGCGTTCTCGAGTCGGATTTCCCCATGGTGAGTTTCTTTATATATCATGGTATTTACCAATAACAACATTTTTACTAACATATTTTATCAGAATAAGCAATAGTCCTCTGAATAGCTTTGTTTGTACAGTAGATGGGAACGCTACGATATGATAAAAGTGGCATCTCTTAAAAACATTTTTGGGAAAAAACGCTGTACCAGTGCGACAAATTCTTGCCAATCATTTTTCGTGCCTGTGAAAAGCCATTCCCGAAGTTTTTTATATAGGTAAAGAGAAAGATAAAAGTTTATCTTCTCATTATTTCGGGTAAAAACAATTTATTTATTTTGAGCGGATATCAACTTCTTAATTTCACGTGGTTTCGCACTTCTGGGAAGTATGAACCGGGCAAGGTCCATACTTCTTTTATATAACGCTGCACAAAAGATCTCGGCATTTACATACAAAGAAAGTGTCTGATGTTTTAGTTATATTACGAATGTTGCCGCACTTTGCAGAACGTCGATAACACTTCGCTGGCAATGTATTCAATGTTAATAGGTGGTGAGAAAAATGCTGAAATGGGGTTAATAATAAACTCACTCTTTTTTGTCACTCTTTGTGATGAGAACGTATTTTTGTCACTGTTTGTGACCAGAATTTAGCTCTATACTGTAGTCAAAATTTTGGAGTTAGAATTTTAGAAAATGATGTGCGCTGTGGTATACATTGTACAGGCTGCGATGGCACGTGCTCAGTCTGCATGACGCCTAAGAAGTGTGGTGCCGCAAATGATTTAAGTAACCTGTGGCTCGTAATTGCGTTTTGTTAGTCTCGACACACGTGAATTTTTATTTACCGCTTCTGTAAAAAAGGGCGGAAGCACCGCGCAAATGTACCCATCACCTTAGCTAACAGTGAGAGAACACTTTGCAGGGGCGCAAAGTAGTCACAGAGTATTTGCCTTTTCACGCGCTAATAAGACAGCCGCGTCAGGTCACAAGATATACGACGCTCGCACCAAAATCGTACAGCCTACGGTCGCGGAAGAAACACATAGGATAGTAATTCTATGTTCCAAAAACAAAGCACATCTTTGTAAGCCGCAGTAATGCACTGTAAAGGCTTGAAGGTTCGAAGGTTCAGGTGCAACGTGTGAAATTCCATCGACTTAGTGTATAGACCGTTAAGTGCGAGCAGTTGGGCTGACCGTAACAGGTGACACTAAAGCCACACTCGCCATGACTGCTCTTTAGCATGGAGCGCTCACAGTTTCCGATGTAGGCTTCCCCGAATCTCAGTGAAGTGCGCAGTTAGAAAATGGGATATCACAGGGAAAACCTTACACCCTATTCGCCGTATACAAGCTGCGATTGGGACCTACATGTGTGGTACGAACCGCCATTGCGAGCCTCACGGGCTGCAGCTTCATAAATACTATCCGTGTGTGCGGCCTTTCGCAATGCACCCTTTTCAGCACGGTGAGCGCGACACTGAGACCTGGGCACGCTGGATCACCATTCTCCAACTTAGGTATTTTGTGCCATGCAAACCCGCAAGGGGGACATTTTCACACCGTTATGGAAATCAGCAAGCTTGGTGTAGTGCACACCAATATCGCCTCCTGCTTTGCTTGCGCTTTTGAGTGCGTGTCGTCACAACTGCGTGTCGTCACAGCCCCGCGTTTCCTATTATGATTCGCTACATGCATAACGAGGGCCTCTGTTCTGGCAGCTTTGGTGTCATAGGAAGCTTAAGAGGGTTCAACGCTGGTCGACCACTCTGGACATGTCGTAGACACTCGAGTCATGGCCCGGGGGTTAAAAAGAAGGTCCCCTTCACCCCGAGTAGTCCGAGAGGCGCTGGCTACCACCCTAAGCACAGGAAAAAATTACATTGACATAAATACCCCAGAAAGTGGAGGGGAAAAATAGCCCCGCCGGTAGCCCCGCCGGTAGCGCTACATACATAGCGAGGGCCTCTGTTCTGGCAGTCTTGGTGCCATAGGGACCTAAGAGGGTTCAAAGAAGGTCACCTTCACCCCGAGTAGTCCGAGTGGCGCTGGACTACCACCCCCAAGCACAGGAAACAAAAATACGTAAACATAAATACCCCAGAAAGTGGAGGGAAAATCGCCCCGCCGGTAGCGTAGTGTTATCGCACCAGACCGTATTCTGGAGATCGTGGGTTGGGATCCACCTGGCGGGGCATTTTTTCTCCA
The DNA here is from genome assembly GCA_013339765.2 of Haemaphysalis longicornis. Classification (NCBI taxonomy): domain Eukaryota; kingdom Metazoa; phylum Arthropoda; class Arachnida; order Ixodida; family Ixodidae; genus Haemaphysalis; species Haemaphysalis longicornis. The sequence goes on from CM023456.1 coordinate 110,754,783, forward strand.
CTTTCTTTCTTTCAGAATTCTTTATCTGTTTCAAAGACCTACCACATCCCCCCCTTTGCTTTCCAAGGTTTTCTTGACTGCCAACTCTTATTTCTGGTTATTTTCCACGAGCCCCTCGTTTCCTATTCTGATTCGCTATATTATTAATATATATATATATATAATATATATATATATCACTATACAGAAAGATAGGCGGCAGTCTTCAACACCTAAGGCATGGGGAATGATTAGGCTATTTTTAGATGGTTAATAGCCTAATCATTTCCCTATGCCTCCTTAGGTGTTGAAGACTGCCGACCTATCTTTCTGTATTTTCCTCAACGAGCCCCTCATTTCCTAATACTAAATATATATATAGCCGATAAAAATGAAAAAAAAAATTCCCTCGCACTTCCCCGAGGGGGAGAGTGTGTAAGTGCGAATGCACGGATGTTGATTGCGCGATTACGGTGGATATCGTGATCTTAATGAGTAGTCGAGAGATTACACACACGCACACAACTACAAAGAAAGATCTTTCACTCGTTATTGCTGGTACCGTTGCCCGGTCCGCCATCATCGTTATCGAGATGCAGGACCAGCAACCGCTCTCGACGACGGCGCGCGCTCGACTAATACCCTCCCGCGCCACGCGGCGGCCGCTACACGAGCGCCCTCACGCGTCGGAATGCGGAGCGCCCGCTACGCGAGCGAGAGCTCTCCCGCCCGAAGTGGAGAGGAGGCGCCCAACACCCGCAGTCACTGAGCGGAGAGAGGAGGAGGAGAGTAGCGCGTGCCCATCTCCCCCGTTACTAGGGAAGACGAGGAGCGCGCGCACCCGCAGCTGTTGCTATGCGGACGACGGCGGCGGACGATTCAGGCTCGCTTAAGAAGTGCATTCGCACTTAAAAGTTCCTTCGTTTTTGCAGCCACCCCTTTCCATAGGGGCGATTGCCCGCGCAAGCCGGGTGAACTTCCCAAGTGTTGTAGTCCCACACTAGGGCCGAGCGCCAGACCGGGAAGTCGCTTGTACCTATTTTACCGGTAGGTGCCCGGCGCCACCAAGGAACACGAATTCACATGGTGCCTTCCACAGCCACGATGGACGCTCAACTCGCAGCCGCCTGTGACAGGACATGCCGCCGACTCTTTCACCCCCGGCAATGGCGCAACGCGGCATGATGGCCGGGGGCCCCGCCAGATGGACAAGGGTCAGGGGCCCCTCGATGGGCTAAAGGCAGCTTTCCAGGCGTGGATTCCCCTTTTAAGGGTCCGCACTCGACAAGGGACGCCTGTACCCATTAAAGAAACCGGTGGGTGTCCGGCGGTACCAGGATTCGAACCCAGTACCTCCCGCATACGAGGCGAGTGCTGTACCTCTGGGCCATCGCTGCGGTAAAGTTACGACCGAGGCATTTTCCGACAAAGTCGGGTGTGAGGAGGCGCTGCTCACCGGACAGGGGTCGGGAGGTCGAAGCGAGGAGGACGAGGTGTGTGCGAAGGCCGAAGAAGAGGTGGCGAGCGCTGGAGGCAGGAAGCAGGTGGTTCCAGAAGCTCTCGGCTGGGCGAGAACGCCTAGGGGGTCTTCGTCACGGAGCCGCACATTCCTCCTGGAAGCTCTCAGCTGGGCGTCAACGCTCAGGAGATCTTCACACCGAGAAACACCTGGTCTCTTCTAGTCGAGACTGTCCACAGAACACCTAGGCCGAATACAACGTGTTGTTCATCGGCCCGGCACCGACACCGGCACCGGTACAGCACCGGCATCGACAAGGGCACCGAGTCCAGCGCACCGAGCCCTGCGCACCGACTCAACTCACCAACTGGGACCTACACGTGAGCGCGAACAATTTGGAGTGGGACTTCTCGCAGGGGACTTTATCATAGGACTGTTGTCATTAGATTAGCTGGATGTTCATTTGTGCACGTTATTTTGTAATTTGTCCCGTCAATATAATTTGGTCCTTGTCCGTAGCCAAATCGTCTCTACTCTTGTCCGGCCGGTAAATTTTAACCTCCTCATTTACAAAAACAACCTGCATCACAAAAATGGCGTCCGCGACAGGACTCTCTGCGTGACTTCCAGATAGTCGAGGAGAGAATTTTTGCGGCGGAAAGGAGAGCACTTGGCACCGGAATGGACATGGACAAATTGCTCGCAGTGGGAAAAGAGTTAGGCCTGGTGGGCAGTGAGCTGAAGGAATGGGTGGAGAGAGAGATGGAAAAGAAAAGACAGGAAAGACAGGCTGCGAGACAAGAAAGAGCGCTCGCGAGACAAGCCGAAATTCGCAGGCTTGAGCTGGAACGCGATGAGCTAGATCGTGAAATACAGCTGCAAGAGTGGAAGCGCGCGACTCTAGCTTTAGATCTCAAAATGGCAGACAGAGAGCGCCGCGTGTCCGAAAAAGGATGGAAAAAGAGTTTGGAACTCCACGCACGTGCGACAGAGGGCATGCGGGTCAGTGGCAGTGATGAGGCCGCGTGTGGAAAAGAAGAAAAAAGAACAGATTCCGAACTGCCACACGTACAGGTGAAATACTTGTTCCAGGCACGAAACGGTGCGTGTGTTGAGTGTGGCATGGAGGTATCCTTGCAGCGTACAGGGAAGCTCTTGGGGGTAGATAAAGAGCTTCGGAAAAAGAGAGGGACTCACTGCACGAGCTCGTGGGTCCCGGTAAAAAGCTTTTGCAAGCCCAGAGGGACCTAGCTGTAACAAATTTTTTGGAGCATACGTGTGCACCCTCCAGCAAGCCTGCGGATAAGAGGGAGGTCAAGTGGTCAAAGCGTCGCGTTGTTGATACAGGCGAAAGTCGACCTGAGTTGAAATGCAACCCAAATAAGCAATTCGTGCCAGTAGCGCACAGAAAGAAACAGACATGCAGGCGATGGTTCCAGATAACAGGAAAGAATAATTATCCGCACTGTCGAGGAGGTCAGAAAACGCAAACTGGCGAACTACTACCTGAATTGTCCCGCCGTGTGCGAGCTTACAAGTGGGCCCAAAGAATCGCTCGCAAGGGCAAGGTATCCTGCAAAATCGGGAAGCATTGGTTTCAAGCGGAACAAATTGACCCAGTTTCGTGCATCAGGCGCATGGGCGCTGTGAACACCTCTGTTGTTCTGAGCCCAGCGGACAACGCAGGGAAAGGGGCTGAATGGAAGCGCCGCAAAAAGGTGAAAATGAAGCTGTTGATCAACGAACCGGTATGAACTCACGACATCAACTTGCCTAGCAATCGGATGCGTAAGGGAAAAGGACAGATTTCAATATATATTTTAGGAAAGAAAAGCGGTAGATTGTTGTGTAATATTTTCAAGGGTTGTACTCTCTTAACTGTGTGCGGGCTACTCGAGCAACCTTGAACGACGGCCGCCCGTATACAGTGCTGGACGGTTTTGCGCGGTGGTAGTTTAATTATTGTTTGGTATTGTTTACAACGTCCGTGACTCCTTAGTTTGGTTGGAATAATTCTGGTTCTATTAGTCCCTACTTATTTTGGGTGGTTTGTGTAAGCCGTGACTTAGGAGATGCATTTTGTTGTATTGTAAGTACTTGTATTTGAGTTTGATTGTGTGCTGTTTGGATTCATTGTTATGCAGTGTTTTGGAAGTGTTACTATATGACGTGAAAGTGTTCTGGTGGTAGTGGTGATACGTGGTGCCTTGCGTGTAAGCTGACTGGACATTCCACTGGGACCATCGACGGACTTTTCACCGGAAGTGTTTTTTCCCCCAAAACACTTCTTTCGATGGGGGCAATTGTGAGGAGGCGCTGCTCACCGGACAGGGGTCGGGAGGTCGAAGCGAGGAAGACGAGGTATGTGCGAAGGCCGAAGAAGAGATGGCGAGCGCTGGAGGCAGGAAGCAGGTGGTTTCAGAAGCTCTCGGCTGGGCGAGAACGCCTAGGGGGTCTTCGTCACGGAGCCGCACATTCCTCCTGGAAGCTCTCAGCTGGGCGTCAACGCTCAGGATTTCTTCACACCGAGAAACACCTGGTCTCTTCTAATCGAGACTGTCCACGGAACACCTAGGCCGAATACAACGTGTTGTTCATCGGCCCGGCACCGACACCGACACCGGCACCGACACCGGCACCGGTACAGCACCGGCATCGACAAGGGCACCGAGTCCAGCGCACCGAGCCCTGCGCACCGAGTCAACTCACCGACTGGGACCTACACGTGAGCGCGAACAACTTGGAGTGGGACTTCTCGCAGGGGACTTTATCATAGGACTGTTGTCATTAGATTAGCTGGATGTTCATTTGTGCACGTTATTTTGTAATTTGTCCCGTCAATATAATTTGGTCCTTCCCAACTTCCCAACTGGTAACTTCCCAAGCAGAAGATCCCCTGTGTAGGGGGTGCCTGTACCAAATTTTCACTGGTTGGTGCCCAGCAGTACCGAAGTACCCCCCACATTCTCGTACCCCATGGTACAAACCGACGGGGTGGAACGGTTTCCAGTACACTGGATCCCCCGTACGGGGGGCGCCTGTCCCCATTTTTATTCTGGTGGGTGACCAGCGGCTCCAGAATAACCTACCATGTCTGCCACAGTGGTAGTGCGTGTCCAAGCCGTTCATCCCCTGCCGAGACAGGGGGCACTTGTACCCTTTTAACTGGTGGGTGCACAGAGGTCCCAGACCCCGCCCGAAGGGGTTCGAGGGACCTACCACATGGCCTCCCATGGCTGCTTGTGGTCAAGCTACAAGCGTTTGTTCCACCGTCAAGACAGGCTACGGTACGGGGACGCTTGTACCCTTCAAAGAAACCGGGGGTATCCGGCTCAGTGAGTTTACATGCGCGTCACCGGTAAGAAGGATGCCGGTGATGCGCATGTACACTCACTGCTCGTGGCGGCGTGTGCTTTGTTGTTCTCCCCTCTTGGAGACAGCGGATGTTTTTCGGCATTTCGCCACCCATGAACTGGCCGCATTTCCTATCATCCCCACAACTCGCATTCATGCAGTATGTTCCTCCACGCCCCCCCCCCTCTTTCTTTCGTTTTTTTGTTTTTTTTGTTTGATTTGTTTGTTTTGGGGGGTCTTTTTCGTTTGCCTTTACAGAATAAGCTCTGTATGGTGTGTGTGGTCGTTTGTATGTTTGTTTCTCATGTGGCTCATGTCACGTCACGTGCGCGCATGCAAGCAAACGTGCTTCGCATGGGCTCTGAGATCTTTCCTTATTGTGGCGTAAATTCCACGACCAACCTGTTGAAAGCTCTGTCATCGGGTATCGAAGTCAACCAGGTCTTCGAGGAACCAACTGCGACAAATCCTGGCCCACCGGTAGGCTTTTCACACCCATTTCACCGAGCGGCCACGCCGCAGGAAGCTAACCCTAACCAGCGCTTTGGAACCGCCGCCGTGCCTGGTCGATGGTGCCGGGTGCCACGGGGCCTCCGGACGTGACCGCGGGGAGGACACCACCCCAAACAGCGCCGCTGGCTTCTTCGTCGTGCAATATGGACGTCGTTGAAGTAGAGGGTGAGACTATTTCACCCGAAGACTTCGAAAATGATACCGGTTGGCTCTCTAGTCACCGGAAAAGAAGTGGCAAGGCACTCGCACGGCTAAACCTAGCCCAGAACGACTCTCAGAGGCAACCAGGCACCGGTAGTGCCTCATCTGTCAGCAAGACTCCAGAGCCAAAGCGCAAGCAAGCAATACGGTTGCCGCGCCAGCCGCGGCTGCCGAAAGAGGGCATAAAGATCGTCCTCCGTCCGCGGGACGGACTTGACGTCGCCAAATTGAATGACGCACAGATCAGAGACGGTGTTCTCTCCGCCGCAGTAATCAAGAAGGAAGAAGCCGAAGACGATTTACTTCGGACAAGCCCCAAACAAAACATCATAGTCGTCAGCACCCCAAAGATGGCCCACGCCGAAAAGTACAACGGAATCCGACAGCTCTGTTTCGGCGAGCACAGTTACGAGATCACCGCATACGCCGCTCCCCCCCCCCCCCGGAGGACACTACAAAGGGAGGGATCCATAATATTCCTGACTATGACACCTCTGACGACATCACACGCAGCCTCGTCTACAAGAACAACCCAGCGGTTTTACAGGCCCGACGCATGGGCAAAACGAACTCAGTCATTATCGTCTTCGAAGGCCGCCGCGTCCCATACTACGTCTACTATAGAGGTGCAGAGTATCGCTGCTTCCTCGATAAGAAGAAGCACGAATTCTTCACGAGCTGTGGTCGAATCGGACACCGCGCAGATGTTTTCCCCCAACCGGACAAGCCCTTCGGCAAGAGCTGCAATCTCGAGAACCCACCAGACAATCATGTTTGTGAACTGAACTGTGCAATCTGTGGCGAAGGCCACACGACTGGTAACAAGAAGTGCCGTAAAAGGTTTAAGACTCCTTTTCTCATCAAACAACGTCAGTGGGAGAAACAGCATCGTGGTTCGAGACCCAAGGACAGCTCCACGGACACAAGCAACATCGACAACAGTGCCGGCCCGGAAGGGCACCACCGAGAAGCAAGGATAGCGGAGAAGAGGAGCCGCTCTGGTTCGTTTCCTCGAGCACTGGAAACCGGCACAGATCCCGTTCCAAGTCTCGTCACCGGGAGGCGAAGCGCAGAGAGTCGTGCTCTGCCTCACGCTCCAGACTCAACGACAAGTCTATGGTGGATCACAGCAAGGTGAGCTGGGCCAGCACGGTCTCCCGAACTGCTCCATACAACACACAATATAAGTCAGGGCTACCTTCTGCAGTTGAAGCAGAGCTAACGCATTTCAAGCAAATGCTTGAGTTAGTTATCAGAGAAAACCAACAGCTTAAAGCAGAGAATGCCCAACTCAAGGCCAAAAACCTCCCACCACCGGCAGCGCGACCTAACGGCCCCATTGCTGAACCCGTAACGCCAATCCCAGTTTCCGTTAATGCAGCAGTAGAAGTTATGTGCGAGTCCGAGGCGGATGCACCGCCCCTTAAGCGAAAAGCGGGAACTAAACCCGGTGACCCGACAACGCAAAAGTTTATCGAGGAGCTAGAAACAAAAATAGATGCTCGTCTCGAAAAACTACAAGACATGTTCTCGAAATTGGCGGAGTCGGTGAACAAGCAATTAGCAAACTTGAACACTAGGGTACTCGCTATTGAAAACGCCCAAACAATAGCACAACAGACACCAGGCGTAGGCGCATACAAATCCAAGCCCTATTCGAGGCCCAACATGGGGGAAGGTGCCAGAACATTCGATAACACCAGCGGACACAATGGCCCGGAGTAACAATGCAAATATGTACGTCATTTGGCAATGGAACAGCCATGGGTTCAAACGAAAACGGGGAAAGTTATGGCAGTTTTTAAGTAATCAGCAGCAACCGGAGATGCCAGACGTAATCGCTCTCCAGGAAACGGGAGGCGAGGCTAAATTATCAGGCTATAAATCGTACTACGACTTGAACTCGGGTGAATACAAAAAAACCGTTACTAGCCTAGTGAAACGTAACATCCCGGCCATTCAACACGATACTGGCATTGCGACCGTAGGCCACGTCCTCGTCGAAATTTTATCGGGTAAAAAAGGCGCAGAGGGCAGCCTTTTTGTGCTTAACTTGTACAGCAGCCCCCGCCAAAAGCACCGATTTGCAAATCTTTTTCGCAAAACATTAGACATAGCCCGAAAACAGGCACTTATTATTGTGGGTGACTTTAATGCACCGCACTCTGCTTGGGGGTATAAGAAGCAGCTCAGCAAGGGCCCGCAGCTTTGGCAAGATGCCCAACAGATGGGCCTCACCCTGGTCACTGACTCTACTTACCCCACAAGGAAAGGCAACAGTATCAGCGTGGACACCACGCCAGATCTTACATTCACAAGGAACACACGGAACGTCACATGGCTGAACACTCAAGAAAACCTAGGGAGTGCTCACTGCATTTTAAGAACTACCATCCAATCCTCGCCAACTAGGCCCACGGGTAAGCAACTCAAAATCACAGACTGGGACACTTTCCGGCAAATTAGAGCTGCTGAACAAAATTCGACTTGTGCAGTGATAGAGGACATCCCCGCATGGACATCAGATATTCATGCACATGTCCAGGCAGCAACCAAAATTATACCCGAGGAAGCCAACATACATCAAGCAGACTCTAGGCTACTACACATGTGGGAAGCCAAGGCGGGCTTTGAAAAACGCCTTAATAGGCACAAACTCAACCGCAGCCTTCGCAGGCGGCTCGCCTTACTAAATAGAGATATTAAAGATTACGCCAACCAACTCACGCGTCAAAACTGGGACTCTACTCGCGGTGGGATGGAGCTCCAGATGGGACTCGCGAAAACGTGGAACATCCTGAGATGCCTGCTAGATCCAGAAAAGAGCAAACTTACTCAGAGACACAATCTCAGTAAAATACTGCACGAATACAAGGGCACCATCGACGAATTTATTCAAGAAATCAGAAACCGTTACCTTGGTACTAACCCTACAGAGACTCTCCCACCCTACAAAGGACCATCAAATCCAGAACTAGAGCGTCACATCACTGCAGCAGAAGTGCGATATGCCATACACTGCCTACGTACCAAGTCTGCCCCGGGTCCTGATGGAATAACTAACAAAATGCTGAGAAATCTGGACGACGATTCAATAGACGCACTCTCCAAGCACATGAACCACTGCTGGGAAAGGGAAACCTTACCACCCCAATGGAAATCAGCTAGGATTGTTTTTATTCCTAAACCAGGCAAGAAACTCCACTTCGAAAACTTAAGACCTATATCGCTTACCTCGTGTGCAGGCAAACTATTGGAACACGTCATTCTCAATAGGCTCAACAAATTCATAGTGGAGAAAAATTTGTATCCCCACACCATGATAGGGTTCCGACAAAAGCTATCAACTCAGGACATTATGCTCCGACTTCAGCACCAAATTATTGATGCAGACGGGTGCTCACGACTAGATACCAGGGCAGTACTAGGCGTAGACCTAACAAAAGCCTTCGACAATGTGCGACATTATGCAGTGCTCTCCAACCTCGCCCAGCTTGAGGTAGGAAAAAAGGTCTATGACTATGTCAAAGATTTTCTCTCGGGGCGGACTGCACAACTACTTATTGGAGGACTAGAATCTGGCGAGATCAAAATTGGTAGCAGAGGGACGCCGCAAGGGTCTATTCTCTCTCCCTTTCTCTTTAATGTCGCCATGATTAATCTGCCACAGCAGCTAAACAAAATAGAAGGACTGCACCACAGCATATATGATGATGACGTCACACTGTGGGTTGCCGGTGGCAGTGACGGAGAAATTCAAGAAAAACTACAACAGGCGATAGACGTGGTAGTGGCTTATGTGACCCCCAAGGGCCTTAGCTGCTCGCCACAAAAATCTGAATTGCTCATTTACAGACCAACTAGGACAGGCTGCAAACGATACCGCGATGTTGCCAATATCCAGCTATATGCGGACGGCAAACCCATTCCCATGGTACAGAGCACCAGAGTCCTTGGTCTTCGCATACAGGCCAGTGGTTCCAATACAGAGACCATAAAGGCTCTCGAAACGAGTGTACACCAGACAGTCCGCCTCATCTCCAGGATTGCCAACCGGCATCATGGTATGAAAGAAGGTAACCTCGTCAGATTAGTGCAGGCTTTTGTTCTTAGCCGCATAGTCTACGCGACGCCCTTCTTGGCACTAAAGGCCGATGAAAGAAAAAGAATCAATAACATCATTAAGCGAGCCTACAAGCAGGCACTAGGTACACCCATTACGGCACCAAATGAACGCTTTGGAGCGATGGGGCTGCACAATACCATAGACGAGCTAGTAGAAGCCCGAAAAATAGCACAGCTACAAAGACTCTCCAAAACCGCAACAGGCAGACACATCCTACAAGAGCTTCAAATCACCTATGCGGCTCAACAAGGAAAAAAGGTGGATATCCTTAGCGAGCAGAGGGCACGTATATACACAACCCCTCTGCCCAGAAATATGCATCCCGTGCATAACCTACAACGCAGGAATGAAAGAGCCAAAGCCCTCCAAAAGCGATTCGAACGATCTGATGACGTGGTCTACGTGGACGCGGCCGAGTACTGTGGACACTACGCCATCGCCGTGGCAGTAGTCGATCGGCAGGGCCATTGCATAGCCTCCGCAACGATCCGCACGGACACTCCGGAGGTAGGAGAAGAGGCAGCCATTGCACTGGCGCTTTCTTCTACAAGAGCGAAATACATAATAAGCGATTCCAAATCTGCAATCGTAAACTTCGCAAAGGGAAGGATCTCACCCGAGGCCCAAGGAATCCTTGGAGGATTCAAAGAATTAGGACTCCGAGGGGTCCAAATTATATGGGCACCGGCGCACTCTGCACTTCCGGGGAACGAAAACGCTCACGAGGCAGCTCGAGGTCTGAGCTTCCGAGACTGCCCAGAAACACCTGAGGCATCGTTTCGCACGGGGGGTAGGGACCGCATGGTGACCTATAGGGAGATAATCGACCATTACAGATTAGGGAGGGCCAGATATCCCGCAGCTCATCGCACCTTGGGAAAGTGGCAGTCAGTAGCATGGCGTCTACTTCAGTCCTACACTTTTCCGAACCCGGTGACGTACAGTCATTGTTACCCCGGTCTATACGAAAATAAGTGTAAATTATGTTCAAGCAACGGCCGAACTTGAACACATTTTATGGGCCTGCCGCCTTAAAGTGAACACCACACCTCAAGCACTAGACATCACTTCTTCAGAGCAGTGGGAGACCGTGCTGCTCAGTTCAGACCCGGGCATTCAACTCGGGGCCGTACAGATGGCCGAAGACGCCCCAGGGAGCAAGGACTCCTGGCCGCCGTCTGAGGGGGGAAGAATGAAGGGGACTCCCATCTTACTTCTTCCCTTACCCCTGTTTCGGACTCAATAAAGTTATGCACTCATTCACTCACTCATGTGGCTTTTGTTTCGGGGCGGCGCCCCCACCCTGAGTCCGTACGATTTTTTCCCAAAGCTATCATTCCTGAGGAATACCTGTCTCAGGTCGAAACGTTGGAAATAAAGTCTCCGAAGAGCGTACTTTTACTTTGTCCGTATTCCTGCAGCAACTAAGGACACTACTTCACGACTATATATATATATATATATTATATATATATAGTAAGGAAATGAGGGGCTCGTTCAGGAAATACAGAAAGATAGGTCAGCAGTCTACAACGCCAAAGGAGGCATAGGGGTGTGGTTAGGCTCTTTTCTTTTTCACTACGGTTAATGAAGTAAACATTTTTTTAATATACAGAAGAAAGAAAGAAAGAAAAACACGCGCCCAGAGTGGGGACCGAACCCACGCCTTTCGATTACATGTCGAATGCCTTACCAATTCGGCTATCTGGGCGACTGTGTTCTCCTTCACTTTCTGGGCTATTTATATTTACTAGAATTGTATCTGACGCTTGAGGGCGGTAGCCAGCGCCACTCTGACTACACGGGGAGAAGGGGACCTTCTTGTCAACCCCCGGGGCGTGACTCAGACGTCTACAGCCTGTCATGAGCGGGTAACTGGCGGGAAGCCCTCTTATGCTACCTAGGCATCAAGGCTGCCAGAACCGAGACCCTCGCTAGGCTTTCGCAGAATAATATAGTAAGGAAATGAGGGCTCGTTGAGGAAATACAGAAAGATAGGTCAGCAGTCTACACGGCCAAGGGAGGCATAGGGGTGTGGTTAGGCTCTTTTCTTTTTCACTACGGTTAATGAAGTAAACATTTTTTTAATATACAGAAGAAAGAAAGAAAAACACGCACCCAGAGTGGGGACCGAACCCACGCCTTTCGATTACAAGTCGAATGCCTTACCAATTCGGCTATCTGGGCGACTGTGTTCTCCTTCACTTTCTGGGCTATTTATATTTACTAGAATTGTATCTGACGCTTGAGGGTGGTAGCCAGCGCCACTCTGACTACACGGGGAGAAGGGGACCTTCTTTTCAAGCCCCGGGGCGTGACTCAGACGTCTACAGCCTGTCATGAGCGGGTAACTGGCGGGAAGCCCTCTTATGCTACCTAGGCATCAAGGCTGCCAGAACCGAGACCCTCGCTAGGCTTTCGCAGAATAATATAGTAAGGAAATGAGGGGCTCGTTGAGGAAATACAGAAAGATAGGTCAGCAGTCTACAACGCCAAAGGAGGCATAGGGGTGTGGTTAGGCTCTTTTCTTTTTCACTACGGTTAATGAAGTAAACATTTTTTTTAATATGCAAAAGAAAGAAAGAAAGAAAAACACGCGCCCAGAGTGGGGACCGAACCCACGCCTTTCGATTACATGTCGAATGCCTTACGAATTCGGCTATCTGGGCGACTGTGTTCTCTTTCACTTTCTGGGCTATTTATATTTACTAGAATTGTATCTGACGCTTGAGGGTGGTAGCCAGCGCCACTCTGACTACACGGGGAGAAGGGGACCTTCTTTTCAACCCCCGGGGCGTGACTCAGACGTCTACAGCCTGTCATGAGCGGGTAACTGGCGGGAAGCCCTCTTATGCTACCTAGGCATCAAGGCTGCCAGAACCGAGACCCTCGCTAGGCTTTCGCAGAATAATATAGTAAGGAAATGAGGGGCTCGTTGAGGAAATACGGAAAGATACGTCAGCAGTCGACAACGCCAAAGGAGGCATAGGGGTGTGATTAGGCTCTTTTCTTTTTCACTACGGTTAATGAAGTAAACATTTTTTTAATGTACAGAAGAAAGAAAGAAAGAAAAACACGCGCCCAGAGTGCGGACCGAGCCCACGCCTTTCGATTAAAATGTCGAATGCCTTACCAATTCGGCTATCTGGGCGACTGTGTTCTCCTTCACTTTCTGGGCTATTTATATTTACTAGAATTCTATCTGACGCTTGAGGGTGGTAGCCAGCGCCACTCTGACTACACGGGAGAAAGACCTTCTTTTCAACCCCCGGGCGTGACTCAGACGTCTACAGCCTGTCATGAGCGGGTAACTGGCGGGAAGCCCTCTTATGCTACCTAGGCATCAAGGCTGCCAGAACCGAGATCTATTTAAATAATATATAAGGAAATGAGGGGCTCGTTAGGAAATACAGAAAGATAGGTCAGCAGTCTACAACGCCAAAGGAGGCATAGGGGTGTGGTTAGGCTCTTTTTTTTTCACTACGGTTAATGAAGTAAACATTTTTTTAATATCAAAAGAAAGAAAGAAAGAAAAACACGCGCCCAGAGTGGGGACCGAACCCACGCCTTTCGATTACATGTCGAATGCCTTACAATTCGGCTATCTGGGCGACTGTGTTCTCCTTCACTTTCTGGGCTATTTATATTTACTAGAATTGTATCTGACGCTTGAGGGGGTAGCCAGCGCCACTCTGACTACACGGGGAGAAGGGGACCTTCTTTCAACCCCCGGGGCGTGACTCAGACGTCTACAGCCTGTCATGAGCGGGTAACTGGCGGGAAGCCCTCTTATGCTACCTAGGCATCAAGGCTGCCAGAACCGAGACCCTCGCTAGGCTTTCGCAGAATAATATAGTAAGGAAATGAGGGGCTCGTTGAGGAAATACGGAAAGATACGTCAGCAGTCGACAACGCCAAAGGAGGCATAGGGGTGTGATTAGGCTCTTTTCTTTTTCACTACGGTTAATGAAGTAAACATTTTTTTAATGTACAGAAGAAAGAAAGAAAGAAAAACACGCGCCCAGAGTGCGGACCGAGCCCACGCCTTTCGATTACATGTCGAATGCCTTACCAATTCGGCTATCTGGGCGACTGTGTTCTCCTTCACTTTCTGGGCTATTTATATTTACTAGAATTCTATCTGACGCTTGAGGGTGGTAGCCAGCGCCACTCTGACTACACGGGGAGAAAAGACCTTCTTTTCAACCCCCGGGGCGTGACTCAGACGTCTACAGCCTGTCATGAGCGGGTAACTGGCGGGAAGCCCTCTTATGCTACCTAGGCATCAAGGCTGCCAGAACCGAGACCCTCGCTAGGCTTTCGCAGAATAATATAGTAAGGAAATGAGGGGCTCGTTGAGGAAATACAGAAAGATAGGTCAGCAGTCTACAACGCCAAAGGAGGCATAGGGGGTGTGGTTAGGCTCTTTTCTTTTTCACTTCGGGTAATGAAGTATACATTTTTTTTAATATACAGAAGAAAGAAAGAAAGAAAAACACGCGCCCAGAGTGGGGACCGAACCCACGCCTTTCGATTACATGTCGAATGCCTTACATGCCGAATTGGTAAGGCATTCGACATGTAATCGAAAGGCGTGGTTTCGGTCCCCACTCTGGGCGCGTGTTTTTCTTTCTTTCTTTCTTCTGTATATTTAAAAAAAATGTTTACTTCATTAACCGTAGTGAAAAAGAAAAGAGCCTAACCACACCCCTATGCCTCCTGTGGCGTTGTAGACTGCTGACCTATCTTTCTGTATATATATATATATATATATATATATATATGCATGTATGTATGTATATGTAATTCAAACACGTCAGTTTAAATTAGATGCTTTAGGTTGCTCGAGCTTGAAACTGTTGTAGGATTCTGTCCGCTTAGATTCTTACCCAAACGTTGCAGCTAACAGTTTCTGAATATTTAAAACAATGAAATTTCAACGAAAGTAAAATGTCTTACATCTAGGTTAGGATAGACTTTGTGGAGGCTTTCTGTCCTTGCTAATAGACGTATGGGGCATTCAACACCACATATTATAGAGTTCTCTAATTTTTTCACATTTTTATATTTGGTGCCCCAGGGGGGTTATTTGAGAGAGAATAAACGTTCATTTTACTGTTTTTACTCAGGCTCTTATAACGATGAACTTATTTCCTTAATTTCAGTTTCCTTTGCTACAATTGCTTCAAAAAGAGTTCAATCTTGTTAATATCACAATCAAAGCCGGGGAGGTAATAGAATTTTACTGTTCGGACTATTACGAGAAATTGATAAAATTCCTTGAAGAGGCAGACAGGTAAGTATACTCCCTAGTTGTTTTTAATTATAGAGAGGGAGGAATAGTTTACGCCCCGCGCTTTTTTTGAAGAAAAGATCATTTTTATATACTATTTATTACAAGTTTATCTATTTATAGATAACATTCATGGCGGAAACTGGGATTTTTAACAACTTCCGTGTAATGCGGTAAAAATGCCTAGTCGAAGTTTTGTTCTATTAACTCTTTCTGGTACGCTAACTTTTCCTTTACGTCCACCATGCGCCTGGCTCGCTCTTCCTCTTCTCACTTCACTTCGCTAACTGCCGATCTTTGCTGTCTCAGTCTCAGATTCTTACTCTACTACAGCTCCGACATCTCTGCGTAAGACAACCTCAAACTTCTTGCCAACGTCATAACTTTTTCTAGATCCATGTCTTCCATAGTGGTAATAAAAAAGTGACAACGAAGGGAGCGATGATCGCCGGCTCGACAATTGTTGGTGTCACGAACGAGTCACCTAGGACAAAAGCAGTCGACTATATAGGACACAGGGGCGTAAAGCATGAAAGAGACTTTATGATAGCATCTGGAAAAAGAGGTAGAAAAGATTGCAAGATAGCAGGTAGATAACACATGCACATACAAATAAATGTATTCTAAAAAATTAAATGTCCTCTCGGTCTTAACAGCACAAATGTCAAAGCGCTCTATCACTATTCGTCCTTACGTGACAGTGTCCTACAGTACTTTCCTACGCCCTTGCTGAGTTGTCGCTTGCGTCAGTTAGACAGGGTCACTCACTGAGGTTTAGTCAGTGGGCCTATCCGAGAGATGATAGTGGAGCCAGCGGCGCGAAGCGCTGATGCATGAGCGTGCACGCGCGAGTCGCTGATGAGGCCAGCGATTCGGATCCGCTGTTGCATTGATGCACCTGTTCAAGTTTCTCGAAGGGGCCAGCGGGGCGGGCAGTTTCGCGGGTGTCTTGCGGGTTTTTAGAGCTGGAGTGCTGCTTCGTACAATCGCCTTGAACACCGATCACTCCTCCCGGCCGCAAATTTCCCTACGCTTCGCGGCACAGTTTGCCACGTCACGTGTTTCTCCGCGCGATCCAGAAACTTAACTAAACATGGCCATAAGCTGCGCCCCGAACCTAAAGCCACCTAAAGCATACCAAATCACCGTTATTAGCAAAAAAAAACAACTCGTATAATTGAGTTAAGAAAAAAATTATCAACAAAAATTTAGAGTAGACACGCCGGTGCTCGAACGTAGGCCGTCACGCCAGCACGCTGACCTCTATCTCGACGACGAAACAGCGGGCTGCTTTTAGTAGGAACTCAATAGAATTGCGCGGGCAGCGACATCACATATGTCACGTGGGGCGCTGTGCAGTGAAGCATTTGGAAACGTGCCTCCCGGCTCCTCCTCCTTCTTTTTTCTTTTTCTTTCTTTCTTTCTTTCTATCTTTCTTTTTTTCTCTTCTTCTTTTTCTTCTTCTGCTTCTTTTTCTCCTTGTTTTTCTTCTTCTTCTTCTTCTTCTTCTTCTTCTTCTTCTTCTTCTTCTTCTTCTTCTTTTTCTCCTTCTTCTTTTTTCTCTTCTTCTTCTTCTTTTTCTCCTTCCCTTTTTCTTCTTCTTCTTCTCCTTCTTCTTCGTCTTCGTCTTCTTACTGTTTTGACCTGTACCCCCACAGGGAGTTTGGGCTGGACTTGTGGGCCGCACAAGATTCTGGGGCCCTGAAAAAAAAGACTCCACCCAAGTTTCGCCCTTTCATTCCTTCTTCAACGTCACTAACGTTTTACTGAACTGTACTATAGGCACCGGACACTGCAGTTTGCGCGCGACTCCAGCGCCGCCTCTCGCCGCCGCTTAGCAACTCTGGGTCGGTGGATGTCGCGACCGGCCGTTCAGCGACACGTAAAAACACACGCGCTGCGTGCGGTTCGATATTGTGTGGCAGACGTTTTTTAAGAAACATAGTTATAATTGCAAGTTGCAGGGTCCGAAAGGATCAAATAGCTGCAGGAAAGAATTAGTGGCGCCGCGCCGCTACTGCTGCGCCAAAGGCAGCCTGCCATCGTTCTGTACAGTTTCTCGCTCGGGAAGCCGTGGGAGAATAAGCGTCGCAAGAAATGATTTTAGCAGTAAGAAAAGTCAAGGAAGTAAGAAAGTCATGACATTTTTTGTCAGTGGAAGGAGTAAACTTATGAGTACGATTACCGTTTATGCGCAGCACCGACGCAAAGGTCCGTAAAACTAAAACGTTTGCTTTCAGTGTCCATACACATCACGCGCTGCGATGAATCGCATGCCGTCGTAGTAGTTGCATAACACAAGGTATTACCGCTTCCGCCACTATTGTTTTATCAGCAGTAACCTTTTTTTAGCGACATTCACGGCACCGAATGGATACCAAAAGGCGGCACAAGAATATGCATTCACAGAACTTCGTGGGTGATAACAAAAGCAATGACAAGACAAAGAATACGCATCCCGCTTACTGCCCTACTTTGTTCCCCGAAGTGTACATAGTTCAGCCACGCATGCCAAGCGAGAGCGTGGAAAGCTATCAAAGGCAAGGTTGCATTCACTCGCGATGACTTCTTTAATGTGTTTTGCGTACTCTGAAAATTGAGGATATTATTGTTTAAGCAGAGGATGAGGAGGAGAATTCTTTAATGCGTTTTGCGTACTCTGAAAGTTGAGGTTATTATTGTTTAAGCAGAGGGTGGGGAGGATGAGGAAATACTTTTTTGGAGAATTCCGAACGGCCTGAACAAACTGTATCACAATTAGCCGCTAAGACGACTCTAACATTACTCACAAGATAGAAGCCGAAACTAAACGGAATCTTCGTAAAGACAACCGCCGCTCCGCAGCAGATTTCGAACTGTGTGGAACTGCGTTTACTTTGTCAACAGCTAATAATGTTTGGAATTCGTTGTTAATTAGTGACAACACCAACCGAACTGAAGAAAGGCAACCGAAAAAGTAACTGTAGGGTGGTTGCGCGAACAGAGGAAACAATAAAAAATACGCTTCTGTCGTGGAGCGCCGTTGTATACGCTGGCTACTGACCTGAATTGGCGCTGTAAATAACCTTCCCTTGCTGAGAATGGGACTTCGCAACGATGCCTGTCCCGTAAATTTCTTTCACGGCGCACACGCGCGCGGGAACGTACAATCTCTGTAACTTTTCGCGCACGCGAAGCCCACACTAGTAGTTCAGCCCCGTAATTGTCCGGAAATCGCACAGAAGCACTTGAGACACGGGGAAACTATTTGCCAGAACAGTTTTCAAGGTCGAGACACCTCTCAAAAACAATTGCAGAATCGCAAAAACAAACCGAGAGGTGCCTAATATGTGAACGCGCGGCCGCCGTCTGGCTCTCACCGACGCAAGAGTTAGCTCAAGCTTTCGCGGGGCGGCGCTGGGTGTACTTATTCGTCGCGCCCTCTGAGCAGTGACCGGTGCCTATAAAATGGCAAATACAGTAAAGAAAAAAATCGAGAATCACCAGATTCACACCGCTGGGGCGGGGAGCCCGGATGAAAAGATATATTTAACAAAGGCGTCTAATGGGGGCAGTAATAAAATTGGGAAGTCAGAAGTAAATTTCTTTTTTCTGTGTTTCTGACACTGCTAGCTCCTTACTTCACTTCCTCTGCCCACGTCTCCCTCGTCCTCTTCCAGCCCCTCTAAATTCCATGCTGATTGCGGTATCCAATTTTGTGTTTTTCTCTTCTATCCCCTCCTTTTTTCCTGACAATATTAGATAAAAATAAATAACACAAAAATATTCAGTGAAAACCTGGTCACCTGCGACTGCGTGTTTTCTGGAAACAGAAGCAGCCGGAAAATTCAGAAAATACTGCAGACTTAATCTATCTTCAACAAGAAGTTCTTCTTGTATGTCGTGCGTTTTTATAATAAAATTTAGATAATTTCAATTTTGCATTGCCTAGAATAACTCCGCCTCCTTCCATCATGCTTCAATTGACCTTAGATTTCCAACAAGCCATTAATGCGCTTGCACAGCTCACAACTTCACTGAGGCGAAGTTAGTGAAGCGTCACAATGTAACCCAAATTTAACATGCGCTACTGTGGAGTTTTTCAACTTCATAGGATTAATGAGCTGAACGTGATCTACAAAGTAAAAATAATCAAGACAAATTTATCAGGGCAGAAATATTGTCGGAGCTCAGTGTTCCTTTCGTGATCCATTGCCTATTGGTCGCCAGCGCCAGGGTCAGCCGACATATGTTGACAGTAGTTCCGCTTGCCACGCAGTGGGTGTAGTCAAGGCATTCAGTGAAAAACCTTTGCGTCAGAAAAAAACAGCACCAAATCTGCAAGGAGAATGGCAAAAGGGAGAGAGCACTTTAGGATCAATTTTTCTACTAAATAATGTAGCGTAAACGCACCCGGGATGTTCAGAAGATCTCTTAGGGACTCCCGACTCCATGTACCCAAATTTTACAGAATGCTTAAAGGTCCATTCACTGTCTTCTAATGGTTTCTTTTTCTTACGTAATTTATTGGAGTTCTTTTTGTCGGATGTAAAATTTACACTACCGCATTTATAAACGTTTTCTTTCAGCACTACGTTCTTCAATTACGTAGGTATGAAGTTGCTGCTCGGTGTGGCAGCCTTTGCTTCCAAAGGTGTCCACGAGGCCCAATTCGCGATTGAAAAAATGCAGTATGGAGTGGAGACTTACGTGCCTAGGTGGAGAGAATGCATGGACTTCGTGAACTCTGAACTGGCAGTCATCGCTGGCTATTTCTACGTGCAGCACAAGTTCACTCCTCATGCCAAAAAAGAGGTAATTACGATGATTTTGAAAACAATTGGTTATAATTTTTAGCTCCTGGAAGAAAACAAATTGCCTTACACGCTAAAAATCGGAGCTAGTACTGTAGCCTTAATCTTTTTTGTTCTGATTTGGTAAGTATACGACGCCGCCAGTAACAGCCTTTGTCGAACCAATCTGTTTTTTGTGACGCATGTATTACACTTCAATAACATTTAGTGCGTTTACAAAGGTTACAACAAAAAAAATTGCCCGCGCATTTGCTTACTCCACTGCAAATGCCGTCGAAAGACAATAGTCGTCTGCCGCGTACTTGTTCCCCTGCTCTCCGCTACTGCCCCTCATGCTCCCACCCCCCTTTTCGTTCATCTCGGGATGAATTGAACGGAGGTTTGTTCATTACAATTCAATTTTTCAGCCTGCGCATGGCTCCCGCGCCTTCTTCTGCGACAGGCACATCTTTTCTGTATCTTTTGTTGTTTTTTTCCTGCCTGGAACAGCACGAGCAGCGGGAATTTTTTTTTGTGTGCCTGCTTTCATGTCGTACGTGATGGAGCCTTTCTGCGCCATTTTAGGGGATCGTTTTTTGCCTTCCGCCGCCCTTTTTTTCGTTTACTTTAGTAAAAATTAACCGAATGTCTATTCCTAACTGAAAAAACACCGGATGTGCCGAGAACTGCTTCAAATGTGCCTGAAGTTGTCATTGCGAAAATCAATGGGGACATATATGACCTATGCCAGTTGTTCCAAGAGTTTAGAACGGGTCTGCCTATAAAAGCACTTGTACAGGTATTCTTTTATATTTCGCCGGAAGGTTGAGGTGAGGAACATACCGTTGTCAGTGTCTGTGCATAGCTGTAGGCATTATACATCAATTTTCTGTGTCCTGTGTTTGTAATATAAGGTTTTGTGTGTATTGTCACTTTTTCTAAACGACAGTCAGCCAGACGTTCAGACAGACCAAACTTTTTGTATTTGAATAGCCCGAGAAAGACTATCGTATTTAAAAACTGTATGCCCCATGGGCATCTGGATGAAAATATTTGCAAGTGTAATTTACGTTAGGTAATGCATTAAAAACTTGAAATAATTTTTTTAGGTGGCACAGAAATTTCGGTTTCGTCGTAAAAATATGTAGGTGTCCGACGAAACACCAGTGGAATTTTTCATTAAATCACATATATATGCTTTGTCCTGCTCAACATAAGCTTATTGTCGAGGATTTTCTCTAGGGTGACACTACTAAAGCGTAATTTTTTTTATGTTCCGAGCGTTCGCGCACTATTCACCTAAGTAAACATACCCATCTCCAAAACCATCCATGAGTTGTAAAATTGAGCCTTTATTCTCAGTCTCTGCTAGGAAACACCTACTCTTAACCGTTGTGATGCGGATCTGTAAATTATAAAGTAAGCAGACCGAATGACATTACCATTCTACACCAACGGCCTACATTGCGGAAAATCGCACCCTTTTAATAACTAAAAATACGTACACACGCGCCTATTTATGTACCTGAACAGTCATCTGGGGCAAAGGTCCAGCACTGCGTATTAGGATTGCGTATTCCTCGATGGCTTTCAACACTGATAACCATGCGAAATACCGATTTATGCAACAATAGTAATTGCTTTGAGCCTATGGTCGCCGAAAGGCTAATGTATTACAAAGCAAGAAATCTAATTAACTGGCAACATTTCGGAGATCGCTGTTATGCAGTTCATCAAAACACTGATTACCAACAGCAAGCCTATGGTTCTCGTAGTTAACAACAAAAATCAAACTTTTTTGTCCTTTTATTTCTCACAATATAGAAATCTGGCTAATACTAAACGTCCGGGCTGTCGGCACAACTGCCAAAAAAAAATGGAAGAAATGGCCACTCTTCGCTGCAAAGTCACAAAAAGGGACGCGTAAAGCACAAACAAAAAACTACAAACGTCCGTCATAAAATGCTCTATAAATGCACACTTTTAAGTGATTCGAACCAAATTCAATACAAATACGCGATGTCAGTTTTTATGGTCTCCATTGTCCAATCGACAAATCTGTCATGGTCACAAGCGATACGAAATGACGCGATCGGATGACAATAATATGTGGCAATGCAGTTTATCGATTGAAAATAAAGTTCTTCTTCAGGGTTTAAACAAATCAAGTCTCTAAAAACCTGTATTATATGAAGGATGACTTTTCTGTATCTCGTAGAGGTCGGTATAGTGCATTCACCGAAATTAATCCGTTACAATACCACCGCGGGTTATGGTCAATGTTTCACAGCAACAATATTTCCAGCAACAAAACCCAGGGGCATACGTGTATAAATACATAAGATATTGACGTTCATCGAATAGAAACAACGTCCGGGTTCGGGTAAACGAAATAGCTAATTTACACACAAAAATAAATGTGCGAACCGAGAAATCAAAAAGTGCAAAAATATATTCGCGGTGCATTTTAAATTATTATCTATTGTTTCCTGTGTAGGTAGAAGATCTCATCGAAAGGCTGAAACGGGTTTTTCAGAAAACTCTTCGGGATAGCAAGTGGATGGATGAAAAGACTAAAAGTCATGCTGTAGACAAGGTGCGTAAATGGCCTTTTCATTTCACGGCGTGCATGCGTAAATGTGACCTACACCTGTTGTTATTTCTCTCGGAACTGAAATTTTAACATCCCTCTGTTCACCCTGCGTTTTAAAATGCCGCTTTTTGCAGCGACGCTTCATATGTATGCGATCCAGGGGATCGCTCTGACGGCAACAATTTACTAGGTGGCGTGCGTTCGGCGTGTGGAAACATTTGTAAAAAAGAGGGTCCTATGGCCTCAGTACTTTGATATAAGACTGCTTATATTGAATCTAGGCGATTGCCTTATAGCAATGCATTTCCATTTAAAGGTGAAGACGACTTCAGGCGGAATACTGTAAGCTTGGTTCGTATAAGCTGGCTTTCTCACTCTCTAGATTGATTCATTGGTTCTAGGTTTTAACGCGCCGACGGAACGCAGGCAATGAGGCGCGCCGTAGTCGAAGGGTCCGAATTAAATTTGACCTCAGGGGATATTTAACGTGCGCCGAAATCCCGTAGACGCCGTTGTTTCTGCTTTTCGCCTCCACCAGAAAAGCGGTCACCGCGGACGGGAATCGAGACCCGCATCCTCGTGCTCAGCAGCACAACGCCTTAGCCACAGATTGTAGATTACACAGTGAAAAATGGCCATCTATGAAGGGAGTATGGTCACAGCGCCAATTTATACTCCTCTCCAGCGCACCCCCTCTTTCCAGAGTCGTTCATGGGGACCGGGCAGCTGGACGGGTGGCACCACCACTCGGCGCTCCCCTAGTCAGTGTAATGAGCCGGTGCATTGGACTACACAGCCTCCCGTTGTTTTTGGTCGTGTTTGCTTCGGTGCTTTGAATTGTTTTGGTGGTGTTTGTGAGCGGATATGTGCCGGTGAAACAAGTCTAGACAGATGTGTTGGGTTCTTAGAATGCAGTAATGATTACGAAACTTGTCGGACGCTTCGAGAGTTGGGTATCGGCTGCAATGGCATGAGCGCTTTTTGCAGCGATCTGCGCTTGGCTACAGCACTTCTGAGTACACTATTAGTAGTATTATTTTGTTCTCAAATGCACTAACGGCTACGCAAACTTTTTGGATGCTTGTGAGGTTGGGAATGGGCTTCATCGACACGAGCCCTTTTTGCAGCGATCTGCGCCTGGCTCCGCGCGATCTGAGTAGGAATAAAACTATTAGCAATATTATTATTCATTTTTAACCACTATAAATTATCTTCACTGAGTTCAATGGCTACGGTTTCCACGCCAGCCTTAGCGCTGGGATACATCGATACGTGTGCTTTAAATAGAAAGGCACCTGCATACGAGATGGATTACCGTGTAGCCGTAGAAAAGTTGCGGTAGTTTACACTTTCTGTAACCGTGAGCTTTGTGCCTTCGGTTTTGGTGAGCGACACTGTGAAAGCATGGGAGCCTGAAAGCCGCAGTGGAAATCGCACATTTGTGGTGGTCATTTTATCAAGAGCCAAAGTTATTCACCAACTCAACAGCCCAAGCTACAAACCATCCACCATCCCTCTTCCCCTACCATTTTACCACCTCTGTAGAATAAAGGCTGGCACCGATAGTTGAAAAATGTGGCAGCGTTAACGTCAGCCGGTGTTTTTGAATGCTTAAGTATTCTTTACAGAGTACCTAAAAAATCCTGTAATGCCTGGTGAAGACACCAAAAACGCGCGATTAGTTGCTTCAGATATGGCTGCAGCAGCCCGAGTCCTCCAGCACAGACACATTTCCGACACGCTGGACAAAGTTTAGATTTGGAGAGGGGGGCATGGAAGTTCAAAATTAAGCAGCAAAATCACCTAGCCCTCCGTCTAATGATTATGATGGTTAAACGCAAAGCTTTCTTCCTCCGAAATCGAATGGGAAATGGTCAAAGTCAAAGACGCTGCGATCAAAAGACCAAACTGCGTGCTGGTCAAAATCGACTCTCAACTAGTTAAAGGGTAAATTCAGAAGGCAACCGAGGAAACGCATACGATAGAGCTTTGCGATAAACCCTCATCGTCATTAGACGAAGGTGTGCCTGATTTTTCAAGCGTAGGTGGCAGCCTGTAAACCGACCGCAGCATTCAGTTGTGAAGCTGAGTACAGGTTTCGGGCACCCTCCTGTATTGCGTCCTTCAGCCAAGCAGGAATTGGTTTTAGATGAGACGCATCTCTTGCTCTGGAGCATGTCCCTCCGGCATCGGCGTCGGCGTCCGCACACCACCTGCGCATGCGCAACTCTCCCCCGTTCTTCTCTCCGACAGCTGTGCGCAACGCTCTCACTCCGTCGCATTAGCATGACAACAACAGCTGCGCGCGCGCTTCGCTCCGCTCGCGTCTGCTCCGGTGCGCAAGTGCGCGCATGCGCGCCTCTCCTCCGCTGTCTCCTCTCCTTCAGGCGCTGTGAATATAAAGCGGGTAGCGCACTGCGGCGGTTCAGTCAGCGCTCGCTCTCGTTCGACTCCGCGTGACTTGCTTGACGACTTCCTGCTTGGCTTGATTCTTCCAATGAAGACGTGATGGAAGCGACGGTCCCTTCAGCGAGTGGGCTGACACGATCCAATACTAGCGTCAGCGCAAGAGAATCAACCCAATGGAAACACCAATTCAACCCCCCGATTTGTCGCATCACATCAGGGTTCCCTCGCGGGAAGATAGGGCGTAATTTCTGAAAAACCATTTACCAACTAGCCAGTAACCATTGCAATTCTTGTAAAGCAAATGCCTCTCTACGACAAGCAATAACGTTCTACTATCATGCTGTATTTATTCTATCAACGATTCCCGATGACTGCAGTAAGAGCACTTCTCTGAAATTAAACACGTTTCAGCCGTAGGTAATGAAGTTACGGAAGCGTCGTCCATCACAATTTCTGTTTTGAGGTAAATCTTAGAAGACACCCCCCAACTTTGTCGTTCGCTTGTGCACGACGTCGACGCCGTTTCGTCATCAACTGCCCAAGACCAGCGCCGCAGCATTCCTTGATCGGTTGCACACACCGTCTTTGTGAGATCATTTAGGTGCAGTATACTTCTCGATACGCGAAACTGCATGCAGGCATAAACAAATTGCATGAAGCAACGAACTTTCACTTCCAGCTTGACTTCTAGCTTGGCGCATTGCGCGTCGTCTGCTATTTGTAAATACTGAGTATGGGCGTAAAACACACACATGGCATGCCTCGTAAACGTCACATCCATGCTCAAGATTTACCGATCTGGAAAATGCACGTGGGGTTACGTACGCTTTGCAAGCCGCACCGCAGAAAAACGACAGAAAGCCATGCACAGTTACGCTGCGCTGACCGCCCCCGGCATTCCACTGACGAGCGGTTCGCCACGGGCGGCGCTGTTCGCTGTAGCGACGGTGGTGCCATACAACGGCCGCCCGGTCCCTATACTCCTCGCCACGCGCGGAATCGCTCTCTTCTCTGATATTGCGCAATGCCGCACGCTCCTTGATAGTGCAGTCCCAAGATCGTGCGGTGATCTTGGCCCTGCACTGTGATTGGCGTAGCCCTTGATAACAAAACGCGTGGCATTTAACCACTCCCTGTTGTGTCGTTAGTCGGAGTAGAGCTCGCGGCACTGTCCTTATTTCGTTTGTTTATTATCTATCTTTATTTACAGATACCTCCAGGGCCTTATTGGGGGCGGTTTTATATGCGAGGGGTGGTTAAGCGCAAAAGGTTACAAAACAGTACAGCAAACACAGTAAAAAAAACAAAAAAAAAACTCAAGGAAGCACGATTACAAATTGTTTCAAGTGCGCTATGTTTAAAAAGGGCGTACAAAACAACGCAAGCAAAAACATGAATCCAGTGTTAATAATGACACATAACAAAAAAAAACGAGTAATCAATACAACGGCGCTTCGATGCCAGCTTTGAACTCCGGCTTTCAACTGATAATTCATCATAGACGCGATCCGCGGCTATGTGGACAGAAGAACGTCACGGCCAATCCAGAAAATCACGTAAGACATGGGTACGAGTCCACATTTATATGAATACATGCAGCCCGGCTAGTACAACGGGCGGCGCTATGTGCATTACGAATGGCTAGCGGTGAGTCAGTGGAAATGTCAAGTTTGACCCCACTAGGCGCTGTCTATGCAACTGCCTGGATACAATTTCGAATGGCACTAATTTCTGCCAATAGGCAATGTTACGATATAAGGTTGCGATAGAGTTACGTCCGCGGCGTTCATGAAAGTCCGCACAACTCGCGGTTGCGTCGCAGGCGCGCAATCAGATGTAAAGAATGGAATGCGTCAGGGGGCTGATAAAAGCCAAAGGAAAGGACATGCACCCTGCCCAGAGGCTAGTTGTCCGTCAAATCACGTTAAAACCACGGCGGCCTAGTACTCAAAGAATTGCGTATCTATAAAGCAATTTTATTTCACACATCATTCTCTTATGAAACTACGAGCTGCTTCTGTATTTCTAATGCTTTTTAAACGATTCTGCATCCTGGCCAAGGACATCAATACCCCTAACCAGCCGCACATGAACATGGGTTTCTGGTTTTTTGTGCTTCGTTTGCCTTACCTAAAACATTTCTTATTACCTCTTGATTTAACAGTGGTTATGCCGCAATAAAGCAAACACAGTAGTCGGGTAAACACTGTGAAAGCTCAAACACCAAATCTCGCGATAATTCCGTTTTTCTGGCTTCAAAATCTTCGACATAAATGGGGTTACGAACGCAATAAAAGCAACCAACACTTTAAATCCATTCGTAACTTTACTAATAAAGCAAAATTTTCTGGATCAGATCATGAGATTACCGAAGAGAGTAATTACTCATCAACAAAAAATAAGAAAATCGAACAGCCTGGAAAAGCGAACATCTCCTTCGTCCCTTTAGGCCCAACTTCTTGAAGAAAATTAGTGCATGAAAATGTTTTTTACCACTACTTATGCTGATAGGGAAGATGATAACCCTCCTAAAAAGGCTTAAAAACTGCTTATTGCTTTACATTGTGGAATTCGTTGTGGGGAATGTAGTAGGCAGCGCGAAACGTTTCCTCATTTCAACTGTTCTGTTTTGACCTTCTGTCATGATAAAACATTACTAAAACACGGCGGACAAGTTTGAGAATATTTAACATCTGATAGCGTTATTTCGATGCTCTCCGGTTTAAAATATATACCTTCGGGGCCTCCCCGTGGAGAAGTAAAATGGTCGTGGCAACACGAATAATATACCACAAGATCCTAAACTTAGCAGAGGGAAACGGCCTCCTTCTAATCCTAACCTACACAGGCATCAACCAGTATTAATAACAAAAATGCAGACTAACACCACATGCACCACAGTTATACGCAGGGCAGAACCAGCAGCATGCAGAAGCTGTTGTGGGTATACAAACCAGCAACTCGTCCTAAGCGTACCTGACTTACCGATACCGACGCAGTTGTCATATCCGATAGACCCGACCTGGCGACTCTCGCCTCCTTGCTTCGAGGAGCAGCTAGCTCTATTGCTTTACATTCAAATTACAGTAAAGCTGAGTTTAGCATTCAGTGAAAACGACTTGTAGTCGGGTAGTCTGTACCGCTTTTTGTTTTCAGTAAGGCTCTCTCTGTATATATATCTTGTGGCGAGACAAAACGCTCAGGCTTTTACCATGCCGTGATGCCAAACCACTAGGGCGGTTCGAAATGGCTATTAGTGGGAAACCTTTATAAAATGTCCCTACCCTTAGGACGGCGCACCACACAAGATGTCTTCAAGCATAAAATACAAGATAAGCATTCAGGGATCCTGGGACTGTTTTTGTTTAGTATTTTACTACCACATTATTGCTTACTTAGTACTACTAGATGGATAAATCATTTATGCTTTCTCCTTTCTGGCAGAATGCTCACCAAGGTTCTTCCTATCTACAGGAATAATTTTCGCTTTTCATTCCTCTTCTTGCGCAATGAATGATTATGGATGAATATGTAATAGTTCTATACTTTAGTAAATCCTTCCACAAAATCTCGCAATCCAATAGACATGTCACTGAGACCATTGCTTTTTCTGGTCAGCAGTCAGTAACACCTCATAGAACTGTAACTAAGGCAAACGTTTTTTTTTCTTTGTCAATTACTTGATCCCTTACCCGTCAATTCCGCGATCCCAAAAGGAGCATGCCCGAACAAGTCCTTTCCTAATTTACAGCTTCTTTAACAGTTCGTAGCTTAAGGGCTGTCAATAAGTGCATAATAAAGATTTCTGCCTCCTCTGTAAAAGAATACGAGGAGTGCACGAGCTACAAGTTAAACACAAACGTCTTGCGCCGGCAGCGCGCAAAATGTTTGTCTTCCTCTGGTTGTTTCTCTGTCATTATCCAGGAACCTTGGGCTTTCCCGTGGTTTTCTTTAGAAGGAGGTTATTATTTGAACCACGGCGTCCCAATATTCCTCCTTTATTGTAGAACATATAGCGTAAGAATTTGGAAAAACGCATAGAAGTCATTCTTGTTTTTGTATACCTGAATAATATAGAAAATAGATCAGCTTCCTCACTTTGCCGCAAACGTCGAAACACAGTAGAACTATGCTTAATACTGACATTCTTTTTTCGCAGTTGCTAAAAATGGAAGCAAAAATTGGATATCCAGACTGGTTGTTAAACACGTCTTATCTTGAAGAACTTGGAAATTTTGTAAGTAAAAAAAAACGTTCCAAAAAGTTGGGCATTCCGGATATACCGCGGCTGCGTAGCCAGAATTTACGAAAGTGTTCTATCAAACCAGTATACGACGTGGTGCATTGCAAGGACATTGTTATTATAAGAATTTATTTTCCTGTTAGTAGGCGCATACGAAGCTGTCCTCGCTAGCACAGAAACGAAATAGGGGATAGACCTAATCTCTCCGTGCACTGCTATCACTGCTGCTGTTTTAGAGCGGCGGCTCTCTAACTGCAGGTACAAATCGACAAAACAGCTCGCCCCCGTAGCGTCAACCTGGCGTTCAAGCTCAGCTAAGGTCAAGGCAGCGCCTCGTGTGGTATAGGGGTCAAACCGTCTAATCTCTCGTTCGTTCTAAGGGCAGGCTTGCGAAAAAAAGGGCAGCAGAAAAACGTAACGGCGCGTGACATCAGGATTTGCTACAAGGAAACGCTGCCTGCATCCAAGTGCACTGCGCGTTTGCACGTACAGCGCTAACCACCGCCGAGCAACATTAGAACTTTTTATGCGGTGCCCTTGTGTTCTTGTTCACTACGCACACTTTCCCCCCGCGCTCTCGCTAGACACACTTGGTTTGACAACTTTTAACAACAGGGAAATTTAATGTTTATTCAATATCTCAAAGATAAAATAAAGTTCAACAAAGCCTTCCTGATTGTGTGCGATGTTTAATGGCTTTTTGTGGCGACTATGTGATTTTTTTTGTTTTCTAGATTCCACAACTGGACCACAACGGCCCTTATATTGATATCCGGCTCGCGATAAGAAACAACAACCTGATCCATTCCTTGAAACTTCTGCGGAAACCGTATAACAAGAGCGCAGAGTAAGCATTACAGAAATTTTAGTTTTTATCCCACCTCTTTCTTTGGTGTTACGGGGATCGCAAAGGGGACGTTAAACGTTGGAGAAAATTTCCCTCTTAACTTCAGGCAAGCATGCATTCTATCTATTTATGGCTTCACGGGGAACCGAAGGTACGTTAAAACAGTAACGACATGTTTTCCCGTCCTATAGCGCATTTTAATGTTTCATGCGAGTGGTCACAAGGCTCATACAAACGACAATACGTATGTAAACAAACAACAATGTCCCATATTGCCAACTTACCGGGCACTTCCTGAGGTTAGATAACGGCGGAATGAATGTTTTGAAGCAATTTATGGAGTCTAATTGGTACTTAGCAATAACGTCACTGTAGCTGCCATGTTGGTGTTATTTTATCCGTTCTTATCTTGGTTTTCTCTTGCCTTAACCTATATACGGCTCTTGATCTAAAGCAGAAGTAGAAAAAATCGGAGAGCAATACAGCAGAATGAACGGTGATGACGTCAGGTGCAAGCCATGTGTATCTAGCTTTACGTCACAGAACCCGTAAGTACACAGTATTAAAATGCAGCAAAAGAACAAATAACATTTAAATAAACAATATGTGCCAGCCCGTCAGGCACTAGTCATAAAGGTTTTTAGACGGGAATAATGAACTGGAATGAGCACTAGTTTGTTTTTTGTAAGTTTGTATTTACAACTTATAATCAATGGCAATTGCGCTACAGACTTTGGTTATGCACAGACACTCATATTATGATATTGTAAACCACATACAGTCAAACCCGGCTATAACGAACCCGAATAGAGCGAATTATGCTATATATCGCATGTATTGTATTGTGTATTGTGTAACACTGTGTATTGTTCACCTGTTTACCTGCCACCCCTTCTACAGCCTTCAAGGACTAGCAGTATTGTAAATAAATAAAAATAAAAATGATCTGAGGCTGGTGGATTAACAACACTTTCATTGAAATGTTTTAAGCGTCGGCGTATTTTGCTTTCCTTATGCTATGTACAGTACAGAGAAATATACTAGGTTGCGTCCGCTGAAACATGACCAATTACGAACAAGTTACAGTCAAACCCGGCTATAACGAACCCGGATAGAGCGAATTATGCTATATATCGAACAAAAATAATTCAGTTACGAAAATACATGGGGAACATACTCCTTATAACGAAGTTCACATCCGATATATCGAACTCTGGGCGCCTAGATTGGCCGCCGAAATTCTTGATCTCGAGCGGTGATTGAGATGTGGATTGGCCGCGACCACGGAGCAAGAGCCGCGACTGAGACATTGCGCCTCGCACGGAGCGACGTGACGCCCAATACTTTCCGTAACTGTTTCCGATACGCGGGACTCGCGACGGAACCCGCCCAGTCAGCGAGTCCGGACCAAGACAGCAGCATCGGTGAACGGTGGGAGGAGCTCGCCAACGTTCCCGGTGATGTCCCGAGTGAAATCCGTCCGACGCTTATAATAAAGCGCTTTCGGCAGTCGATGTGCTGCGCCAATACTCCTTAGATTTTTGAGGACGCGGACTCGAACTGGTGCGAACAATGTTTTCGTGTAGAGAATGCTATGCTAGTTGAAGCCGCCAAAACGAAAGGGAAAACAAAAATCACCGTTTTTTTTTTTTGCAACGAGGGCAGTTAAGGCGGAATGTAGCTTTATTACTTCCAATAAATGGATTATTTTGGTATGGTAATGGCTACTGTACTGTGTTCGTTTCTGCATACGCGGATGGCGGAGTTGGGGAGGGGGCGCGGGGCTCTCGCGGATTGCGATCTCGTAACAATAGGCTCGTTATAGGCGGGTTCGGCTATATCGAACTAACCGCGGTGCATATTGCGGTTCGCTATAAACGGGTTTGACTGTATGATCGCGTTTTTGCTTATACACTTGCGTCCACCAATGGCGGTATGTATCGACAAAAAACCGCTCATATTTGAAATACTTCTACACAAGCGTCGACCTGAGTGTTGGTTTTCTCTGAATATATTCATTACTTCGCTCGGTTACATTTTGCTTTGTCGCAAAACAGATTTGCCAAAACAATTCTATACTATAATCCTTTTTTTTTTTTACTGAAGCTTCCATTGATTACGGACGCGTTCGGAAAGTGCTGCGCGAATTTTAACATCTATGTCACGAAATCTGCAATGTGAGTTCTTACCCTTTTTCACTTCTCCTTCATTAATTTCTAAAGCACCGTCGTATTAAACTTGAACCTCACAGTAGGAATAGTTTTAGAGATATAAACGTTTTCTTTTGTTGTTGTTGGCGCGGGGGAAGCCGCGTGCGTTGAGTCCCAGGCAAGTCAAACGAACCGAGCTTGCTTCCGCCAGCCACAAGGAGACCCTTTAAATGGCATACTAGCGTTATCGCGTTGCTGTGTGGATAGTTTGACAAGTTAAATGAGCTCGCTAGTTGGATTTTTGGTAAAGTAAACCAAAAGCTGAAATAGCGACAAACCACAGTCGCCATAACTATAATCGGGATAGCCGCCGGTGCAAATTACAGAATAAAAAAGTAATCATCCTGGTGGGACCTTTAAACAATTGAAATAGATTAAAAACTCTTCTACTACATCGGACAGGCACTTAGAAAGAAGGAAAGGCCGAATATTACAGCACTCATATAAACGCGACGTAAACAAACTGCAGAACCACAACCGTAACCGTCCAGCCAGCGGGGTTAATTTTGAAATAAAAAAGGGAATTATTAGCTGGGCAGGGGTCAAAGATTGTTCGAAAAGCTAAGGAAGACCTTGGCACCGACGTTCTGAACAAACTTTTTCTGTGGTTGAGGTAGGGAGCAAACCACTCGCAGAAAGCCGGAGACAAACCATGCGCAGCCAGCTGGCGAAGCAGCGAATCATGGTTTGCGCTGTCAGTGGCTTTACTCCAATATAAGTTTTTTTTAGCGTCCATATGTTGACGTGCAAGCATGGATTTGCTGGCATCACTCAGAAAGCAGGCAGGGTTCGACTCGACAGACCGTGCAGGCATGAAACCGTGCTGATTACTGTGAATCAACCGGCGGACTTTAGTCAAGAAATAACCATGTACTACTTTTTTAATACATTTGAGAAAGAAGAGAGGAGAGAAATTGGTGGGTAGTTCTCAGGTTCCGACTCGCTTCCGGACTTACTGAGACGAAAAGCAACGCCTGGCTTCCAATCTGTTGGAAAGTATCGCTTTCCTAGCGAAATATAAGAAATGTGGCAGAGCAACGGCGAGAGAACGTCAGAGCAGCCTTTTACAATGAAGCATGGGATATTACCGTCACCGGATGACTTCTTGGAAGGCAGACCATGGATAGCAGCCGTGACAATCTCAACTGATATTTTGGGAGTCTGTATGACATCATCTAGCGGCGCGAATCCGAGTGGGGAGCCACTGTCCTGTGACGAGGAATACGCAGACGAGGAGTGATTTCTGAATATTTCGCATATTCTGGCTGTGTCGAAGTGATTGTGTCGCCATCCTGGAGAGTAATAACTTCAGGGGTTTCTGATGGAGGCGAAAAGCAAAAACGCCCGTGTGTGCGAGATTTCGGCGCACGTTAAAGATAACCAGGTGGTCAAAATTAATCCGGAGCCCTCCACTACGGCGCGCCTCATCGCCTGCGTTGCGTCGGCGCGTTAAACCCTACAATCAATCAATCAACAACTTCAGGGGCCTTTCTTGTGCGCATTTTTGCGATCTGCCCGAAGTCACCCGGCGAACGGGTCAGCGAAGATTCCGTGAAGTCTGAAAAATATTTTTTTCGCGAGCGTGGAGTGCTTCCATAAGTGAACACTGTTCTTTAAAGCGCATGCAGGTGGACTTATTGTTAGAGGCTTTCATTAGCTTGCGGAGTCGATGATTTTTACACAAAGCGCTACAGAGTTGATTTTGATTTTGATCCATTGATTTTGGGCAATTTTTAAGAGCTGCTGCACTGCTGTGTTTAGGTTAGGCGAAGTGTAGGGGAACTCCCAGTTCGTCTCCTCGAGCGTCTGCATAGCGCGTTATAAGTTCCATTGGGAAAATAAAAAAATGGGGTCTACATGTGCCGCTGATGAGCAACCGGTACTGATGCCGTGACCGTGAAAGGTTCATGCCATCTCGAACCTGCTCAAGATCGAAAGGAATCAAGTTGGAGAAAGCGAGTTTCCTGCGGAAGTTTCCTGCGAGGTCATGAGGTAGGGCAGTATATACCAATACGGCGAAGAGAAAAGGGTTAAACTGGCAAGCTGCGTCGAGCTTGGCGGGTGATGTTGCTTTCCAACAAACGTTGCAGTGGAAAAGAAGCTCCCCAAAGCGAACAAGTTGGAGATCTTGGTCGGGCCAGGCAATACACGTAGTGTGCCGGCACTTGCCACACGAATCACAGCGAAACGATTGCTGTTTTGCTGTGACAGCCTGCGAACAGGCGCGTAACTGGCTCTACCCGCCATCTTGGACGCCTCGATGCTGCAGCCGCCGGCGGGACACGATTCCCCAAACGCCGATAGAGATTTTAAACAGTGATTGCGGAAGGTGAAAAAACACTCACCGGATGTCTCGAGTGTTTAAGTAGTCGCTGCAATTGTTGTCGTCGGCTTTGGAGGGAAATTTCTTGGTGTTTTGGGCAAAATTTGTAGGCGCGGGGAGCGCGTCGACTTCTTCCATGCGCCCCGATGCTAGTTTACAGCAAGGGGATCAACCTAGTACTCTCGATACAGGTGAGCAGTGAGGGCAGTATTAGGCTGGTGATGCGGCTGCTCAACGATGCCGTCGGCAAAGTGCTGGTATGCCGTGGCGCGGCAGTGTTTAGTCCCCAGCAGGCGGTTGAGGGACGCAAAGAGAGCACATTGGAATTGCCTCTCTCATATCCGTGGTAACAATGCCGGGGCAGCCGAAGCGCCAAACCATAGTTAAAACAAAGGCTTTGGCGATAGTTTCTGCAGTGATGTACGGAATAGACACAGCTTCGGGCCAACGGGTAGAACGGTCATTTCATTGTCAGAATAACCGGCAGTCATTAGAGGGCGCAAATTGTCCAACCAAATTAAGATGTACAGTTATGCATAAATTACGCGCAAACACACCAATATATATACCAGAACACGCAGAATGAACGAATATGGATTTGTGGAAGTTGAATACGGGCCCGCTAGTGGAACATTTTGAAAGGTATTATAACAAACTTTGTTACAGTTATAAAGCCACGCGACAAGTTGACATAGAAAGGAATCGCGCTATTTGTGGGTTCTGGTTCATATTTTCTTGTTCACAAATAGGGGAACAGCGCAAACACAGACAAAACACAAGAAGAAGAAGGTGACAACCACGAGCGCTGTAGCATCGGTAGCAGAATCAATATTGTAGAGATTAAAAAGAGAGGAACGGGACAGTCAAGCAGATATAGAAGGCAATAAACGTGATAAACTTACTGTTATTCCTTACATGCACCGGATAGCGCACAACTTGAAAAAGATAGGAAAAAGAGCTAGTGTAGAAGTTGGATTTTCTGCTCCCAACAAGCTTTCCTCCATGTGTTCGAGAGTAAACAAAAGCAAAAGAACAGTGCAGTCTTGCTCCGTAAAGCACGATAACCGGTTTGTTGAATGCGTTAAAGGCGTCGTCTATTCTGTTCCGCTGTCGTGTGGGAAAACGTACGTAGGCCAAACTTGACGACGCCTCAATGAAAGATTAAAAGAACATAACTATAACGTACATAAGGTGATTAGTGGTTACTTAGGAGTCCACTGTCGGGATTGCCGCGGCTGCAGCCCCAATCTTTCAATAAACACAGGTCATTTCAAGACAAAAAATAAAATAACCAGAGAAGAAATTAAAGCCGCAAAAATATTGCGCAGAAAAGAAAATTGTGTCAGCGTTCCCTCCTTGTCCCTCTCGAAGAAAAAGATTAATTATCTGTCCCTCAGTAGTACGGCAAGTGTTTGTGGCACATGGCGTCGGTGAAGTGTGACAAGCGGTTTGGTTATCTCCCGCTTTCGTATTATTTTTCTGCTTTTCTTGTGTTTTTGACTATTGGCATATCTATGTGAAAAGCCGAGGAATAAAGTCAGTTGTAAGTCAGCGCTCGTGGTTGTCACCTTCTTCTTCTTGTGTTTTCTCTGTGTTTGCGCTGTTCCTTATTTGTAATCATGCACCAACTCGCCCAAACCTTAACCCTTACAAGCTTTGTTTTCTTGTTCGTATTTCATTTCTTCATAACTGTAGTTGGTGAAAGTAACAGCTTGGTGGCAAAATAATCTGTGTGGGACTCTCTGTGTGGTTGGTCCTTTGGCGGCCTTGCAAGTGAAGTACGAGCGGTCCCACTGGCGGGAACCAGCGTTAATGCCCGGCCAGAGGTACCGATTTATAACGAGGCGTTGAGTGGCTCGGATTATAAGCGGACAGATGTGCAGTGATTAAAAAACACCTACGACTAAGGGAGCCGCAACAAAGGGGCGAGGTGCGGTCGCTGGTATGTCGAACCACAGTAGGGCAGGCACCAGCGGATGAGGCACGAGTCCGTAGACGGAGAGAACTTGGGTGGTCATTCAGTCTTTGCAGCTCAAGGTCTGCCATCTGCGCCGGAGCTAGACAGTTTCGAGTCTACTGCGGATGCGTAAAGCCGATGGATGTAATGCAGGAGAGGAGCGCCAGCTGCCTCGTTGTTGGTGCCTTTGATGTGTTGGATATCCTCTGTGGATTCTGATACACATGCAGGAAAGTTGACGAAGTTCACGTGTCCACGTACTTGAATGAGTTTGTACGAATGGCGTACACCATGAGACTTATAGACCGTGGGAACGTCAAACGGCCAGCCCTCCGAAAACTACCAAATGTGCTGGATGATGGAGTAAGTGACGAGTAGCTCAGGGCCAAAGACGCTGTAGCCAGACACGGCAGGTTGAAGCTTCCGAAAAAAGAAACCTAACCGGTGCCTCTCGGCGTCAATTTCATGCTGGAGAACAGCGCCGATTGCAACGCTCGAGGTGTCCACCAGGTCTTCGGGTGAATGAGAAGCACTGATTCGGCGGCAGCTTCTTTAACAGTGTCAAAAGCGGCTTGACGTTCGGGTAACCGGGTAATGGCGGATGAGGAGCTCTTGGTTGTGCAAAGAAGTTCAGTCTTTACATGCAGAAGCTAGGTGCAGTGGGGAGCTTGCGAGAAATATACAATGGCAATGAACTCACTAAGCTGACAGAAGCTGGTGGGTGCTGGAAAAACCTTCACGGCCTGCACGTGAGAGTGCAAAGGGCCAATTTTGTGCGCTGAGATGTGATGGCCGAGAAACGCGACCTCCGAAGAGCGGAACACGTATTTCTGGGCTTTTACACACCAGGCCTTGTTGAAGGCTTTGAAAGAGCTCTGGGTGGTGATGCTCGTTTTCTCTTGTTTTTTTTTTTTTTTGTAGCGCTGGACTAGAACGTGGATACGTCAATGTATGCAAATACAGCCGGTAGACCACGTGTTACATCGGCAATAAATTTTTAAGAAGTTTTAGCATGCGCACGTATTCAAATATGCCGAAGGGTGTAGTGATAGCCGTCTACGGAATATCGGCAGTCTTGACGGGAATTTGGGGATACGTCTTGACGAGGTCAACTTTGCTAAAGACCTTTCATCCTTCCAAGTGGCCTGTGAAATCCTGCATTTGTGGTGATGGCTAGCTTTCATGCACCGTGTGAGCCTTTAGCGCTTTGTAGTCGCCACTTTGGGGGACCATATGTAGTGGAGACCCGTGGTTGGTACATGCGTCTGCAAGAATATAAAAACTGTGAAAAATCAAAGCAGGGCTCCCTACCATTGGAACACTGCACCACGCATGGGTGTTCGCCCATCTTCTACGATACCACAGTTTTCTCACGGCATCGACATAAAACCACTTCAGAGCAGGTAATAGAAGCATTTCGCATTAAAAGGTCCGTAGATAGATGTGTTAGTGCCCCGTAAATTTTTATAACCCCTCATTGCGGTCGTAGCGGTTTCTTGATATGTTATAGTTTTGCTGTTTTAATGCCCTTACCCTTCGATTGTCGCGTGTACGCGGGTATGTAATTAATCTCCGTAAAAAGTGACTTCATGGTTTTATCTTGGGCGAGATGAACGCGCCCCGTGAGATGTTGAAAATATATATTTGTGTTTCTTTTCAATAAACAAATACTTGCGAGTTAGCGTCGTGTTGACTCTGTTTTTTTCTACTTTCATCCCTGTTGTGTGAGCGCTTCCACCTTACAGATGAGGTAATAATTTTATCGAAATCTGAAAAGCGCCGTACTCCTTCGAAATGAGAAGCTGCGGCGGTGGACTTGAACGTATTCCATAATCGGTGAGGTTAAAGTGCTTAAAACTAGGCATATGGCCTTAATATTAGTAGCTGTAATCAAATAGCAAACACCCGTTCCACACCCTTCAAACACCGTACAGAAAACTAGGGGTGTTGCGCTCTGTCAACGCCCCTTTTATTACATAAAATGAGTGTAAACTATAAATTGGGCTGCTGGAATCGAAAAAAAGAGAATTTGATGATGTTCGAACGCCGCTATTACCATTGTACTACAATTCCCTGGCGATAAAGGTGTATAAAAGGTTAGTCCGTATCTGACGGCCACTGTGGGTCAATGTTGGGTGGGCGCACTGCGTTTTATTCAGCTGGGAATGAAGACCAATCTGAAAGCAGCTATTTGATGCTTCTCGGCTGAATTGGTGCAGGGAACAACGCTTCGCCTTCCAGGAGAGTTTTTGGCTGACCGTAAAGACGGACACGTCCACATTAACACTCACTGCACCCTACGACGGCGGGACACCATGCGCAAGCTGCGCGCTATGGCTGCGCGTCCGCCAGCCGCCCGGACGGTCCATGTGCACCGTGATCTATTTTGCTCTGACATGTTTCTCAGGCGCAAATTTCTGCAACACCAGTTCTGTCCCTGTATGACGGGCCGCTACAGGTGGTGAAACGTAGGGACGAGCACATTGCTATCGGCACAGATGGCCACCACCAGGCGGTTTCGCTGGACCGCGTGAACCAGCACACGTGGACTGCGGCAGTGAAGTGCCTGCATCACCTTAAGCTCCATCACCACAGGGACCCCCAGCAGCCCCTACAAATCCTCAAAAGGTTCACGCGGAATGGACGGTTCACGAGACTTCGTGCTTGAATTAACGTATGAACCACACAGTGTGGTACGATGGCGCCCATTGCTCGCGCAATACCTAAGGGGGAGTACTGCAGCGACGTAAAGCGGCACTTCGAAATTTAGTGCCAAGAGAGCATGCACGCGGGGCAGCAAAGTTATCTTCCACAGAAGCTCATTACTGAATTTTCAGTTGATCTGGACGCCCGTAGTTCCTTCCAATGGCTCTGCAAGGAGTGCGTTACGACAAGAGTAAGTGACGTTTAGAAAATATGCGATTTATTATGCTCCACTCCATTATAGGGTCCTTTCTTGTTTGTGTTTAAAGGAAGCAAGGGGTAGGTTTCAGGTATTGTGGATTTTATATGTTCATACGCTTGTAATCCCTTGGGCATGAGCAGACGCGAGTTTTTGATCTCTTTATACAAAAGAAACATTTTCACAAAAATGCATGTAATGTTCCTTCTTTTAGTTCCTAGAACTGAACGGCTTCATTCCGGGCTTTCCGGGCACAGCTATGAAATATATTTATGATAGCAATTTATCATAGGGCTGTCTATATGTACCAGTGTCATACGGAGGTCAATACGCCGCAATATATCTGTATACGTTTTAGAAACATAACAACCAGCCCAGAAAGGTGAGATACGGGAATGTAGGCTGATACTACACTAAAAACCAACTGCACAAAAGCGGCAACATTTTTTGTCGCATAATTGGTTCTTACCGAGATACTCCAAAAAACTTCATTTCCCAAAACGTGCTTTGAGCAATGAGCATTTTCAATAAATCTTTCTGAGTAACCTTTACAGCAATATTAACATCTTTGAAAACAGCATCAAAATAACGCAAAGCAGGATGTAGTTTGGAGGAGCAGGAAGGGCTCAAGCACGTCTTTTTTGTCTGCTGAGTCTGCCCGCAATTCCCCCCTGCCCATCTATTCCCGGTTTGTTGAAACCACCGTCACTGCATCCAAAAAATGGAAGCTGAATGCAACCCTTCGTAAGAGTTCATACGGTGTGGAAATATAAACTACCATTCGTAATATACACAATAAATATTTTGTCTAACATCCAAGCATTCTGGACTCGTAGCGCTATGCAGTAACGACATCCTTGAAAGTTCCTGCTGCTACGGCTCACACTATTCTATTCTAATGCCACCGTTCCTCTCTCATAATGCAGGTGGGCGGCTCTTCCGACTGTTGTGAATGCCTTCCACAATTGGCATGCCAACGAAATGGGTAAGGATTTCAGACTATCTCACTTTTACCACTAGTGTTGGTATAAAAACTTACGAAAGCCTATTTCCCACAACATTGCCGAAGGATCAAGTTAAGCTCCATTTTTTCCAAATAAATTTATAACATTCCCGCTATAAACTAGAAGCTTACTTTTTCTAAACAGAATTGCAACTTTCTTTAAACTATACTCAAGATGAAGACTGGTCCTCCAGTCGAAACGTCAGTAAACCACTGTTTTTGTTTTGAATCGTGCGTCTGCCATTTTCTCAACTATTTCTTCTGGCTCGTCCAGAAGTTTCTTCTACTGCCTATATATATATATATATATCTAGACGCCCAGTACCCAGCTCATGCAGTCTCCGCCGCGTGCAGAAAATACGCTGCGTGTTTAGAGAACAAGGTTACTGTATGTGCCCCGGGCAACTTTTTATTTTTCTCTTTCTTAGTAGACCACTGGCCCCTGATCGAATGAATTCTAAAGAAGGCACGCGCGCATTCGCGTTCGCACAGACGCCGAGGACCCGGCTCATGCAGTCTCCGCCGCGTGCAGAAAATACGGTGCGTATTCAGAGAACAAGGTTACGGTATGTGCCCCCGGGCAACTTTTTATTTTTCTCTTTCTTAGTAGGCCACTGTCCCCTCAGCGAAGGGATTCTAATCCCGAAACTTCTCGAGCGCGTTAATCCCCTGACGTGTATTTAAAAGCCAACTAAGAAGGCACGTGCGCATTTGCGTTCGCACAGACGCCCAGGACCTAGCTCATGCCGTCTCCGCCGCGTGAAGAAAATACGCTCCGTGTTTAGGGAACAACGTTACGGTATGTGCCCCCGGGCAACTTTTGATTTTTCTCTTTCTTAGTAGGCCACTGACCCCTCAGCGAAGGAATTCTAATCCCGAAACTTCTCGAGCGGATTAATCCCCTGACGTGTATTTAAAAGCACACTCAGAAGGAACGTGCGCATTCGTGTTCGCACAGACTCCCGGGACCCAGCTCAGTCTCCGCCGCGGAAAGAAAATAGGCTGCGTGTTTTGTTACGATATGTGCCCCGGGCAACTTTTAATTTCCCGCCTCGCGTGTAGACAGACCGTGGTTCGAATCCCGGTGCCGGACAATCCACCCCCCCCCCCCCAAACAAAAAAAACTCGCAATTCTAGAATTGCAGTTGGGGCTTGGGGTGCGGCCTTACCCCGGCGACCATTGCCGGTAACGCACTCCCTCAAGAGAGCAGGATTGGCCACCCTGGTGTAGTAGTGGCCACAACCTCCCATGAATACGCCAATTAACCCACGGCCCTCAGTCTCCAGTGGCTGCGAAGCAACTGACCACGGCGGCGGTCAGACCTGTGACGAAGCAGGGGGTGCTAAGAATACCTGGACCCGGACATGCCACCTTTGCCATCTGAAACCTGGCAACGTTTAACACGAGAACCTTATCTAGAGAAGCGAGTCTAGAGGGGTTGTTCGAGGAAATTAAAGGGCATAAAATGGGATGTCATAGGGCTTAGTGAGGTTAGAAGAAAAGGTGAAGCCTTCACGGTGCTAAAAAATGGACACGTTCTATGTTACCGTGGTCTAGAGGACAGAAGAGAACTGGGCGAGGGATTTCTAGTCAATAAAAGCATAGCTGGCAACATAGAAGAATACTAGCATTAACGAAAGGACAGCAGGTCTTGTAATTAGGCTCAATAAGAGGTACAGCTCCAAGTGGTACAGGGCTATGCACCCACATCCAGCCATGATGACTACCGTAGTGGAACGCTTCTATGAAGATGTGGAATCGGCAATGGCTAAAGTAAAAACACAGTATACCGTAGTTATGGGAGATTTCAATGCTAAAGTAGGCAAGCATCAGGCTGGAGACAAGGCAGTTGGGAACTATGGTCTGGGGTGTAGAAATAGCAGGGGGGACCTACTAGTTAAGTTTGCAGAACGGAATAACCTACGCATGATGAATACCTTTTACTGTAAACGGGAGAGCCGGAAGTGGACGTGGAGGAGTCCGAATGGGGACCATAAATATTCCTCGACTCGCGCAGTGCCTTACAAGCGCTCCGAAAGCTTAACAACAACCGC
Organism: Haemaphysalis longicornis; assembly: GCA_013339765.2. Classification (NCBI taxonomy): domain Eukaryota; kingdom Metazoa; phylum Arthropoda; class Arachnida; order Ixodida; family Ixodidae; genus Haemaphysalis; species Haemaphysalis longicornis. The sequence goes on from CM023456.1 coordinate 110,797,022, forward strand.
AGTCAGCTTGTATGTGAAATTGCCGAAATTCACACAATGGCAGTGCGCGAAGGCCATGAAATCATTCTTCAGTGGGTACCTGGTCACTCGGACATACAAGGCAATATTAGATCCGACGCAGCCGCCAGCGCAGGCCACTTGCTGAGCAACACAACCCAGCTTCCTTTCTCCCGAGAGGACAGCAACGCCCTTATCCTCGCAAGTGGATGGGCTGCACAAAGGTCGGAGTGGCAGGACCCTCACCGCAGGTATCTGCCACTGCACGCTATTGACCCGCACTGTGACTTCCGTTTTCCACGCGGCCTCAACAAGCGGTGTGAAGGAGTTCTGCACCGACTGCGCCTGAATGTGGCGTTTACTCGGAGTTTTAGGTTTAAGATTGGTTGGGAAGATTCCCCCCTGTGCCGGACTTGCGGTGTGCGCGAGACTGTAAATCACTTGCTCTGCGTCTGCCCTCGATACGCTGCTGCGCGAAAAACTGCAGCGAGCTCCCTCTCTCGTGTACGTCATGGAGGCAGCCTCGAACTTTTTCATTTTCTTGGGCCCTGGGCCAATAGTGCTGACAGTACCTTAGGTACAAAAGTTCTGCTCCAGTTCCTACGAGAGACTGAACTGGACAAATCTCTCTAGATCAGAGACAGAGCAAGTGTGTCACGATATCTTCTCTTTCGCACTGTGGCGTTCATCTATTTATTTTTCTTGGGTTGGTGTTGTTACTTTTTTTCCCGTCGTTTACTTTTCATTTTGTTTAAGCGTTTCCATTAACGATTTCCTTTTCAATTGTATTTTTTTTGTCCGGACTCTGTTGGCAGCAATCTCTTGTTTTTCTTGTCCTTTTTTTCATTTTTTTAACGCTTCATGTTTGTCTTCTTCCTACTGTAACCCTGATGTCTGATATGCACCACTCATCAACGTAGTCACCCCCCATCTGGTGTAGCAAGCCTTGTCCCTAGCAGGGCTGACCTCACCAGTTCACATTAAAGAGCATTCTCTCTCTCTCTCTAGCTGCCTATACGTGCACATTATTTAAAAAATTGCGCCCACCTCCCCGCGAGGGGAACCCTGTGTAGATGCGACGCATCGTGGGGTTCACTTGGTGTTTCCGTTGGATTGATTCTGAAATCGCGTGAAACGTGTTGGGAACGCGTATGATTATTATGTTTTATGATTATTATTATGTCTTGTTGGCCAATCTTGGTCAATCTTGCTAAGTGGTATGCTTGGGGCTTCGCTGTCGCAACGACCTTTACTCCATCATTGTTGCTGTAAGTGGGAGCTTCTTTTCTTTTATTGCAAGTGTTAATCATTGCCCCATCATGTGTTGTATCAGTAGCTTCTTGACGTAGTTTGAATGAGTCAAGGATATAAGGCGCGTTCGTAGCATTTGATTCTGTCTCCATTTTGTGGCGCAGTGGGTAGAGCACCATGTACCTCGCGTTCCGCCCACAGGGTCGTGGGATCAAAACCGGGCGCCACTAACTATTATTTTTTTATAGTGTAGGGGGAGGGGTGTGGACGGACAACAACGCCGTATGGAGGGACAAGGCGAGTGAATGAGATGCAGCCGCATCTAATAATGCGACCACAGTTCCCAGTATCCCGAACAGTGTTCAGAAAAGCGAAGACACAAACACGAGACCGTCGTTACTAAGGAAATATAAATTTTCGATCAATGTAACCTCATAAGGACATGAAGAGTACTTCGTAGCGAGATTCCCTTCCCTTGTGGGTACAAGCCCAGCGTTTCCTGTGCGCACCCAGCGCCATCTACTGCTTCGTTCGGAACACTGCTTCAATTCTTTCACGCAACTGCTAACAGGGTTCGACTGATCTGTCTCAGCAGCCAAGAGGTAGAAGCGTGGGTTTTGGAACGAGACCTCCGGGTTTGAACCCCAGCAATACCAATGCTTTTTTATAAGACACGAGAATGACATTGTCGTAAAATGTTCTCTTATCTATTCTGGGCCCCATTTTCGTAACTACGAGTGGTTTGGTATCTTGTGGGTCGGTTTTGGGGTGGGATGCGGCACATCACCACGTTTAATTAAGGTTCTGCATGGCAAGTGCCACGCCTGTAGGTATCTTCAAAATGAATATCGCTGCTGTAGGATGGAGTGGAGGCAATGAAGGCATCGCAGGATGAACTGGAGGTCCCGTAGTTCTGCTAACAGTGACAGACGAAAAGATGGAGAAGATAAGGACGCTTACGGCGCCCGGTTGATGAGTGCAACGCTACCACCCAAATTTACTTCCGTTCCGTTCGTTGGAAGGAGAACTTTGTTAGATGCGAAGCATCTCATGGTCGGGGCTATGTCCCTTGTTGTTGTTGCGCCGTTCACACCCCCACTGCGCATGCTCGGCTTGCTGAACGCCCGGTGGTGTCTTACCCTTTAATGGCTCCTGGAGCGACAGTGTTGCCGGTGTCTTCCTGGGCCGTCACGAGACGAGCACGCTTCCCTCTCCTCCTCACAGCCGTATAAACCAGGTGTGCACACGCGCTGCGCGCTACTCCACTGCGCATGCGCGTCTCTCCTCCATTCTCCTCCTACCAGCCGTATAAACCAGGCGTGCACACGCGCTGCGCGCCGTTCAGTCCGCTTCCAACCCCCGTCTTCACCGGTTCTGCTACGCTGCTGAGGATAAGGGCCGATGTCAACGCCAGTGCCAACATCCCCGTCAACGTGAGTGCTGACGTACAACCAACAGCATCAGCCCCAACGACTGCAACATCCACTGACGTTCTACTTCACGGACCACAAAGCAGTCGTACTCAAGGCGAAACGACAGCCACAACTAGACGTTACCTACATTGCCTAATTAAAGACATTCATACCACCCTACCCACGCGTCTCCTTACTCTAACACCACACACCGACTCTACTCACACTGCTTACTTCAACTCTACTTACACACCAACCAACCCCCACTGCTGCTTCGCATCCTCCTCAGGGTTCCCCCCACGGGAACATGGCGTAATGTTTTTGCAAGGGCTCTCTTTAATGTACAGGGGGGATTAAAAACATCCCCCTCGCGAGGGGCACGATCAAATGCAGAGCATTTCCGCGGGGGGCGTGCCTGCAAGTCTTATGGATTACGTAGTGGTTGTTGTTGTTGTAATTGTTGTCTTCCAGCGTAGACATTGTCGATAAAGTCGATGGTGAAACGTGAAACGTGCCGTGAACCCCCTGCCGCGGCTATTACGCAACGTGGAGAGGCTACGACGCAACGTGGCGCGGCTATGACGCAACACAATCCAACACAATCCACTTTAATCCAACCCAATCCAAATCCAATCCAAGCCAAGCCAAGCCAAGCCAAGCCAATCCAATCCAATCCAATCCAATCCAATGCCCTTGGCGAGAGAGTGTTATAGCGCCGAAATCGCGCCACCACATGAACGCGAACCGAACGCGGCGAGAGCGGAGAGAAGGCGAGGAGGACGCGGGGGAGAGGGCGCACCTGTGGCCGACGGTTGAATGAGTCAAGGATAAGGGGCGTGCGTAACCTTCCATTCTGTGTCGGCTCCGTGGAGCAGTCGGTAAAGTGCCGTGTACCTTGCGTTCCGCCCGCAGAGTCGTGGGATCGAAACCTGGCGCCGGAAGGTATTATTTCTTTATATAGTGTAGGGTGCGGACTACGGGCGCCAACGCGGGTGACATCGTGAGTTACTAAAATGCTCTGCATTTAAAATGCAATAGACTTCATATTATGCGATAACCCTGTCGTTGTGAAGGATGTGTGTTGTGTTAACGTTGTTCGTGCGAAGGAGAAGACAAGTTTCCATGAGTGAGCGACGTTTATTTCCACATGCTCGACAGAGCGTGGCTGGTCGAGATAAGCGCGATGGCCGGTTGCGGTGCGCGCCTTTTATTCTTTTGGCGCGCATGCGCCTTATCGTCCTGACGATAAACTGCGGCGCTCGGCCGGACACCACATCCCTCCCCTTTTATATTGGGTAAATTAACAAGCTAGACTCCAGCTTGGTATCTGTCCGGTGGTCGACGGTCTCTAGTGGGGTAGCGTCTTGCACCCGCCGTCTGGATCTCTTGCGAAGCGGCTGGCCCACTGGTGGCAAGGATGGAGGGGGTCAACGGGTCGGCGCTTGGTTGAGACGCCAGGAACTCGTCTTCCTCCTGGTCAGCGTCTCCGCGGTCTGGATCCATGGTCCGCGCGAGCAGCTGGTCCTTGTGACGACGCCAGGTGAAGCTGCCTCTGGATGTGGTAACATGAACGGTAAAAGACACAGGGCCGGACTGTCCCACAACAACACCAGGAACCCAGTTTGGCCTACCTCGATAGTTGCGAACCATCACCAGGTCACCGACTGCCATGTCGCGATCACGACGCGGGCGCGCCACGGTTTGCTTGAACTGGTTATACGCAACCCTTCCTCCCACCGCTGGCTTGACAACATCGAGTCGATTTCGCAGCCGTCGTCCTAGTAACAAATTCGCTGGTGACTCATTTGTTGTCGCATGAGGCGAGTTGCGATAGGCAAGCAAGAACTTTTGAAGTCTCAGATGCAACGTGTCCGTTCCGCTAGGTTTACGAAGTGCGTTCTTAAGCGTCTGAATAAAACGCTCTGCAAGCCCATTAGAGCTGGTGTGATACGGTGCTGTAAGCACGTGACGAGAGCCCATCTCTTTCACAAAAAGCTTGAACTCTTCGGAAGCGAACTGCGGGCCGTTATCTGTGACAATGGTTTCTGGGAAACCGAAACGAGCAAACAGCTCTCTCAAAGTGTCAATTGTAGCCTCCGCAGTAGTCGAGCGCTGAATACAAACTTCGGGCCACTTGGAGTGCGCGTCCACGACTACAAGAAACATTGCGTGCAAAAAGGGGCCAGCAAAATCGATATGCACGCGCTGCCACGGTGCTGTTGGCTAGGACCAAGGATGCAGGGGCGCTTTGCACGGCTCGCAACGCTGCTCTTGACAACTTACGCAGGCCTTGACGCGCTGCTCCAGGTACACCTCGATGGACGGCCACCACACGTAGCTGCGGGCCAGTTGTTTGCTGCGCACGATGCCTGGGTGCCCTTCGTGGAGTTCGTCCAGCAGCAAGTTACGCAACTTTTCCGGCACGATCACTCGCATCCCGAACATGATGCAGCCTTGGTGAACTGTGAGGTCGTTGCGTCTGTCAAAAAAAGGCTTCAAATCTTTTTCAGTCACAGACGACGGCCACCCCACACTTACGAACTCTTTCACTTTACAAAGCATGGGATCCCGAGCTGTTGTTCGGGCAATGTCGTGGCTTGAAACGGGCATTGATTGCAACCGCAATGAATAAAAAGTCTCTTCGCTTTCTTGCGTTTCATCTTTCGCTACTGAAAGCGGGAGGCGCGAACAGAAATCGGCTTCGGTGTTCTCGCTTGACCTTCTGAAGATGAGCGAATACCGATAAGCTGATAGCGTGACTGCCCAGCGCTGCAAACGCGCTGCTGCTATCGTCGGAATGCCGGTTTTCGGGCCCAAAATTGTTTGAAGTGGTTTATGGTCGGTGATTAAAGTGAAAGCACGACCGTAAACATAGAAATGAAACTTTTTGACACCGAATATTATTGCAAGAGCCTCTTTCTCAAGTTGGCTATATTTCTTTTCGGCATCGGACAGGGTACGCGATGCGAAGGCGATTGGCTTTGTGCTGCCATCCTCGAAAACACGAGAAAGGACTGCGCCTAGACCGTACTGCGATGCGTCACATGATAGCTGTAACGGCTTACACGGGTCGTAGTGCGCCAAAGTCGGTGGAGACGCAAGCAAGCTCTTTAACTTGGCAAACGCTTCCTGGCAACGCGCGTCCCAGCACCACGGGGCGTTTTTACGTAGCAGCCCGAAAAATGGTTGTGCCAGCGTTGCTAGGTTAGGAAGGAACTTGCCGTAGAAAGTGACGACTCCCAGAAACGACCGCAGCTGCTGCTTGTCTTTAGGGGCTGGAACCTTGAGGAGTGCGTCAACCTTCTCCGTCGTTTCCGAGATGCCTTCTGCGCTGATTCTGTGTCCGAGGTAGCGAAGCTCCTGTTGGAAAAACGAACACTTCTCTTTCTTGACGCTGACGCCTCTTAGAAGAAGTCGTTTTAACACAGCTTCCAGATTGGTGAAATGCTCTTCGTCATTTTTACCCGTCACCAAAATGTCGTCTAGGTAGCAGCAAACCCCGGGTAGGCCTTAGCATGGTGTCAATTATTCTTTGGAAAATCCCAGGTGCGGAAGAAATTCCAAACGCCAATCGATTCACAGCAACCCATCCTTTCTGCGTGTTCAACGTGAGGTATTGTTTTGACGACTCCGACATGAGCACTTGCTGATAGGCCCGGTTTAGATCAATCTTCGAGAAATGCTTACCTACCGACAAGGCTGCGAACAGGTCGTCCACCCTCGGTAAAGGATAGCGGTCGACATCAAGGCACGGGTTAACTGTCGTCTTGTCACCGCAAATCCGTATGCTACCATCTTGCTTGATTACTGGTACTGCTGGAGTAGCGTATTCTGACATCGTAACGGGCGATATAATTCCCAGTGTTTCCATTTTAGCCAGTTCAGCGTCGAAAGCTTTTTGCAACGCGTACGGAACATTCCTTGCCTTAAGGAATCTCGGCTTCATGTCAGGTATAAGAAAAAGTTCGGCTCGCTCTTCCGTTATCGTGCCTAACTCGTATTTGAAAAGGGATTGGTACTTCGCCAGCAATGCGTCAAGCCTTTTTTTTACGCCAATATGAGGAAAAGTGCCTGACCTTGTGATGTTGTTCAGGTTCCAGATTTTCGTCCACTCCAGCTGGACGGCGTGCAGCCACTCCCGGCCTAGTAAAGGGGGTCCCTTGTGGTCCACAACGTAGAGCGGGAGACTTGCAGAATAGTCGCCGTGCTGCACGTTGACCAAAGAGACGCCCTGAGGTTGTACCAGTGCTCCTGTGTATGTCCGAAGTTTTACTCTGGTGGGCTCCAGTACCGCCGAAGGAAACAGCTGACAGAACTGCGTCGTTGACATGACGGAAACAGCCGCTCCCGTGTCGAGTTCCATGTTCACCAAGACGCCGTTGATGGTCATCTGCACAATGACAGGGTCGTGTTGAGCCGCCGACACGCCATTTAGACTGAGAGTCGCAGATTTCCTCGGCACAACCTCCAGTGTCTTCACGTTCCTTTTTACCCGCTTTTTCTTAGAACCAGTCTTACTACCACTTCGGCAGGCTCTCTGGATATGCCCTTTTCTATCACAGTTGAAACAGGTTGGGTCCAAATGAGGGCACGCTTCACTCCTGTGTTTCGGCGAACCACAGCGAAAACAGGTTTTACCTGCGTTCAGTGATTCTGCTTGCACCTTGTGCACGTCGCCGACTGTGGCGTCGCTGCCCCGTGCCTCCGCAGCACTCTTCTTGGCTGCTTCCATGGCAAGAGCGCGCTCCACCGCCTTCTGATTGATTTTGATTGTGGGGTTTAACGCGCCGACGCAACGCAGGCGATGAGGCGCGCCGTAGTGGAGGGCTCCGGATTAATTTTGACCACCTGGGGATCTTTAACGTGCGCCGAAATCTCGTACACACGGGCGTTTTTGCTTTTCGCCTCCATCAGAAAAGCGACCGCCGCGGCCGGGAATCGAACCCGCGACCTCGTGCTCAGCAGCACAACGCCTTAGCCACTGAGCCACCGCGGCGGGTCCCACCGCCTTCTGGAACGTAAGCTTGCTATCCTCAGTGAAACGCACTCGCTGAATGTCTTCTCATAGCAAGCCACACACGAAGCGGTCCCGAAGCAACTCGTCAAGGGCGCTTCCAAACTCGCACGTTTGCGACAGTTTACGCAGCTCGGCCACAAAATTACTTATGGACTCGCCTTCTCGTTGACACCTCCGGTGAAACTTCGCCCGCTCTCCAATGACGGATGGCTTCGGGGACAGGTGGTCGCTCAAAACTTTCTTGAGGGCTTCGAAACTCTTCGTAGAAGGCAGTTCCGGAGCTGGCAATGACTTCAACAAACCGTAGGTCTTTGGACCAATAATGCTCAAGAAAGCGTGTACCTTGTCGCTGTCGGGTACCCGGTTGACAATCAGAAACGACGTAAGCCGCTCTTCGTACGAAGCCCAATCAGTGCCGGACTTGTCAAAAGGTTCCAACTGGCCCAGTCGCCCAACGAAGTGCGTTCCGGCGGCCTCGGCTCCAGTCATGACAGTCCACTGGCTTCGCACACTGCAAAAACACAGTCTTCCTCACTGGGCGAATTTCGGAAACACTTGCCTTCCAAACTGAAGAACGACGCCTTCAAATCCCATCCTCGTCGCCAGTTGTTGTGTTAACGTGGTTCGTGCGAAGGAGCAGGCAAGATTCCATGAGTGAGCGACGTTTATTTCCACATGCTCGACAGAGCGTAGCTGGTCGAGATCAGCGCGATGGCCGGTTGCGGTGCGCGCCTTTTATTCTTTTGGCGCGCATGCGCCTTATCGTCCTGACGATAAACTGCGGCGCTCGGCCGGACACCACAATGTGGAAGTGCTCGGAAGGGTAAGGTATTGTGACCATCGTTAGGTAAGATCTCGAATTAAGCTAGATTTGAGGAGGCACCGTAACAAGCTACTACGAAAGAAGCCGATTAATGAGCTAACAATAAGGCGTAAAGTAGAAGAATTCAGGATCGCGCAGCAGAACCGACACTCAGCTCTTACCGAGGAAGCCGAGCTTACGACACAGGAAGCCAGCGATAACCTTACACGCATTATCATGGAGTGTGCAGTAGACGTCGGGGGCACGATGGCTAGACAGGATACTGGTTAACTTTCCCAGGGGACGAAAGATCTAATTAGGAAACGGCCAACCATGACAATCTCCACCCCAGCTGACAGAATAGAACTAACGCAGCTTTCTAAATTAATCAATAAGTGTAATACCGCTGACATACGGAAGTATAATATGGAGAGGATCGAATACGCTATAAAGAATGGAGGTAACCTGAAAGCAGTAAAGAGGGGTCTTGGCGTGAGGAAAAATCAGATGTATGCACCTAAAGACAAGCAAGGCAATGTCATCACAAATAGGGATAACATAGACGCAGTGGCCGAGGAGTTCTATAGGGATCTGTTCAGTAGCCAGGACATCCAGGATAATGCCGAACGAGAAAGTAGTTCAGAGGAGATATACATCCCACCAGTAACGACCGAAGAAGTAAGGAAGGCTTTGAAAGAAATGAAAGGGGGCAAAGCACCTGGTGAGGATCAGATAACAGCAGACCTCTTGAAGGATGGAGGATAAATTGTACTTAAAAAACTGGCAAACCTGTATAAGCAATGCCTAATTACCGCAAGCGTACCAGAATCTTGGAAGAACGCGAACATCATCCTAACCCATAAGAAAGGTGACATGAAGGACTGAAAAATTACAGGCCGATCAGCTTACTGTCAATCGTCATCAAGGTACTTACCAAAGTAATCGCTAACAGAATTTCTGCAACCTTAGATGTCAGTCAACCTAAAGAACAAGCAGGGTGCCGTAGAGGTTATTCAACAATAGACCATATTCACACGATCAATCAGGTGATACAGAAGTGCGCTGAGTATTCTGAACCCCTATATATAGCCTTCATAGACTATGAGAAAGCATTCGACTCGGTCGAAACCTTAGCGGTTATTCAGGCATTACGGAACCAGGGAGTAGATGAGCATCCTGGAGTGGGCATGGAAGCGCGACCACGATGAGACGCTTACACGCATTCTTCTTCGTAATCCAGATTAGTGGCCATTACCAACTGAAATGCACTTGTTTTAAGTCTGGCGATGTCTTTGTAGTCGTGCTTCCATGCCCCGAAGCGTTGTTAGAACCGTTTTGTTCTCTGTTCTTGCTTTTGTGTGGGGATGTTGAGAGCAACCCCGGTCCCGATGATGTACTTCACGAGGTCCTAAAAACCGTTCAAGTTATGAATGAGCGTTCTATCAGAATGGAAAGTGTCCAAAGCACAATGGCGGATTCTATTGCAGAATTAAAAGTACAACAAAGTACGGTTTTCGAGGCGGTATCCGACATGAAAATAAGACTAGAGAACGTGGAAGCTCAGACAGCTATGCTAGAAAAGTGGCAATCCGATCTTAGTGAAGTTCGCGAAAGTGTCAGCCGTATCGAAAAAGACACGCACAGCCTCCGGACACGGCTAGATGACGCAGAAGACCGCTCTCGCCGCGACAACCTCATTTTTCATGGCCTACCGGATGTTGCCAAGGAATCCGCCGAAGAATCAGAAGAAAAAATCTTATCACTGTTTAAAAACACCCTAAAACTAAACATACCAGAAGACAGAATATCACGTGCCCACAGAATCGGTCAATTCACATCGGAAAAATGTCGACCAATCATTGTCAAATTTTCCACTTAAAAGACGAAGGAACTTGTTCTGTCTAAACGTGCACTTCTTAAGGATAGTGACATTGCCATGAACGAAGATTTTTGCTTGGCAACCCGAAATGCGAGGAAAAAATTGACAGAATATGGCAAAGAGCAAAATGTTTCTTTTAACCTTCGGCATAACAAACTTGTCATGAACGGCAAACGATACGGGTACAGTCCAGATAATGACTCCGTTTATGAAATAGGCCCTGCTGGTCCAACCCTTCGCTCTGGCCGCGTACTCGAGGCAAATGACTAGGGAAACGAGAGGGGTGGTGCTTGCGTTTTCAAACAACAGTTTCTTTCAATCCTTTACACTAACATTCGCAGTTTATTCCGCAAAAGAGACGATCTAAGTGCAATAATTAATGACTGTAGCGCCGATATAATCGCTTTAACCGAGACTTGGTTGACGAGTAAAATATCTAATACAGAGTTATTTAGCTGTAAGGATAGGTATTTGATTTATCGCAGTGATCGATGCGATAGAACTGGTGGTGGTGTGTTGCTAGCTGTTAAAGAATGTTATGAATGTTTCCTTATTCCCATCTCTTCTGAACTCGAAGCAATTGGTGCTGTGTGAAAGTGAATTTTAAGAAAATAATTATAGGTGTTATTTATCGCTCACCCTCAACTGATTCATCATTTAATGATGCGTTGCACGACTTATTAAACGTTATCACGGTTCGATACCCCGGAATAGGAATTCTTTTGATGGGTGACTTTAACTTTGCTAACATTGTATGGCCCGCATCATGTCCGTTTTCTGATCCTTTTTCTTCCGAGGCTGGCAATTTCATCACTGTTTGTTCTGACTTCGGCTTGTCGCAGCTTGTTATCAACCCTACACGTGTTACACAGAATTCGTCATCCCTTCTACACCTAATACTTACGTCATCACCTGATATCGTTTCAACCATAACGCACTTGCCTGGTTTAAGTGACCATGATGTACTGCAATTTTCGCTTTTTTTCCCCCCGTTCGGTATCACAAAAAGGTTTAAAACAAGATTAGAGATTATAGCAAAGCTAACTATTCAGCGATAAACAGTGAACTGGCCGGTTTTCTTGACATATTTTTGCCTGATCACCTCGAACGTTCAATTGTAGTTAACTGGAACATGTTTAAAAACAAAATAAACGAGCTAATTATTCGGCACGTTTCTCTCAGACGTGTATTTAATAACAAAAAGGCACCCTGGTTCAACCGAAATTTGTTACGTCTCTCTAACAAAAAGAAACGGCTTTTCCGGAAGACAAAGCATTCATGCAATGCCACACACCGGTTAGCCTACACGGCAGCTGGGGCAGCCTATTCACTTGCCTTAAAAGTAGCTAAATCGACCTTTTATAAAACCACACTACCGAATATTCTTAAAACAAACCCTAAGCGTTTTTGGACAATTGTTAAAGGCGAAGAGACTAACAAAATTTCTTTGGCTACACCTTCAGGTGAATTTATTCCAAGCAGCTTATGTTCTGAAGTGCTCAATAACACGTTTGCCCATTCATTCTCGTCGCCCATAAACACCGACATTCGTCCCGAGCTGGAGCCTAGAAATCATTTTCAAATGGATCCAATAGTTTTTTCCTATGCTGGCCTTAAAGCAATAATTGATAATTTAAAGCTAACTTCATCTTGCGGAATTGACGGAATTAACAAGTTTTTGAAAAATACGAGTGCAAATTGTTCCATAATTTTACAATGCTTATTTTCTCAATCCTATAATTCTGGTACTTTGCCCAAAGACTGGAAAACTGGAAAAATAGTACCTCTTTACAAATCCGGTGATGCTAATAACCCATCAAATTACAGACCGATAACTTTAACCTCTGTTCCAAGCAAAATAATGGAACACGTCATTTTTTCACATCTGGTAAAATTTCTGGAAGAAAATTGTTTCTTTTCCTTAAATCAGCACGGATTCCGAAAAGGTTTCTCCTGTGAGACACAGCTCCTAAATCTTACTAATGACTTAAATGTTTGCCTCGACTTTGGTTATTCGGTTGATTGTATATTTCTCGATTTTGCCAAGGCTTTCGATAAAGTTAACCACTCACTCCTCCTGTACAAAATGAGCGCGCTAACAATTGACCCCACACTCCTTAATTGGGTACGCCACTTTCTCACATCACGCGTCCAATTCGTTACGGCAAATGACATTGACTCACCTCTAATTCCAGTTGATTCTGGCGTTCCCCAAGGGTCTGTCTTGGGTCCGTTATTGTTTTTAATTTACGTTAATGACCTGCCTCACAACATATCCTATCAAATATGCCTCTTTGCTGACGACTGCGTGATCTACCGTAAAGTTTCAAATGATACCGACACCTTATCCATCCAAGCAGACCTCAACAACATTTCCCAGTGGTGTCGCGTATGGAAAATGGACCTCAATACTAACAAGTCTAAATCCATGCGTGTTTCCCGTACTAACTTGGAGTGCGCAAGGTATTACCTTAACAATAATTGCCTAGAATCAGTCAAGTCTTACCGTTACCTGGGCGTCCACATTACTAACACCCTTTCATGGAAACCACATGTAGAATACATAACGGCCAAGGCTAATCGCACTTTAGGATACCTCAAAAAACATTTTTACTTAGCTCCGTTATCATTAAAATTACTGCTGTTCACCACGTACGTTCGTCCACAGTTAGAGTATGCATCTTCAATATGGGATCCAGGCCATGCTACACTAACACACGCAGTCGAAGCCATACAAAACCGTTCAGCTCGTTTCATCTTGGCTAACCATCATCGTACAGCTAGCGTAACTGTCATGAAGGCGACTTTACATCTTCCATTGCTTGCTACCCGCCGGAAGCAGTCTCGAATTCTCCTCTTCCACAAAATATTCTATCAAAATCCTTCTTTGCGTTCCCTTTGGATTAAACCTGCACGATTCATATCATCTCGACGCGATCATTTACAAAAGGTCAACGTGCCTCGCTGTAACACGTCAGCATACCAACAGTCCTTCTTTCCCAGAACCAGCAATGAGTGGAATTGTCTACCAGCCACCCTAACAAGCATAACCGACGCCATACTATTCAAAAATGCATTGTCAAACCTGGTTTAGTTGTTTCATGTATCATGCACTTCTATGTTTCTTATTTATTTTCTCTCTTGCTGTCGATATTTTTAAATGTTGCATCTGCTTCCTTGTATACTTTTGTGTATATTTATTGTATCCTTGCCCCTCCCCTCTGCAATGTACTTCAATGTACCCTGAGGGTATTATCAATAAATAAATAAATAAATTATGTAAAAATACTAGAGAATATCTACAATGGGTCCACAGCTACCATCGTCCTTCATAAGGAGAGCAGTAAAATACCTATAAGGAAGGGCGCCAGACAAGGAGACACAACTTCTCCAATGTTATTCACAGCATATTTACAAAAAGTATTCAGAACGTTGGATTGGGAACAGGTGGGAGTAAGGGTTAATGGAGAATACCTCAGAAACCTCAGATTTGCCGATGACGTTGCCTTGCTAAGTAACTCGGGGGACGAATTGCAAAGCATACATTCCGCACTACACGAACGGAGTAGAACAGTGGGCCTGAAAATCAATATGTAGAAAACTCAAGGAATGATGAATAACCTAGGGACAGCACAACAGTTTGGGATAGGGGGCGAGGTAGTGGAAGTGGTAAAAGATCTACTTAGGCCAAGTTGTGACCCCGGATCCCAACCATGAGGCAGAGATAATTAGAAGGATCAGAATGGGGTGGAGTGCATACGTCAGACATTCTCAGATAATGAATAACAGCCTACCCTTGTCCCTGAAGAAGAAAGTGTATAACAGCTGCATCTTACCGGTACTCACCTACGGGGCTGAAACTTGGAGGCTCACTTAGAGAATTCAACTTAAATTGAGAACGACTCAAAGGGCAATAGAGTGGAAAATGATAGGTGTAACATTAAGGGACAAGAAGAGAGCGGAGAAAAAGCGCGTGTTAAGGACATACTAGAAGAAATTAAGGAAAAATGGACGTAGGCAGGGCATGTAATGCGCAGGCAAGATAACCGTTGGTCATTAAGGGTAACAGAGTGGATCCCTAGAGAAAGCAAGCGTAGCAGGGGGCCGCAGAAAGTTAGATTGGCCGATGACATCAAGAAGTTTGCAGGGACAAATTGGTCACAGTTGGCACACGACCGGTGTAATTGGAAAATAATGGTAGAGGCCTTTGCCCTGCAGTGGGCGTAGATAAGCTTGGGATATATATATATATATATATACATATAGTAACTAGGATAATGAACATATGCAATAGACGCCACATGCCATCAAGACATCGGGGTATGTGCCTCACCAGCATAGCCCATATAGGATTATGCCCAATCCCCACACGGGGATATGCGCCAAAGAGGTGTCAGGGAAGACGAAGAATCCCAGGACGTGCATGCGCCAGAAACGCGCTTGGTGATCGGAACGCTCAGACCTGCGTTATTCGTCGGCTTCGCTCCTGCAATTAATTAAACAACCTCAACCGGCTACCGGCGTGTCGGCTGTCTTCTTAACAATATATATATATACACAGAGGTGAAATGAGTGCAGACACTTGGGCAACACTGAACAAGGGTTTTATTGTTACAAACAGTTTCGAAAGGTGGACTTTTTTTCTTCGGGGGTTATCTTAGAATATACAGAAACATGCTTATACACACTTTGCCTCCGAGGGCTTCCCTTTCTCCTCACCCTGGCCAATGAGAGCACCCGGGAAGAGTAAAAGAGCGGGAGAGTAACAATAACATGTCGTAACTATACTACAGAAGGTATGAACAAGGAAGAAAAGGGGAAGGAAGAGAGGAAAGTTGTAATTGGAAAGGAGGCACCGTTGCGACATTGATAGGCAGAAAAGAGACGCATAAAGTTCAACCAATGTGCGTCTTCCGAAAAAATGGCGTGCTGCGTCTGGGTGCAGAGAGAGAGAGAAAGAGAGAGAGAGAGAGAGAGATACATAACATTTGGAGAGTCGAAGCTGAAAAACCTGCACGAAAAGGCTCTGGATGGCAGAAAAGCATGCCAACTTCTGCCTACTGGTGATCAATGGTAAAAAAAGAACGAAAAAGAGCATTTGTTAACAGCGGTTTGAGACCGTCGTTAGACAGAGACAAGTGCCACATGGCCCGCAGGTGGCCGAAGGAAGCTTATAGGGAAACAAAACACGTGTTAACAGCCTTGAAAAAAAGGTTCAGTGAGTCCACGGCTGTCCACGAATGCTGTGAGTCCACGGCTGTCCACGAGTCCACACAGCGCGTTTTTCCCAAGCGGAAGCCGAGAACTTCTGCACCAGGAATGATGGTGTGGATGGTGCCGAGCAGCCGATGAGATCTGCCATGATGCTGATTGTGGCTGCGTGGCTGTGATCAGACGAAGAAGTCCCACATGAGGGAATCCCAATCGCACCATGGCGCTTTCATGCGTGCTCAGACTCGGCGTTACAATTCCGCACAGATTTGTGCGTCCCACATTTCCCCTCGGAGCCGATCACGAAACGCAGCCGATCACGAAACGCGAGTCGTGAAAAATTTTAACCTGGACACGTGCACGATTTGGTTGTCCCGGTACCGGCGGTCCGTGAGAGCAGGACAACGAACTACGGGATAGTCCACGGTGGAAGTTTCTTCAATGATGGTGTACTGGCCAGCGAATCGATCCAAAATTTGCCATTTAGTCCTCGCTTGCGAACAGGTGTCCAAAGTAGACTTTATCGCTGGGGTGGAACTGAGCAACACGATGCGTGGAATCATAGCGACGCTTTCTATCGAATTGGGAGGCCTGGGTGTGTAGGTGAGCATAGCGACGGCAGTGGTTCAGGCGAGTGAGGAACTGTTCGGAAATGGGGCTTGCGCTAGACACAGGGGCAGAAAAGAAGGCTGTGTCAAGCACGAGGGACGGTAGGCGGCCATACACCAAGACAAAATGCCAATAGCCAGTAGTTTTTTGAGCCGCACTGTTGTAGGCAAAAGTAACAAGCGGAAAATTGTGTCACAATCTTTATGGTCAGGCTGAATGTACATGGTAATTATGTCAGGCAGAGTACGGTACATCGTAAGTAGCGCATGAAACGGGACACAGAAGAGAAGACACACACGACACACAAACCAGCTCGGTTAGCTGGTTTGTCTGCGGGTGGCAAGCAGACGTAAATTTGTAACAGTGTTCGAGGTGCTAAGAATTTCCTCGACAAGGCTGGACACGAATATCCTGCCGGGATCACTTATTAGGACTCGGGAGGTGCCATGACGCAAGAGGATTCCACGCAAGAAGTCGTCGACTTCAGCGGTGCTGCCCGAACAAACGGGCGTGGTCTCCGCGTACCTCGTCAGGTGATCAACGGCTGTTATTTCCGGGAGGTACCTGGCGGGAGTAGAAGGTAACGGTCCATAGAGCTCTATTCTGGCAGTTTAAAATGGCGCAGAGGGTCAAGGAAGTGGCTGTAGCAGGCCAGCAGGCGCGGAGTTGGACCGTTTGCGATGTTGGAACTTGTCGCACGAAGTAAATAGGTAGCGACCCCGCTGGCAAGCCCTGGCCAAAATAACCGGCTGAGAACCCGATCATAAGTCTTTGGAAACCCCAAGTGGCCAGCTGTAGCGTCATCGTGAAGACCTTCCAATAGCTTTTGGCCGGAGGGAGTTCGCCACAACGGGAACCCATTTTTTTTGCCTGAAGAGTGGTGATTGGAGTGCTGAAAAACACCGTCTAGAAGGTGGAATTGTTGAGGCTGACGGCGGCTACGGCTCTTCACACGTTGTTTGAGGCCGGTGAGGTGGTCAATTATTCTACAGCAGTAGGTGTCTGATTCCTGACGGGTGGTCAAGTCAGAGAGGTAGTCAGCTCCAGTGTTGTTGAGAGGGGAACGGTAAGCGCCCGTAGAGCGGAATGCCGGAAGGAAGACTTTCAGATGACCCCAGCGAAAACCGCGGGAGGGCATCTGCGTCTCAGGTGCTTTCTGCCTGACCTGTATTTGACATTGAGCTCCAATTCCTGAATTCGAAGAACCCAGCACTGGAGGCGGCGTCCTGTTAGGTTTTCTAGTTACTGCAACCAACAAAGAGCATGTTGGTTTCTGGCGACTCTTAAGTGGCGGCTGTAGAGGTATGGTCGAAATTTTTAAACCACCCATACAACAGAAAGGCACTCTTGCTCCGTGATTGTCTACTTCTTCCCAGCATTACTGAGAGAACGGCTGGCGTACTATACAAATTTACTATGCTTACTATACTATACTATATCTTCCTCCGTGTTTGTCGTCGGACTGCAAGAGAACAGCCCTTATCCCGTGAAGCTCGTGCTGTTGCCATGTTGAGGCGCCTCACCCATAGAAGGAGGGGAATGCGCCGTGATTCTCTTCTGATGGAATACCGTATGTACATGCGCCCTATTTTAGAGTTCGGGTGTGTTCTATTCTCGGGGTGTGCAACGTATAAGCTACATCGCCCAGATCTTCTGGAACGCCAGGCTCTTCGCGGCTGTAAGGGCTACCTAAGAATGCAGCTAATGCGTTATTTTATTTGGAAGCCCGAGTTCCCCCTTCGTTACACCGATTTCGAATACTCACTGTGGATACTTTTCTGAGAGCCTATGGCGCGGGGGTTAACAGGGCACAATTTATCTTTGTGGCTGAGCCAGCTGTGTTCCTGGCGGCCCAGTGGCCCAGGTCCTAGCTGCTCTAGCACTAAGCTTGCTGTCTCCATTAGGGGTTGCGCTCAATAACGTACTTCCATCTTCAGATAGGGGTAATACGTTAACGGTCAACTTCCGGAACATCTTCCCCGAAAATGCTAAAATGCTACCTGCCCGACTGCTCAATGGTATCCTACAAGATCATTTGGCCTCAATTCAGCAAGGTACAATCATATATTCAGATGCGTCTCAACGAGATGAAAAATCCGGAATAGCTATAGTTTCCCCTTCCTTAAGTTGGTCCTTTTCGGTTCGTCTGGTGGATTTTATCCCTATATTCTATGCGGAATTCTTCGCAATTGTCTTGACACTACGAAAGCTTGACATATCGATATCGTCTCCACTCATAATTATAGATTCCCTATCCGTAGGTTTAGCCCTTTCTTCTCCTAAAGCCTCACCTCTTCTACGGACATTTCGATCAATTCTACCACTTCACATTACTGACGGTGACCTTCTTTGGGTCACTGGGCATGCGGGAATCACCTTTAATGAAACCGCAGATTCACTTGCAAGGGTAGCACTCTCACGGCCTGTTGTCTAAGTCATTGAGACAACGCCTTTCTTAGGCCCCGCAAGGTTCCGGAGATTCTTGAAGCTGCAAGGGCAGCACGAATAAGTCTTATTGTCGTTGAAAGATTTTTGTCATCTAAAATTCTCCTGGAGACCAAATTGGTGCCCTGCACGTGACATGGAGGTGATTGTAACGAGCCTTCGATGTCGTATGGCCAAGTTGAATAGATACCTCCACAGGTCTCATCTGCCGCGGTCTGCTATGTGCAGTTACTGTAATGAAGAAGAGTCTGTCGACGCCTTCCGTTTGTCCTGTCGACGATTTTCAAGCCTCAGACGTCAGCTCCTTGAGGTGCTGCTTCATGGCATGGGATTGGCATTATCAGTGGAGGCTCCATTATGACTTGGGGCCTCAGAAACGGGATATTGCCGCCGGGATGTCTGCTCTGCTCTTCTGCGCTTCATAGAAGATTCCAAAAGATTCACAACGTAATTCGGTTGCTATTCTGGCACCAAACAAAGCCCTCCAAAAGCCTTCATTTCTGAACATTTTCCTAATATTCTTCTCCCTCCCCCTTCTTCTTCTCCTCCTTCTCCTTCTTCTTTTTTATTATTCATTTATTTATTTCTCTCGCTTTTTTGTTGTATTATAATATTGACTAACTTGCAAACTCGATTCTTCAAACACAAGAACAAAAAAGCTTCCAAATTTCTCTAATTTTGGTCGAGTAATCTAACTGGGCCGTTATCCCTTTCGGGTTAACGACTGATGTTTGGCCGATACCATGATTGTGTATACGCCAATAATGTTAAGCAACAACAACAACAACAAGCAAAATTTTCTTATTGAGGAAGAAAGAACCGCCTGACGCCCGCCTGTTTCGCGTTCACATCTGGCCCGCAAAAAGCGTTCTCCAGCTGCTAAGTGCATGGCATAAATTGATGGTGGCCATGTCTACATTCTGTCTTGCTGCAAACGAGGTTCAGCGTCTTTGTTGGTTCGGTTGTTGAAGGCACTCCTTGGGGCTCTTCTAGGTCCTTATGATCAGCTGCGTCGTCCAGAGCTCCTTCCGCAATGTAGGTGCCGGACAGCAGTTCAATAACGGGAGCATGGGCCTCCTACAGTGTAAATTTGCCGTCCACGATCGCGTTGAACGCGTACTGGGAGCAAAGGGCTCGAATGAAAGCATATTAGTTGTCCCTAAGGAGGTCTGCTTTTTGTCCTCTCCGTAGGAATTTGGAGATACCTGCCTTCCCCCCACCCAAGCACAGTTTCGAGATTAAATGGGGTAAATACGTGGCAGGAATGGCAGGTAAATACACGGCGAGATAGATAGATAGATGTAACTTTATTAGGGAAAGGGCTGGCTCAGAGGCCTATAGGAATGGTAGGGCGGAAAAGGAAGGAGTAAAATTAAGTCCTGCTCAGAATGTCAGCCTCGCGTGCGAAGTCCCAGAGGGAACGCAGCACTCGGGCTGCGTGCGTGTGCTGTGGTGGCGAGATCCAGTACTGGTACGTCGGCACTTGGTGGCGATGGCGCGCGCGAATAGCCTCAAGTCCGGGACACTTCCATACAAGATGCTGCATAGTGGGGCGGACCCCCAGGTCGCATGTTCGACAGGTGACGTCGGGATGGGAGGGCTCAGCGTCTCCAGGTTGCTGGCGTCCACGACGAGGGATGTACGCTCGCCATTTAGCAATGACGTCTTCGGTGAGTGCTGCTCCAGCTCGAGCCTTATAAATGAAAACCTCGGCAGCACGCGGCAGTCCGCTCGGCAATGGATGGGGGTCAAGAGGTACCGATGCGAGGAGCACTTGCCGTCCGCGTTGCTTCAGGAAGTCACGCTGGTCGTCGGGGTCCTGGTGTGGACGGGCGGTAGTGAACCCGTGTTCCAGCGACGGCGAGCGGGAGTGGAGAAGCGCGCTCGCCAAAGCCTGAGCGGCCTCATTTCCGAAGCCGCCCGCGTGTCCGGGAACCCAGGTCACATGTACGTCCACATTGTTTTGTACGTAAAGTGCACGGCAACTGCTCTTAATTTGATGAGTTAGGCAGCCGTTCCGTGGGATCTGCTGTAGTTTTTTGTTGGCCTGAAGGGAACCTGTGTAAATGGTCAGGCGCGTCTCTGGGGGAAAGGCGCCTTGAGACTCTTGTTGCGATAAAAAGTCCAGGGCCATGTGAATAGCGCACAACTCCAGTTTCACAAGACGTGGGGCACTCCTGATCAGTTGTACTGGGCAGCACCAGGCCACGGCGCACGTCACATTGAGGGTGGTAGAAAACAATGCCTGCGCGGTGGGTGGTAGAATCCCAGGAGGCGCCGGTGAAAATGGCCCCAGGATCGGCATCGGCCGACGGGCAGCCTGAGCGGATCGCTGGAAAGTGTGATCGGCACGGCGAGATAAAGTTTCAACTTAAGCGATATTTCGAGGTATCCGAGTTCGAGTTAAGGAGGGGTGTATTAAAATATATAGATATATTTATAAATACATATATATATTGTCACAGGCTTCGGACAGATTCCCGAGAAACGTACACGGGGCAATCTCTCCCTATCGGGGTATGTGCTCCAGTGGAAAGGCGCTGGGCGATGTCGAACGGAATGAAGAGGAAGTAACGAAGAGCCCGAGCTCCCGCTGGGTTTGCGCCATCAACCCGTATTTCGCCCGGTGGCTACGGTGTCCTTTGTAAATACACCTCCTTCCTGACTACCCATCTCCGCGTTGTCACGTGACAATATATATATGGATGGACACTGTGGAGTTATGGCAAGCGGGAGAATTGCGGCAAGGGCAAGTTCGTCATTGACAGATCCAATCATGCAGCAAGATTGGATCTGCCAATGACGAACTTTCCCTTGCCGCCATTCTCCCGCCTGCCATAACTAAACAGGGTCCACCCAATTCGTTTTCTGCCTCCCCCACACCTCTTCTGGGTACCGTCATAAGCCCCGATCTCACTCCATGCCCCAAAAATCTCTTTTAGACGTGCTTTCTAAATACCAACTTTCCTTCGACAACTGCTCTCCCTCTTTCGCATACCTTACCACAGAGAACTGCATCGAAGCTGATGGTACCGAAATCGTTCGCCGTCATCCGTACCGTGTCTCACCATCAGAAATAAAAATAATTGAAGACAATGTAGCCGACATGATCAAGCGCAAAATCATACGTCCCTCGGAAAGCCCGTGGTCTTCACCTGTCGTCCTGGTGGATAAGAAGGATGGCTCAGTGCGCTTCTGCATTGATTACAGGGTGCTAAATAAGATCACTCTGAAGGATGTGTACCTGATGTCTCGCATTCACGATGCTCTGGGCTGTCTTCATGGCGCTGAGTATTTTTCCAGACTGACCTACGGTCCACTTACTGGAAATTCCGCTGCGTAAGTCGGACTAAGAGACGACGGCATTCGCCACGCCTTACGGCCTCTACGAGTTCAACGTGATGCCGTTCGGTCTGTGCAATGCTCCGGCCACGTTCGAACGGATGATGGATACAGTTCTCCGTGGCCTAAAATGAAAAACGTGCTTCCGCTATGTCGACGATATTGTCTTCGTCTCGTCCACGTTCCTTGAGCACTTCAAGCGTGTGGAAGAAGTATTAGCGTGCCTTGCCCGCGCTGGGCTTCAGCTTAATGCCAAGAAATGCTGCTTGGTGAGTAAGACCATTAAGGTATTGGGTCATGTGGTCAGCAAAGAGGGCATACAACCTCATCCTGGCAAGATCGCCGCTGTTCTCGATTTTCCTCGTCCGCTCCACTTAATAGATCTAGGAGCTTCCTCGTCTTGGCCTCTTCCATCGCCTCGTGCGTAACTTCGCGACCATTGCTTCTCCTTTACACAACCTTTTAAAGTCTGGCATGCCTTACCACTGATGGAGTGATAGTGAAGCAGCCTTCCAAGCCCTTAAGGACGCTCTCACATCTCGACCGGTTCTGCGCCACTTCGACAGAAAGAGCCCTACAATACTGCACACGGATGCCAGCGGTCAAGGCCTTGGCGCTGTGCTTGTCCAGCGGGACACCCAGAATCAGGAAAAAGTAGTTGCCTATGCCAGACGTTCACTGACAAGCGCTGAACATAACTACACCATCACGGAGCACGATTGTCTGGCAGTGGTGTGGGCTGTTAGAAAATTCCGCCCATACCTTTACGGCCGCCACTTCACCATCGTGACAGATTTCCATGTTCTGTGCTGGTTGTCTTCCCTCAACAACTTGTGTGGACGCCTAGGCAGCTGGGTTCCCCGCCTCTAGCAGTATGATTTTGTCGTCACACATAAGACTCGCCGTGAACACCTCGATGTGGGCGCTCTGTCTCGATACCCACTGACCTCCATTACGTCACCTGCTGTGGAGGTCCCGAAAACCGCACTCCCAGTAGCGCCCGTTACGTCTCTGACCGTGGAAGACCCTTCAGAGCTTCTTTAATTGCAGAGGGCGGGCGCATACTGTCCTATCATTGACCACCTTCCCAGCCACGTACCCCCTCCTAACAGTAGTGCTCGCCGTCAACTCGACAAGTTCCAGCTCCTGCATGGCACGCTTCACCGTCGCAACCACCACCCTACCACCCACAAATGGGTCACTGTCGTACGCTGTTCCCTTTGCACTCTATTTTGGAAGCTCGTGACGATGATGCCAGGGCTGGGCAACCTTGGATTTGCGAAGACATATGACCGAGTCCGCAGCCGCTACTTCTGGCCTGGCATCTCAACAGCTTTCGCAAAATACGTCATCTTGCCAGCGTAGCAAACATTTGACGGCTCCCCCAGCCGGCTTGCTTCAGCCCTTACCTTGTCCCTTCGCGCATTTGCAGACTGTCGGAATCGACTTGTATGGACCTTTGCCTATCACGCAGTCCGGTGACTGGTAGATAGTAAGTGCGGTCGATCACTTGACCAGATATGCTGAAACTGCACCTATACGCTCCGGAACAGCTGCGGAAGTCGCCGAATTCATCTTACATGACATAATTTACGCCATGGTGCACCACGCATACTTCTGAGCGCCCGGGGGCGAACCTTCCTGGCAACCATTCTTGAGGAGCTCCTGCGTGCCTCCATCATTGTACAAAAGACTACTTCCGGTTACCACCCCCAGACAAACGGCTTAACCAAACTTTCCACCCAATCCTTTCTGACATGATCTCTATGTATATAAGCCCCGACTATCGCAACTGGGACATTATCCTACCCTTTGTCACCTTTGCTTATAACAATGCGCTTTAGCGTACCACTGGCTACTCTGCATTTTTTCTCGTCTTCGGCCGCTCACCTTCCTATACCTTCGAGTCAACTTTCTTCGCCGTTCCTGTTTCCTCCAGCGCACCAACCTCATGAGCAGCATATTTCACGGTTCGAATATGGCCGAGAACAAGCACGCTTGCACACTAAAGCTCTTCAGAAGTCAGGAAGACAAGATACGACTTGACACATTCCTCCATTCGTTTTCCCACTGGTGATGAAGTGCTCCTCTGGACCCCCGAACGGAAGCCCGGTCTTGGTGAGAAGTTCCTTCGGCGTTTCCTCGGCCCGTACTTCATCCTCGAAGAGACTTCTCCAGTTAATAACCGCATAGCACCGATAGGCCCCGTAACAGACCGTCATCGCCATGGCGTCGAAATAGTCCAAGTACTTCAAGTCCAAGTCCTCAAGTCCTCAATAGTCTAAGCCTCAAGCCCTTCAGACGCCGGATTCCAGAGTGACTCGCGGCTCTACAGGGTAGGGACTCCGTTTGTAGTTAACGCCGTTTGTAGTTAACGCCAGAGGCGTTCTTCCTCTAGAGTGAGGGATGAGTGGGTGGGGGGGAACCTTGCGCCGGGAGAGGCGGTAATGCTGCGTGACTTCTCTGAAGGTCAGAAGACTATACCTGGTTGATCTGGCTCCATGGAGGGAAGAGTCCACATCGTATGCCTTGATGACAGGTGCTCGGGCTGACTTGTGGGCCGTCTCTATCCCTCCAATTCCTGTGCGAGCCTGGGAACCATTGCAGCTCGACCGTGTGGGATGACGAATTTCGACACAAATTTTGTCTGCCTGGGCCGAATCGAGACCTTTGGCGAAATTTTGGATGGCCGTTTTCGAAGCGGAGAATATAATCTGCGGGGTGGGCCTTTGTGTTAATGCCAGTGCGATTGCCGCCTCTTCAGCTACATGCGGGCGTCGGGTACGAAGGGTGAGGGTAGCAAGAGGAGGACGTGTGAGCATTCTTGGGCAATCTACGGGTACCGGGCAATCTACCGGTACCGGGAAAGTGTGAGCATCCTTGGTACCAGTTGGCCCCGTCGTTCTTGGTGTGGGATCTTCGGACTGCCATCAGTGCTTCATCTTCATTTGTACTTTATCAACCATCATTCCGAATATGCTCTAGCACTTCATCATTATCTCTGTCTGTAAAATACTCATCGTCATGGTGTTTACTCGCGCGTTCCTCGCTCGAGCCTCCGATTAAAACGGTCGCCCCGAAATCAGTGGTCTCTCTGTGCAACCTTGTCCTCTCATATATATATATATATATATATATATATTATATATATATATATATAGATATATATATATATATATATAGTATTTATAATCTAGAGAAAGATAAACTCACAAAGCGCGCAGAAATAGTATAAGTAAAGAGTCGGATACACAGCAAGAACAATAACAAACAAGGTTTACTTACGTAGCAGCAACGGGACTTGCCTTCATCAGAGTAAAGTTACATGATTTTGCTGTCGCAAACATTTCGAACACATTTCTTATATAGGTTTGCAGAAAACTGTGAGAAGGAGGGGAAAATGTTTCGGAAATGGAGAGTGTGCATACAGTCGGGCTACGCTTATGTTACAACAACAACAAACAAACAAACAACAAACAAACAAAAAGGGGGGAGCGAGAGAGAGAAAAAGGGGTCGTGTTAACAAATCAGTGTTCAAGGTTGCACCATGACGGGTCAACGTATGCCGCGTGGGCTGCAAGTTCATACAATGGGGGAAACTGGACAACCTCGGTTTCAAAAGAAAGGGAAGAGTATACAGTAAGGTATTCAGTGGCTGGGAAGAACTGGTTGGGGCGGAAGCGAAGATGGGTGTGCCCCCTGCGGAATGAATGCGGATGAAAGAGAAT
Source organism: Haemaphysalis longicornis (assembly GCA_013339765.2). Classification (NCBI taxonomy): domain Eukaryota; kingdom Metazoa; phylum Arthropoda; class Arachnida; order Ixodida; family Ixodidae; genus Haemaphysalis; species Haemaphysalis longicornis. Next base: position 110,822,715 of record CM023456.1, read on the forward strand.
AGATAGGGAGCACAAAAAGAGCTATTTCACAGAAGCTAGCAACTGAACAGGAAATAGGTAGGGTCACAAAAGGTTATACATGAATAGATCACAAAGAGTTAAACATTCTTAAGTGGTGGTGGGAATGAGGCCTCCTTCCCCAGGACAAATGGCATTGTTGAGCCGCATTAGGCTAATAAAGCCTGCTGTATTAGGAGAGTTTCTGCGAATTCTGATGGGATAACTCGAGGGTAGGAATAATGAACATAGTTATAAAAATTAATGAAGCCGCCAATTTTATTCCAGGGATACGCACGTTTAGTTTCCGTAACTTTCATTAATTCCACGTGTGGCTGACCCCAAACTTATAAATGAGATAAGATTCCCGAACCTCGCGATCGTGGTGCGTTTTGAAGGCGGATTCTAAAATCGTTGCTTTAAGATGTTCAAATGCATGCCCGGGACTGTTCACGTGTCTTGACAGGGGCAAATAAGCTGCAGCATTTTGCATGAGAGCGGTGATTATTGAACCGTATTCGGAAGGGCGTGTTCAGTTTTGGCCGATATATTGTTGCCTACAAACAGTGCACTCCAGAAGATATACGACATTAGCGGAGTCACAGTTTAAAGTTACCTTTTATATTTACGTAGTAGTCTGAAGCCGTGCTGGTGGCGCGCTGTTTAGTGGTCATGTGTGGGCATACTTTACATCGGGGCTTATTGCAGGGCATGCAGCCAGTAGTTGGCCGGTCGGTTGATACAAAAGTTAGTAAGAAAGTCACCAAAATTCTTATTACGCCGGTAGACAACGCGTGGTGGTTTCGGGGAATATGCTTTTTAAGCGGTCACTTTGCATTAGTGTATTGTGAATGTTTTTTTAGCACGGTTGACACTCTTGGAGCGGAGGATGAGTGGGGTTAAAACTAAGTTAGTTTGCGGGTTCCCAGTTCGGGCTTTTTTTCTTACAGATTTCGTTACGGTCTAATTGGTTGGCTCGCACAATAGCGTCGTCGATAACTTTTTCCAGGTATTTTTTTATTCAGGAGGGCGGTCTTGAGTTCTCGACAGTTTGAGTCAAAGTCGGCTTGGTTTGAGCAAATTCTCCTAAATCGGTGGGCTTGGCTGTAAGGTATTGCTGTCTTGCAGTGTCTGACATGGCTACTTCGGAAGTGCAAATACTGCCGCGTGTCTGTCGGTTTTCTATACAGTTTAGTTTGAAGCCGACCTTGGAAGGTAGTAACGGTGACGTCCAGAAAGTTTACACTGTGTTCCGAATAGGATGAGCAAGGGAAAATACTAGGATGGGCTAGGTTAAATGCCTCAATGAAGGAGAGGAAGCTCAACCTCACCGTGTTGCCAGATCATGAATATGTCATCAATATACCTTTTATAGTACATTGGCTTCAAATTTTGGGTGTCAAGAAAGTTTGATTCGAGGTGAGCCATAAAGATATTAGCGTAGTTAGGTCCGATTCGAGTTCCCATTGACGTTCCGCTGACTTGCACGTAATGAACTCCGTCGAACTCAAATTGTTAAGTTCAAGAATAAGCCTAAGGAATGTTTGGACGAGCAGGAGAATCGATAGGTTGTCGCACGATGACTGCTCATACGCAAGGGATACAGCGGCGATGCCATCTTCATGGGGAATGTTAGTATACAGTGACGCAACATCAAGGGTGACTAGAAGGCAGTTATCAGGAATTTCAATTTTTGAGATGTCTGAGAGAAAGTCATTGGTATCCTTAATGAAGGAGGGAAAGCTGGGCGGAATGTCGCATATGAGATTATCCACATAGCGCGAGAGGTTTTCGGTAATAGTGCCAATGCCAGAAACAATGGGGCGCCCTGGGTTGTTCACCTTGTGAATCTTTGGGAGAAGATAGAATTTACCGGCTACTGGCTTAAGGGGATCAGGGAACGAGCCGTGGTTTCATTTATTGTTTTATTTTTAACAAGCTCAGCAAGTTTATCTTTGACAATGTGCTTATAATCTTGAGTGGGATCATTGGGTAGTGCTTTATAGAACGTCGATACTGATAGTTGCTTATTGGCCTCGTTAACATAGTCGGTTTTGTCAAGGATTACGATTGCGCCTCACTTGTCGGCAGGTTTAATAATTATGTCGGGACAGCTTGCGAGTTCTGTAAGGGCTTTCTTTTCGTTGGTAGTCATGTTGTGGTGGAAAGAAATTTGTGTTTGGTATGCTTTTTCGCACATCGCGTTGGACAACTTTGATGTACATGTCCGAGGAACTATCACGCTGTGTGGGAGGGGTCCAGTGCTTATAGCTAGGTAGGGTTCTGCGGGGTTCTTCCGTCGCGGGGTGATCGTAGAAGTATTATCGTAGCCTCATGTTTCTGGCGAAGTTATCTAAGTCTTAAAAAAGTTGAAATTCATCAAAACCACCAGTAGCCGGGCAAAAGTTTAGGCCCTTTGACAAGACGTTCATCTGAGCTGGGGAGAGGGTTATACTTGAAAGGTTCATTACATTCCCGGTAAGGTTTTCTTTTGTGACGGCAGGCGAGGGAAAATTATTAGTACAGGGGTTTAACTGAACTGTTTGGGGTGCAGTAGTCGAAGCATTTATTACAGTCGTAGTGAAATTATCGGTCGTATTGTCAGAGTGGGGGCAGTTACTAGTTCCGGAGCTTGTTAGGTTCTTACGCATGTGGCCAGTGTTAGAAATCTTATCTCTGTTAAACTTTCAGTCTTTTGTTGGGGATATGGCGGAGGCCGTATTAGATTCGTAGTTGCTTAAAAGGTTCTTTTTTTTAAGCAACCCTTTAAGCAACTACGATCTAAGACGGCCTCCGCCATATCCCGAAGAAAAGACCGAAAGTTTAACCGAGATAAGATTTCTAACACTGGCCACATGCGTAAGAACCTAACAAGCTCCGGCACTAGTAACTGGCCCCCACTCTGACAATACGACCGATAATGTCACTACGGCTGTAATAAATGCTTCGACTACTGCACCCCAAACAGTTCAGTTAAACCACTGTACTAATAATTTTCCCTCGCCTGCCGTCACAAAAGAAAACCTTACCGGGAATGTAATGAACCTTTCAAGTATAACCCCTCTCCCCAGCTCAGATGAACGTCTTGTCAAAGGGCCTAAACTTTTGCCCGGCTACTGGTGGTTTGATGAATTTCAACTTTTTAAGACTTAGATAACTTCGCCAGAAACATGAGGCTACGAGAATACTTCTACGATCACCCCGCGACGGAAGAACCCCGAAGAACCCTACCTAGCTATAAGCACTGGACCCCTCCCACACAGCGTGATAGTTCCTCGACATGTACATCAAAGTTGTCCAACGCGAAGTGCGAAAAGCATACCAAACACAAATTTCTTTCCACCACAACATGACTACCAACGAAAAGAAAGCCCTTACAGAACTCGCAAGCTGTCCCGACATAATTATTAAACCTGCCGACAAGGGAGGCGCAATCGTAATCCTTGACAAAACCGACTATGTTAACGAGGCCAATAAGCAACTATCAGTATCGACGTTCTATAAAGCACTACCCAATGATCCCACTCAAGATTATAAGCACATTGTCAAAGATAAACTTGCTGAGCTTGTTAAAAATAAAACAATAAATGAAACCACGGCTCGTTCCCTGATCCCCTTAAGCCCAGTAGCCGGTAAATTCTATCTTCTCCCAAAGATTCACAAGGTGAACAACCCAGGGCGCCCCATTGTTTCTGGCATTGGCACTGTTACCGAAAACCTCTCGCGCTATGTGGATAATCTCATTTGCGACATTCCGCCCAGCTTTCCCTCCTTCATTAAGGATACCAATGACTTTCTCTCAGACATCTCAAAAATTGAAATTCCTGATAACTGCCTTCTAGTCACCCTTGATGTTGCGTCACTGTATACTAACATCCCCCATGAAGATGGCATCGCCGCTGTATCCCTTGCGTATGAGCAGTCATCGTGCGACAAACCTATCTATTCTCCTGCTCTCCAAACATTCCTTAGGCTTATTCTTGAACTTAACAATTTTGAGTTCGACGGAGTTCATTACGTGCAAGTCAGCGGAACGTCAATGGGAACTCGAATCGGACCTAACTACGCTAATATCTTTATGGCTCACCTCGAATCAAACTTTCTTGACACCCAAAATTTAAAGCCAATGTACTATAAAAGGTATATTGATGACATATTCATGATCTGGCAACACGGTGAGGCGGAGCTCCTCACCTTCATTGAGGTATTTAACCTAGCCCATCCTAGTATTTCCCTTGCTCATTCCTATTCGGAACACAGTGTAAACTTTCTGGACGTCACCGTTACTACCTTCCAAGGTCGGCTTCAAACTAAACTGTATAGAAAACCGACAGACACGCGGCAGTATTTGCACTTCCGAAGTAGCCATGTCAGACACTGCAAGACAGCAATACCTTACAGCCAAGCCCACCGATTTAGGAGAATTTGCTCAAACCAAGCCGACTTTGACTCAAACTGTCGAGAACTCAAGACCGCCCTCCTGAATAAAAAATACCCGGAAAAAGTTATCGACGACGCTATTGTGCGAGCCAACCAATTAGACCGTAACGAAATCTGTAAGAAAAAAGCCCCGAACGGGAACCCGCAAACTAACTTAGTTTTAACCCACTCATCCTCCGCTCCAAGAGTGTCAACCATGCTAAAAAAACATCACAATATCCTAATGCAAAGTGACCGCTTAAAAAGCATATTCCCCGAACCACCACGCGTTGTCTACCGGCGTAATAAGAATTTTGGTGACTTTCTTACTAACTCTCGTATCAACCGACCGGCAACTACTGGCTGCATGCCCTGCAATAAACCCGGATGTAAAGTATGCCCACACATGACCACTACACAGCGCGCCACCAGCACGGCTTCAGACTACTACGTAAATATAAAAGGTAACTTTAACTGTGACTCCGCTAATGTCGTATATCTTCTAGAGTGCACTGTTTGTAGGCAACAATATATCGGCCAAACTGAAACGCCCTTCCGAATACGGTTCAATAATCACCGCTCTCATGCAAAAAGCTGCCATTATTTGCCCCTGTCAAGGCACGTGAACAGTCCCGGGCATGCATTTGAACATCTTAAAGCAACGATTTTAGAATCCGCCTTCAAAACGCACCACGACCGCGAGGTTCGGGAATCTTATCTCTTTATAAGTTTGGGTCAGCCACACTTGGAATTAATGAAAGTTACGGAAAACTAACGTGCTTATCCCTCGATTAAAATTGGCGGCTTCATAATTTTTATAACTATGTTCATTATTCCTACCTCGAGTTTCCATCAGAATTCGCAGAAACTCTCCTAATACAGCAGCTTTATTAGCCTAATGCGGCTCAACAATGCCATTTGTCCTGGGGAAGGAGGTCTCGTTCCCACCACCACTTAAGAATGTTTAACTCTGTGATCTATTCATGTTTAACCTTTTGTGACCCTACCTATTTCCTGTTCAGTTGCTAGCGTCTGTGAAATGCTCTTTTGTGCCCCTTATCTATTCTCTTCATCCTCAGGGGGCACGCCCATCTTCGCTTCCGCCCCAACCAGTCTCCCCAGCCACTGAATACCTTACTGTATACTCTTCCCTTTCTTTTGAAACCGCGGTTGTCCAGTTTCCCCCATTGTCTGAACTTGCAGCCCGCGCGGCATACGTTGACCCGTCATAGTGCAACCTTGAACACTGCTTTGTTAACACGACCCCTTTTTCTCTCTCTCGCTCCCCCCCCCCCTTTTTTTGTTTGTTTGTTGTTGTTGTAACATAGGCGTAGCCCGACTGTATGCACACTCTCCATTTCCGAAACATTTTCCGCTCCTTCTCACAGTTTTCTGCAAACCTATATAAGAAATGTGTACGAAATGTTTGCGACAGCAAAATCATGTAACTTTACTCTGTCTTATATATATATATATATATATATATAAAAAATAGATAAAAATTTGGAAAGACAGAGAGAAAGTGGAGAATACATGCCCACAGGGTGAGATCCGGCGGGAATGTGTTTCCCTAAGAAAGCTTTTAACGCTTAACCGCATGCTTTGTAAGCCGCCCCGTGTTCCGGGGGGTCAGGGCGTCTCAAGCTGTTTCCACAGCTTTTACCAGTTCTCCTCGTAACATCTTATTGTTGCCGAATAATTTCAATTTCAATTTCAATTTCAAATCTTGTTATGTTTTTTTTTGCTATGGCAAATCAACCTGATACTTAAACGTTATAGCCTGGAACCTTTTTCTGAGTCATACACTGAATATCTCAATCGTCATTTCTTGTTTGCCGGCTGCTCTATGTGTTCACTTTCGTCACGTCTGTGTCTTCCCGACACCGCACCCCGATTACTTTAGCGGAGTATAATCCATACCCCGCTATTGTTTCTTACAGTGTACCCTTCCGCAATACTTCAAATTCCAATTTACGAGTATGGACTTCCACGGTAAGTTTCTTACAACAACCACATGAAATCGAGTACTTAACTGGCGTTAAATTAAAGTCCAAAATTCATGGTATTGATAACAATGGTCATCAAGCGGTTGCTTACTGAAGCTGTAATATTTTTATTACTACTCTGGAAGCCATGTTAAAATGTAAATATCTAATTTGTGTAGAATGCTACGTTGGCAAAGTTGTTTATACGTTCGCCAACTTTTCTTGGAAAGTCAAACACGGTGGTCCCTGAGAAATTTCTTGCTATATATTCAAACAAGTTAGCTTTTTTCACGTATAGTGCGATCACAATTGTTGCTTAGGTGGCGCTTAACGCTGGCAAGTCACACGACTACGCAATTTAGGGATTGAGGCATAGTCACTGAGCGCAAAATAGGTACGGATTTTCGGCAAAGGGTTCAGCGAAAGCATGAACATTTACTGTAACCACCGTCAGGCGCTTACGAGTGGGGTTCCGCTCGGGAGGACGAGAGCACTCCTCTAGTCCGGGAATCCCTGCTCTGTGTTGGCTGACTGGGCCCTATCCAGAATGCACGGTACGTTGACTCCATGGTCGGTAATCGGTAATGTCCAGCTGCCTAGCGCATTGCTCGTAGTTTGAGTAAGGACTGGGATAGGACATGAGTTTAGCTGATGTTCGGTGGTCGGCATGAGGTTAGGCTGTCGCTTCAGCTCTGGAAACACAAGGGTGCAGGGCTAAAAGCTATTGCATTTTGTGGTGGTTTTACGGTTTTATTATTTACGGCGATTTACGGTTTTTTTTAGGCTCCGTGTAGGAAAGCATTCTAGAAGTCAGCCGCGAGAAAATAACGAAGTAACATGAGCTGCAGGGGCTAGCGCGAGCTTTAGCAGTGCTTCCACACATGAAGGGAATCCCAAGATGGGCGCCATTCAGCCCGTTTCAAGGCCAGTTTATTGTATAAAGATATTCACACGCGGTTTTGCTGACCCCATGCTTGGAAGTGCAGTGCAAGAGCCAAATAACCACTGCAGGGTTATTACAATATTCAGTGAATCACAAAAGTATAAAGGTCTTTATAGCAGTTGTTCAAGGTAACCTTGGCTTTGTACCTACTACGTATACATCTTCGAAGATGTTGCATCCGTGCTAAGATTAGTGGCTCTTCTATTACAGTTCTCTCAATTTTGGAGCAATCGGCTCGATTGTTGGACACGAAATGACGCATGGCTTCGACGCTCAAGGTGAATACTCCACCCTAATATTAACGAAGTCGCTGTTTGCTTATTCGTAAGAGCAGAGACAAAATAGCTATTTACAACAACCCGCATATTCAGAAGATTTTTCTACTGACGGTGATTGTTATTTTTGCAGCACACTCATCACTTGTTTCGCCTATTTGTAATTATTATATGAATGTTTTATGTTTTAACTAGTACACAATCATCGTAAAAAGAGCTTTTCTGCCATTTTAGAGCTAGTATTGCTTCAATAAAACGTTTAATGAACGAAGCATAAAATACCTTATATATTTCTAAGGCTAATGGTTGTGCTCGCGGCTGTGCACATGCGCAAATCTCAAAATGTTTAGGATCATATGCGGACATAGCAGACGGCGATTTTTTTTTTGCAAGGCTGCATTTCAGCCCTGTATAAACCGTCCTACAGTCGCCACTAGAACAGCCAGGTTATAAAAACACGCGAAGGGAGCCACTGCTTTTTCAAGCGTCTAATATTTATGCCGTAGTTATTATTACAACTATTAGGGATATATTCTGTAATGTTGGCGGGGTTATCAAGTCTTGCTTCAAGTTTCTGTCATTTTCAGGAAGTGAGTTTGATAGCAACGGAGAGCTGCGAAACTGGTGGACCAACAGCAGCCGCCAAGTATTTGAGGAGAAAGCCATGTGCTTTGTACGTCAGTACAGCAATATTTCCGACCCTGAAGCTGAAACGCAGGTAAGACCTGGTGAAATGCTTTCTTTGGTTCTTAAGAAATCTCCAATTACAGAATGTGGCTGTCGAGCGCATGTGCATTTCTAAACCATGCTTATGACCCTCACTGCAGTACCTTGTTCCAACGTCGTCGCAACTCTGGTTGTTAAATTTTATACCACAAAATAATTTCACGCTGCACATTGTTCAATGGTGCGCAACATTTATAACTAGTCTCTGACGTTTTGCGCTAAGGAGCTTGTGGCGCTTCCATGAGTATTTGTCTCAACAAGCCTGAGTACTATGCTTATCAAAAAACACCGCCTGAAATCATATGAATCTCCCCGAGGATCTGTCGTCAGGGGAAACTTTCTGACGCTGCCTTTTCCCATGAGTTGCCTCCCGTTCTGTCGCTCCCGGGTGCGCTCAGGTGATACCGGGCTGCGCTTATCCGGATTATTATAGCACTTGGCAGCCAAAATCGTCCTGCTGAGCCGCTGCTTGCGAATGGCCTGAGCAACCCTTCGATAAGAGTTTGTTTTATTTTTAATAAATGCCACGCAGTCGCAAGTATAACCAGAGAAAGCCATGGGGAGGCAGAGGTGTGTAGTGATGGACAAAGTGTGCGCTCGTGTGCTTTGTGCCTTCACTGAACACTAACTGCCGGGCCCTTACCCGCTCCTAGGGAGTTGTTGAAACCATGGAAACCACTTTTTAACAGCGAAGCTGTTGAGAAAATCGCTTGTGTATGTTGCCCGCAGTTTCCAAAATAGCAAGAAAATGCCGAGAGCTCGTGCACACGTCCCTCGAGCGCGTGTTTATCAAGCTAAGCATACCCAGCCAGGGAAATTGGCTAACATTGGCCACAAAACTCCAGCCTTCGCCGCATCGTGGCAACACTTGCTGAGAACTAGAAAGACACGTCATAGCGTACGCCTTTCGTTAGTTCTTTCTTGTGACGGCGTGCGCATGCGCATGTCAAAGTTGTTGGAGTTGATACTTGACTCCACATGGCCCGACAGCGGGTAGTTCGCACGGCCGACGAAGAGACCGCGCTTTAATAGGCTGGCTTGCAAAGCATTCACTACAGACGATAAGTCACTCTTGCTTACTGGCGTGCGAAAACGCCGGCCAAAACGACGAGCTCACTCTGGCCTTGCTCAACATACGGTCATTAAAATGCCATGTCACCGACGTCAACCAGGACACCACAACGATTCTAGAACTCAACTTTCTGTCCGTGAATGATGACCTACAACAGCTTCGCCATTCAAGTCTTGCACGTGAGTGCAAGCTTCCCCGAATATTTTAAGGGTTATTTTACGGTTCAGGGCCCTCAATTCTCCTCAAGGCAAGGATATTAGCATGTAGTAGGTAGCCACCGGAGATGTTGAGGTATGGGCCAATGTACCAATACGTGGAACACATCTTAAGTTATTCGTTATTGCTGTAACACATTCACACTGTAGTTGCACACAGTTACCAATTCCCGCCTGCTGTCAGTACATGGGTTCCTACCGGAGCCACGTGGTTATTGAGAATGGCTGGTAGTGTTGTTTTGTTGTAATTATATACGTTGATGCGCTGAAATGACCACATACATACTGAAAGTGTCATCTCAGTAGACGTGATGGATAGCTATAAGTAACAGTTTTATAATATAGAAAATGTTCTTTGGGAAGCATGCGGACCTAAAACGCCGCCCGCTGTCTGAACAGACTGAATACGTCTTGTGAGTTGTGGAGGGGAATAGCGTGAGGTGTCGCTAGGGAAGAAACAGTAGGTAGGTAATTAAAACAAGTAACATGGCTTCAAACGGGAGACGTGAAGCTCCAGAAGAAGCGCTGCGCTGCCCGACATATGGAGAGAGAGCTAGGCGAATGTGGACAAAGTAATTTTTTTTTCTTGCGACAGAATGCCCGACGGCATAAGAAAAGCTTTCGCAATTAAAACACTGCACTCATTTCGGTCAAAAATACAAGAGACCGATGCTGGGGCCCCCATATTCAGCGCTTGAGATCTGGGGTTCTCCCAGAAGCCCTGTGCCTCTGAGGTGTTGCGTTGGCAGGTACACAGCAGGTGTTCAACTTCAGCTCCTGACGCAGAAGGCAAACATAAAGGGCAGGTGTCTGCAAACAACGCGTGACAACGAGCAGACCAAGCGTGGGTAACTGCTGGGGATACCACCACCCCAACTCGAAGCCTCTGCAGCACGAACTCCTCCCAACGACCGTGCCTACTGGGCAGGTTGGTTCCACCCGGTAAAGAAGTTCCTCTATGGTGGAAGTTGAAAGAAGTGGTAGGGGCTGTGGGGGGTCTATGTGTCAGGCAAGTGACAAAGTGAATTGAAGTGAAGACAAACTTAATCTAACTGAAACAACCTGTGCCGTATTCATAATCCAAGTTGCAAAAGCAGATGGAAAGAGCGTGAGGGGAATAGAGGTACTAATTATTTCAAATGAAGGCTGAATCACCGATTCAAACTATCGTATTTTTTTTTTGCACATATTTGGTGGACGTACCTTGATGGGGGAAGAGGAAGAAAAAAGCGGTACTTACGTAACACATACGTCTGAAACCTCATACTCCGTCGATATTTCCAGCGAAGCGCGAATATACCCAGCAAATTGTTGTAACTTTGTGAGTGATCTTATAAAAGAAATAGAGCCTTATTTGATCTCCTTCGCCATAACGGAAATGCACTTCCGAATTTTAACATCTCGATGTCCACAATATTTTGCTTGGTGCTGATATCGCATTTTAGCCATTGTCGCTTAGCGAATAAGGTAATTTCTAAACTCAAGTTCACACCTACGATTCGATTCGATGGTTACTTTATTGCCCACAGAAGAAGCAGCACACAGTGTTTACACACAGGAGGAGGTTCTGAAGTCCTGAAGAAATTCCTCCTATAATACAAGCGTCAACAGTAAATGTTTTAACACACAGTGGTTACAGTGTTATTTTTTTAATAGACAAACGGAGATAGTTAAAAACTCGGGTTTTACAATTACTGTAAAAAAGGTATAGAAAGAAGGGTATAGAAGCAAACAAAATGAATTAAAATGGACTGAACATGTGCGCGTAAGCTATTCTTGAAAGAATAAATTTTCCAAGCACTTTTTGTCAAATGAGGCAGACAGTTTCACTCGTAAGCAACAGAAAAAATGCACAGATTGTTTACTGTAATTAGCTTGAGCTTTAGGTAAAGCTTCCTATGGAAGGCAAAACGAGTGCAGCTCTGAAGTGGAAGGGGGTTAGAAGTAATATTTTAAATAGGAAGCCTTCCGCTTAAGAATTAAAATGCAATGATGCAAAGAGAATGCTTCACCAAATTAGAAACAGCCACAATATTATGCGCACGAAGCAGAGGTACAGCACTGTCAACGGAATTAGTATGAGTAATGATCCATATTGATGATTCTGGAGTATGTTGCAACTGTGACAGGTGCATTGGGTGTGTATTGCCCAGAGACGATATGCAATAACTAATGTGCCTATATGAACGAAATTACAGTACAATAAAATAAGTCTTTCACCCAAAATGAGGACAAAACTCAATTAATAGTCGTATTCCATATGCTACTTCTTTGGTTACCAGAGATGTGTTCTTGAAATTTAAAATGTACATCATGCTCAACGCCCAAAAATGTGCCGTAGTCAGAGCACGGAAGTCGAGTCCCATTTAAAAAATGATAGAGTTTTCCGGAATTATTTTGCGTTGAGATCTACCAATAGTAAATCGAGATCTCGAATAATTAATGGTGAAAAGGGCGTCCCGGCACCATGCAGCTTATCTGTTACGTCAGCATTAAGCTTCACAATTAGCCATTCTAATTTCGTATCATTTGTCGAAATAATGGCATCGTTGCGTAAACTACAGCGGTGGAAAAGGTAAGGCATTGATTGTAAAATATCATTGATGTAGATTAAAAACAAGAGTGCCAAGAAGAGATCTCTATGGTGCGCCTATATTAGTTATTTTGAGTTCAGAGTAAGTACCAGAGATGCATACAGTTTGTTTCCTGTCGGATAAATATCTTTTTATTAGTGTTAGAAGCAGGGCCAGTTGCTCCAATTGCATTTAATTTTTCAAACAATATGTGATGGTTAAGAGAGTCAAAAGCATTAGACAGCTGAATAAACAGCGCACCAACCAGATAGTCACCATTACTGGCATCTTTAGCTTTTATCAGTTAGATTTATTAGGGCAAGTTCAGTGAAATACGCTGCCCTGAACCCATGCTATTTGGGCAATAGTATGTGAAATTTTTACACGTAATTTGTAAGTCGCAAAACAAGTAGCTTTGCAGTATTTTTTTCTTAAAAAAAGATAGTGCGGCTATGAAGGCGGTAGTTTAATATCTGAAGTCTGTCCCGTTTTATACACAAAGACGTTCGCCTGGCGGTTTTCAAAACGGAAGGAAATACACCAGTGCAAAAGATTAGATTCACAATGTACAAGAATGCTCCAGAAACGAGATGTACAATCAACTTGATATACGAAGGCTTAAAAAATTTCTCTAATTGCGGTCCTTTCTAATCGAAGTTTCAATAAACCTATACACTTCTTCATGCGAAGTTGACAAAAGAAAAATCTTTGAGTCATACGTTGAAAAGTGTTCAGCTGTTCACGCGGATATAGTTGGGTCGGCGTGAAATAATGTACAAAAGCATTTGCCGTGTCTGATGGGTTGTCAAGTGTACTGTTGTATGAAGTTATTTTAACGACGACAGTCTCTCTAGGGCTACGTAAACGCGAAAATATTCGTCTGTCTGTCTCTCTGTCCGTCTGTAACTCGATTCAGCCACCCCGCCAAAGTGAAGCAGAAGTTTCGCAAAGGCTTTATATACCCACCGGTAAATCTAAACGCCTAAACCCGGTAACAATGTTCTTCCTTGTCAACACTGTTGAGCAAGAGCAAAACATTACGCAAATGTGCGACAGAAAATCAACTCATCCGTGATATTTGCAGTGGTTTTTTTATAAAAAATTCATGGATGCTTGATTTTCGCGATAGCAAGCGAAATACTACATCCACTACAGAAAATATTCCCTTCGTCGCCTGCTGTCACCTGTGCCACTATAGCTTCGCCCGGCATTTTAAGAAAGGAAACGGCAACAGTTACAAAAGGTTCTACTAGATAGGTTCCACGTTTCGCTTGGAGCGCACGTGGACAATTGCAACGTGGTTCTATACGTTGAAGTATGGCACTTCGATTCATGTGCGTCTCCGCGTAACGGCCGCACTGGCAACGAGGCACCCGGTCTGGAGCAGTGGAACGCGGTAAATTTAAATTTACTTCAGCAAACCTCCAGCGTATTCACCTTGAGAGGAGCGCAGCGGGAGAGTAACAGCATGAGAGCTGAGCGGGACAGCAAAGGGAGGCATTTACTTGGCAAACGTCGACAGAAGACTGTCGTCTTTCGTAGATATTTGAAACAAAAGGAGCAGGTACTGGCCCTATTTTTTTGCCATGGGATGATTCAGCGATGTTTTATTTAGAAAAGAATTTAAAACTTTCCATTCCTTTCTCACGTCATTCACGCACTGCTGTTGTCGCTCTCATAGTACTTTTTTTTTCATTTTTAAGCAGCTTACATAATCCTGTGGAGTACTTATTGCACCGAGCCAGCAGACGTTAGTCATATGGTTGCGTTTCAGTTTTCTCATAAATATTTTCTTTCTTTCTAAGACATTTTAAAAGACTACCCGTTTACCACAGTTTATGTGGGGGGCCACAATTTTTTTTTGCACTTGACAGGAGGGAAGAACAAGAAGAACAAGAAGAGCGCTGGAGTCTGTTCCGTCTCCGTCTTTTCTGTCAATTTTCGCAGTGTTAATTAGCAGTTACCGTACTATAAGTGGTACCGATGTGCGCGTGAAGGTACGAGGGCCTCGACCGGTACCAGTTTCGAGCAAACGGTACGATTTTTGGCGATTTACGCGGACTTCGTATTCGTGGTGGTGGCGGCCAGCCGCTAAGCCTACCCGACGTGCTGAGGACAACGGCCGAGGACTTCGGCCCGCTAGGCCGTTTGGGCCTAACCCCGGCGTGGTGAAAAAGTACCGCATCATGGCTTCCGAGATGGAGACGACCACGTCTCCGGAGGAGTTAACGACCCCAGGCCCCAGCAACAGCGGCGGACCGATGTGCATTGAGGTTCCAGGTGAGGAAATTTCCTCGGAATATTTTAATGAGAGTTCCGGTTGGTCGCACGTGGGCCGGCGTATCAGAGCCCCGGCCAGAGGTGAGGGCGCCTCCGCCATTACCCACCAGTCTAGGCCTAAAACAAGGTACCACTTCGCCAGAAAAGTGATCGCATCGACAACGCGGGCAGCGAGAATGCCAGACGTGCTGCCGAGAGAGGACATCAAAGTGATCGTGAGGGCGCGGGGAGGCCTAAACATTGCAAGAACGCAGACTGCGATCGTTGCCTCGGCCATCATGGCGGCGGTGAGGGTTTCGAGAGAAGACGGTTCGGCGGATACCTTCTGCTCCAACCTACACCAGAATGTGGACATCTTCTTATCCTTCTCCTTAATACTTTCCATTAAGGAATGGAATAGACTAGAATAATGGAATAAACGCGCCGTCGTTATTCTCACTGCTCTCGCGCTGCACCGAACTGCCCTGCCGAGAGACTCTGCCCACAACGGGTTCGAGAGCGAGCCACGACTCTCGCCGCGCGTGTACGTTTTCAGTCACTTCACGTGGAAGCGAGATATTTCATAGTACAGGGGTTTATTACGCGGACAACCACGATAAAAACGCTCACTGCACTACGCACCTAGCCCCTGGGGCATACACCCGTCAGCGTGTGCCCAGCCCGTAGTCGTGCAGCAGTTAGCGTCCGCCGGCGTTGGCCGGCCGCAACGCTCGCTGACGTAGGGGAAGGGGGCTCTCTGTGGCCGCTACACATTTCAAGCCGCTGGACTCGATCGGGCGGCATCGGCGCTCGTCCGCGGACCTTAGACGGCGCAAGCCGTCACATCGCGGACGCGGGGGCAACCCACCAAGAAGTGGAATATGCCCGCGGAGACTCGCCGGGCATCCTAGATAAACGCACTGACGCAAATCGAGGCATGCGCTAATCGAGAGAGAGGACATCAAAGTGATCGTGAGGGCGCGGGGAGGCCTAAACATTGCAAGAACGCAGACTGCGATCGTTGCCTCGGCCATCATGGCGGCGGTGAGGGTTTCGAGAGAAGACGGTGCGGCGGATACCTTCTGCTCCAACCTACACCAGAATGTGGACATCTTCTTATCCTTCTCCTTAATACTTTCCATTAAGGAATGGAATAGACTAGAATAATGGAATAAACGCGCCGTCGTTATTCTCACTGCTCTCGCGCTGCACCGAACTGCCCTGCCGAGAGACTCTGCCCACAACGGGTTCGAGAGCGAGCCACGACTCTCGCCGCGCGTGTACGTTTTCAGTCACTTCACGTGGAAGCGAGATATTTCATAGTACAGGGGTTTATTACGCGGACAACCACGATAAAAACGCTCCACTGCACTACGCACCTAGCCCCTGGGGCATACATCCGTCAGCGTGTGCCCAGCCCGTAGTCGGGCAGCAGTTAGCGTCCGCCGGCGTTGGCCGGCCGCAACGCTCGCTGACGTAGGGGAAGGGGGCTCTCTGTGGCCGCTACACATTTCAAGCCGCTGGACTCGATCGGGCGGCATCGGCGCTCGTCCGCGGACCTTAGACGGCGCAAGCCGTCACATCGCGGACGCGGGGGCAACCCACCAAGAAGTGGAATATGCCCGCGGAGACTCGCCGGGCATCCTAGATAAACGCACTGACGCAAATCGAGGCATGCGCTAATCGAGAGAGAGGACATCAAAGTGATCGTGAGCGCGGGGGGAAACACAAGGCAATGCGATCGTTGCCTCGGCCATCATGGCCGGGGAGGGTTTAGAGAGACGGTGGGGGGATCCTGCGCTCCAACCTCACCGGGAAGTACTCCCCCTTATCCCCCAATCTTTCCTTAAGGAAGGAATAGACTAGATGAGGAATCGCCCGTCGCCACCTCCGGAGAGCACCGTACTGCCCTGCCCCCAGAGACTTGGCCCCCCCAA
The DNA here is from genome assembly GCA_013339765.2 of Haemaphysalis longicornis. Taxonomy (NCBI): domain Eukaryota; kingdom Metazoa; phylum Arthropoda; class Arachnida; order Ixodida; family Ixodidae; genus Haemaphysalis; species Haemaphysalis longicornis. The sequence continues at coordinate 110,839,116 of CM023456.1, forward strand.
AAAGGGTTGAGAGGGGCCGCGATCTCGCCGGGGGGCTTTGTCCTTATGCAAGCCAGAATCATATCGGGGAACGAAGACAACCCCGATAAGAACGCTCCAAAACCCCACCACTAGTCCGTGGGGCATACATCCGAGGGGTTCCCACCCCAAGATTTCGTCCGCCGGCGTTCGACCGCAACGTCGCTGACTAGGGAAGGGGTCCGTTAAATTCAAGAGGAAACCCGATCGGGCAACACGACTACCGTACGCTGACCTTAGACGGCGCAAGGTTCCCCATGGACGCGGGGGACCGTACCAAGAAGGGTAGCCCGCAATCGCCCACATTTCGCACTGACGCAAACAGGCTGCGCTAATCGACACGGTGGGTGCCGTGACCCACGGAAGTGGGAAACAACGGCAATGCAAGAAACGGCCAGAAGTGGCCGAAGGGCATTTACGTACCTGCGATCGCTGCGCGTCCCAAGGGCGGTCTCTCCGGGAGTCTCCTCCGCGCATCCCCCGTCGCCTCGTAGGGAGAGGAGGGAGGCGCGCGAGGATCGCCCTGCCCCACCAAGGAGGAGGACGTCGCTAGCGCCTCCTCGCCCCGATATGAGGGGCTTGGCCCCCACAAACAGAACATCATGGTTGTGAGTGCCGCTGATCAGCGGCGGGCTTTGTCCTATGCCAAGATCCAGGCAATCCGTATCGGGGACAAGATACACGAGGTGGGCGCATACCAAACCACACCATATGGTACAGTAAAGGGGATCATTCGAGGCATTCCCACCGAAGATACTCCGGCGGAGATCGACCGCAACGTCGTTAACTCAAGAAATCCGTTAGCAAGAGGAACGCAACGAATTGGCAACACGACTACCGTAATTGTGGTCTTTGAGGGCGAAAAGGTTCCAAATTATGTATGTTACGGCCCTGTATTAACAAGGTGTAGTCTGCATCGCAAACATTTCGATGTCTGCAAACAGTGCGGCAAAGTAGGCCACAAAAAAGACGTTTGCCCTAACCCTGATGTGAAAGTGTGTTTCGACTGTCGGGCCAACAACCCTGCTAAGGGCCACGAGCACGATTGTAACCCGAAATGCAAGCTTTGTGCGGGACAACACCCAACGGGCAGCAGAGAATGCAAAATTAGATACAAGACTCCCAACGTAGTTACCAGAAGGCAGTGGGAGCGCAAGATTGCGGAGCAGTGCGTAAAGCAACAACTGGCGCCCGGAGAGTTTCCACCGTTGCTGACGTCAGCAGGAGAGAGCGGCACAGCTGGTCGCCATGAGTCACGCTCGATCTGGGACAAAAGCGAAAGCAGACACCGAAACCGAAACACGAGCTGCCGCCGCCAATCGCAATCCAAAGGCAGAGTCGGCTGGGCAGACGCGGCAAAGTCCGCGATAGCCAAGAGGGAGCAGCAGCAGCGACAGCAGCAGCAGTCATTGCCATTGCAAAGTGGTAGAAGGAAATTTGAAAGTGAAAGTGGGGCGATGAAAGCGCTTAGAGACGCAAACGAGGCGTTGCGGAAGAAGAACACTGAAGTAGAGGCGACAGTCAATAAGATAAATAAGGAAATGGTAGAGCTCAAGAGAATGATGGCGCCACAGTTACAGCGACTGCAGGCACAGCAGCAGCAGCAGTTATCACCACCACCACCGCAAATGGCAACGACCGAGGATGAACCAGAAGTAGAGGTTAACCGGAGGGAAGCGAACGGGGCAGAGGCGGCTCCGGCACCCAAGAGAAGGGCAATTGATAATCTTAAAGAGCGTAGACTCAGCGATAGGGTGGACAACCTTGAAGACAGGCTCGTCCGCATTGAAGAGTATATTCGCACGACGTTCACCATGACAATCACCGACCGTTTCATAGCAATTGAACAGACATGCCTGCAATTGGCTAGGACAGTGCGGAATTTGGCGACGCAAATGGCTAACGTTCAGCAAACATGGATAGGGCTTCAACCGCCGCAACCACAACAGCAGTGAAAGGCCTCCTCGTCTGGCATTGGAACTGCAACGGTTTTGCTGGGAAGAAGCCTGCATTCCAACAACACTTACAACAAGTATCAAGAAAGTCAGATATCATCATGTTGCAAGAGACCCGCATTGAAGAGGTCAAGCTCTCGGGTTACCGGTCCCACGCTAGCCCGCCAAGCCTCCGGGCGGTGGCTGGCAGTAGTGGCAGAGGAGTTTGCACCTTGGTGAGGAAAAACCTCACGCACGTCGAGCACGAGTTGCTGGGCAAGAGCACAATTGAGCACACCATGGTAAAAGTGCTTACGGGGAAAAAGAAGAAGGAAAGCACTTTTCTGGTAAACTTGTACAGTATCCCGGCACACGGAAAGCAGAAATTCAAAGCCCTGTTACACAAGGCATGCAACGTCGCGGGGCCCGACAGCAGGCTGGTAATCTGCGGGGACTTTAACGCGCCCATTCAAGCCTGGGGTTACCACAAAACATTGGCAAAGGGCAGGGACTTAATGCAAGATGCTACTGACTTGGGTCTAAATCTAATAACCGACCCAGCATACCCTACCAGAATGGCAACTCGATCACCCGAGACACAACGCCCGATCTCACTTTCGTCAGGGGTAACAGCAGCGGTACGGGGGACTTTGAATGGCGAAACACGGGGCACGAGTTGGGCAGTGACCACTACATTGTGGAGGTCACTGTCCCGCTCGGTGGCGACGAAGAAGTCGGCAGAAGCTTTCGGAAACATCGACTTACGGATTGGGAAGCCTTTCGGAGGTGTTACCCGAGGAGAAGACCGAAATTACAGACATTGAGGAGTGGTCGACCGAGATTGTAAAGAAGGCAGAAGAGGCCACCAAGGAAGTCGAGACGGACGAGCGTATCGAAAGGGTCGACAGCCTTCTGGCTCACCTCATCGCAGCCAAGCAGTCCATCCTGGCAAGATGGAAGACGCAGCTAACAAACAGAAAGCTACGCAAGAAGGTCGCCGAACTCAACGGAGAGATCGAGTCCCACAGCAGAGTGCTTTGCACTCAGCAGTGGAATGAGGCTTGTAACGCGGCGGACGGCCAGATGCACTGCGGCAAGACGTGGAGTATGCTGAGACATCTTTTGGATGAGACCTCGACCAAGACGCACCAGCACAACAACGTGGCCAAGATCGTCCACAGGGCGCTGACCGAGCACGGGGAAGATGGGGTGAAGAAACGCCTTGACGATAAGTACCTGCCCGTCACTCCCACAGAGACGCACCCGGACTACCAAGGCGAAGCAAACGAGTGGCTAGATCGAGACATTGAAGTATGGGAAGTGAGGGTTGCTCTGCACGATCTCAACAGCAAATCCGCCGCTGGTCCCGACCGGGTTACAAATAGAGCGCTGAAAAATCTTAATGAAGCCGTCATCGAGAACCTCACGGCATACTTGAACAAATGCTGGCGAGCCGGGTCACTGCCCCGGCAATGGAAAGCTGCCAAGACCATCTTGATTCCCAAACCGGGCAAGCCACCCAACATTGAGAACCTCCTGCCGATCTCGCTTACATCCTGTGTGGGCAAAGCGTTAGACCATGTTCTCATGAACAGGTGGCAGAGGTACCTGTAAGATTCGGGGCTCTACCCAAACACCGTCATCGGTTTCCGAAACAAGCTCGGAACTCAGGACGCCATGATACAACTAAAAAATGAAATCCTCGATGACACTACCAACACGCAAGACAACAGAGCCATCTTGGGTTTAGACCTGCAGAGTGCTTTCGACAAAGAGAGGCACTCTGCAATCCTGGCCCAGGTGTCGCGGCTAAACATGTGCAACAAAACCTATGCGTACATCAAGGATTTCTTGAAGGGGCGGACGACCGAGATCAACGCCGGGGACCTGCGGCTCAAAGAGAAGAAGCTCGGCAGTGTCCGGACCCCCCAGGGCTCGGTCATCTCGCCATTAGTTTTCATCCTTGTAATGATTGGGGTGGGCGAGCGGCTCTCGCGAGTCGCGGGGGTCCGACACACCATCTATGCCGATGACATAACGCTATGGGTCCCAGGTGGAAGCGACGGACACATCGAGGGTGCATTGCAAGAGGCGGTTGATGCTATCGAGGAGCAGCTGGGCGGGTCCGGGCTCGTCTGCTCTCCAAGCAAGTCTGAGCTGTTGGTGATTCCACCGAAAGGGGCAGCTAGGAAGGTGAAAGGCAACGATCCTGCGAGAGAGCAAGAGAAAATCAAGATCAGGACGAGCGGCGGTCACACGATCCCGGAGGTAGAGAAGATCCGAGTGCTGGGTATGCTGATTGAGCGCAAACGAGTGAACGGCGAGACGGTGAACCATCTCGCGGCCAAAGTCACCACGGCAATTCGCCTCATAAAGAGGGTGTCAAACCGAAAAGCAGGCATGAAGGAAGAAAGCCTCACCCGGCTAGTGCAATCCTTCGCTATAAGCCACATTACGTACGTTGCTGCTTTCCACAACTGGAGGCAATGCGAGCGGACTAAGATCAACGCGCTCATACGCAAAGCGTACAAGGCAGCACTCGGACTTCTCGACTTCACAAGCACCGAAACGTTCCTGGCCCTGGGAGTGCATAACACCTTGGAAGAAATCGCCGAGGCGCAGAGGACCGCCCAGCTCGTGCGGCTATCGGAAACAAGAACGGGCAGACAAGTGCTGCGTGACCTAGGCCTGGAGCCAAAGGAAGGGGGACCCGAGAATACAAACGTGCATGTACCAGAAGCAATTAGCAGACGGTTGCGGGTATGTCCTGTGCCAAGAAATATAAACCCTGAGTTCAACAAGGAGCGGCGGGCGGCGAGGGCCAAGGCGCTCATCGATCTCCATGCCAAAGACAGGGGTGCTGTGTTTGTAGATGCGGCAGAGTATCCAGACGGCAGAAGAGCATTCGCCGCAGCAGTTGTAGGGGCAGCGACCGGTGCTACACGGACGGCGGGGAGTGTGCGGACTCGAGCGGCGCATCGAGCAGAGGAAGTGGCCATTGCCCTAGCCGTCGCCGACCCCGAGTGCACGACTGTGCTTTGTGATTCTAGGACGGCAATGAAAAACTACGCCAGAGGAAGAGTGTGTGGTGAAGCCGCACGTGTGTTGCGTGCGGTCGATCTCGCGAGTGAAAGTAGGTGTGTTATGATTAAGTGGTTTCCTGCGCACATGGGCAGTGATGTCTCGGATCGCGGCAACGCAAACCACAACGAGACGGCGAACGCGGCGGTGCGAGGACTAACCAAACATGCCGCTGCTACTGCGGTCGACCTGACGTGGTGGTGGGAAACCAAGGACAGGATGACCTCTTACTATGAAATCATGAAGTGGTACAGACTAGATAGAAGGACTATGCCACCACCTCATCCGGGCTTGACCCGTGAGGAAGCAGTAATATATCGACAACTACAGACAGGGTCGTTACTCACCCCGGTTCTGCTGAACACATATGTCCGAGTGTTTACGTAAGTGACCTTTGTTGTGTGTGCCGAAAGGAGAGAGCCACTGCGGCTCACATCTTTTGGGACTGTGCCAAGAACCCGCAGTAAGCTACAACGATGACAACGATCCCGCCGCCGCTCGAGGCCGCAATGCGTTGCTACGATCAAGAAGTCCAAGCCCAGGCCGTCCAGCAGATCTCGGCGGCCCTCGAAAGGCAACGACCGAGCGAAACCGGAGGGAGGCTGCCACCCCAAAACAGGGGCAGGCGCAGTCGATCAAAGGGAGTAGTGAGGCCACGGCCGGAGTAGAGGCGCGAACAGCCGGGAAGACGTCATGGCCGCGTCACAGTGACGCCTTCCTTACATGGGAGGGCTAATCGTTCTGCAGGCATTTTCAATAAAGTTGCTTCGCTCACTCGCTGCACTTGACAGTGGTACATAACGTACTGAGAGCTTTAGACAGGGTGTAGATGAATAGATCAAGCCCTTTTTTCTGCCTCTTTGTGAAGCAGAAATGCTGACGAGTGAGTTTTCCCGATTTTTTTAAGAAATGATGGTGCGCTGAGACTTTGTTTGGTGAACAGCATACCGTCCTTCCGAGAGGACATGTCTAGTTAAACACATAGGGGGTAATCGTCTCTTATTTCTAGTTCAATCACTCCGGAGGACGACATGGGAACAAGATTGGATAAAGCGTGGTCGATCAGCATGCTGGGTCCGGTGGTAGCTCACAGATTTGGATCTGCAATAAAGGATTTAAAACCATAACCATTTAGAATATTAGTCCATTGCATGTAAGAAGGAATGGTAACGGAGTTTTGTTTTTCTTCTAGGATGATACGGTGTACAGGGCACCCTTTTACGCTTGACAGAAGTCTGTAAGACATGATGAAGGAGAACGATAAATTCATAGCTGCCGGTATGCGGCGCGCCCCTCTGGATTTTGGCATCGCCGGCGCTACGGCTGTGATTCGGCAACACTTCCTTCGTCTGAGGAAGTGATTCCCCCGCGACTCAGCTGTTATATCGTAGCACGACGCCATCACGGAGCACGTCCCGCAAGGCTCCCTGGGATAACCGCCCTCCCCCTCAAACTTTTCGTCTCCACATTGCTGCGCATTCTATCCTCGCGGCCCTCCTCATTCTCTTTGTTCAAACGAGGTCGACGGCTGCGGACGACGTGAAACAACAACCGGCGTGGTATTTCACTCTTTCAGGGCTGTGTATATAATTAGTTCAGTAGTTTTGGCTGTGTATATAATTAGTTATACAGTGAGCGGGTAAGTCATGAGTGGGTAAGTCAATGAGTGTGATACTTCTATATATCGGTCCTGGTAACTTGCTTTAATTTTTACCTTTTTTCACGAAATGTTTTCCCGTTCATCCACATGAATTGAACGAAGCTGGACGGGTATCACACAGTCAACGAGGACATTGCTGACAACGGAGGATTACGCACAGCGTTTCAGGTAAGACGGGTACGTTTTGCACTATATTCATTACGCAACTGCTCTGGGCACATTTTACAGCAAATATTTCTGGCCATACAGGGGTTACTTTGGTATAACAGCTGCGCTCGAGTATAAGGAACAAGTGTTCGTCAGTTTTACGCTGTTTCATATGAATATTTATTTCCTGACGTCACCGTGCGAAATTTTACGTCGACGTAGCTGAGCTCCGCACGCATGATTAAAAGCCAGCACCAAAAGCCAACATTACATTGATAGTAATAGTGAGGGCACGCGTCAACGCGACGCGCAAAACGACCACAGTCAGTGCGCGTCTTTTTTCGCGTTGCTTTGCGGAGTGCTACACGTGGTCTACCTCGCCAAGCTCCGTGCAATTTCCACCACTGCACGCCACCTCCAGGCGACGCCCCAACCCCAGAACACATGCATATGCATGCCAACACCACGTCGCTTCAAAATGAGGGGCGTTGTTTTAGGCAATTCAACCTAACAACAAAAGAATGCCGACGGGAGAGACACTAGACATCAAGTTAATGTTACAAAACATAGAACCTGTAAACTTGCTGCTACACCGAACCCAATGCTCGGTGCACACCACATTACTATGCACTATTCTTGTTAACACAACCGAGTTCCTTTTTTACAGTGTTTTTTTTTACTTTTTGACAGTGATATGTAACATTCAGTTGATGCCTAGCGTCTATCCCATTCGCATCTTCTCTTGTGCTTGTGCCTCTTTTCTGCCCCATGAAACATGCCCCACTTTTCCGTGATATTATCGTTCTGTATGTGGAGGCGTGCTTGTGATTCCGTTGGGATGTAGGGTTGTCGGGTGGGTGAGCAGGTGCCTCAGTATGTCTCGTGTCCTTCTTTCTGTGCTGAGGCTCTCAGAGGCTCAAAGCGGTGGTTTGTATGCAGTGATGCTCCATTTAGCGCTCTGAGGGGGTAATTTTGTGGCAGCTTCCGCTTCTGGCGTTCAGTGTTCCGTCCCTTTTTTGACGGCCGGGGGTTCCTGAAGCAGCGCATGAACTTGGGATATGGAGTAACGGACGGTGTTGAAGGTAGGAGCGTGCAGCTGTGTTTCTTGATGTCGGTGTGTATTGTGTATTCTGCGTCTCCAGTCTGCTAGGCTTAAATCGTGACGTGCTGTTAGTGTGTGAGCGGGTAGTTTCGATTTGTGCCAGTTCAATAGCGTGTGAGGTCATGCTTGTATCGCTATAGTTGCGTCGTGGTAGTTCGGATATTGAGGATGCAATGGTCGCTGCCGAGGGAATGGGCCAAACGTTGCCGAGTGGTGAGGTGCGTGTTTATGGTACTTGACAAGTGTGGTTTCTCGTCGTGTTGTATATACCAGGCCTGTAGGAATGAAGGGACGACTGTAGGTATCTGGGGACAGATGTTTACGTGGCTAAGTGACTATCTTTGAGGCAGGACGGTATCTAGCACCACAACCACCGGGTTACTACCCGCCATGGTATAAGACAAGGTATTCTGCAAGGCGGTGTCTGTATCCCCACTCTCTTTAACACCTGTCTTGTTGGACTCCCAAAGGTAAACCTCATGGAGCGAATATTTCATTGCATGGTGACGACACCTGTTCTTGGGGACTTGCCTGGTTCTTGGGGACAAACCGACGAAGCATACGAGCAAAGCTACAACTGGTGATCCTAAAATTGGCACGTTTGCCTGAAAAATTGTGCTCTGGTGCTTTCGCCTAAGAAATGCGCTGCGATGGAATTTACAAGACGCGACATGTCTGGTTATGCCCTGACTATATCAGGACGCACCATGCCATTTTTGTGACGCCATCCAGTTTTCGGCATTTTCTTTGATAGGCCAATGTCCTGGACCCATCATACTAGGTACCTCAAAGATAAACTACAGATTTCCGTGCACATCATACGGGTGCTTGAAGGCGCTGCATGGGGTTGCCCGGTTGATTCACTGCTACGAGTCTACAAGACAGCCTTTATTGATCCGCATCGCTACAGCCTGCCTGCGTCGGTGCAATGTCAAAGAGCAACGTCAAGCAACTAGAGGCAGTTCAGGCGCAAGCTTTGTGCATTTGCCTGGAACTCCCTAAGTGCGCTTCAACGGCCGAGACACTTTGTGAAGCGAGCTGCATCTGGCCAGTGTACTACTAAGGAAAGAAAATATCCGTGTCTGCCTCCGCCATGTTAGTGCTTTGTTTGCCCATCCTTTGGTCATTAGCTCCACTAGTCATGTCCAGGGTTTCCCGCCGCCATACTATCAACGTCCCGTTAGACCTAGTTACCGCTTTGGGAGTTTTCTACGTGGTTAAAAACAACAGTGCCTGGACTCGGAAAAAAAGTCAGCGATGCCTCCACCGGCCTTGACCTACTTCACACTTCAGCATATATCTCGTTGCTATGGCGGGTATACCCACGTATATGCTGATGGGTCAGTTACTTCCGAATCTTCCGCCTTAGGTGTATACGTACCATCATCGGGGGCCTCTGTGAGCCAGAAGCCCAGCCACACGACATCGCCTACGAAAACCGAGCCGGCAGCAGTGAGAGCAGCGCTGCATATTTTCAAGGACTGCTCTCCGAAACCCTAGTTAGTTTTCCTGAACTCTCGCTCTGCGCTACAAGCCCTTTTCAAGGGAGGAAGTCATCAAAGCCAGATGATTCATGAAATCAACATCATACACACTGAGGCACTGCGCAAAGGAAACACTATTTCGTTGCAGTGGTTACCAGGACACTGTGGCATCACAGGCAGTGTAACATCTCATCAGCTCGCGCGTGAGGGCCATTCCACGAGCTCAACCGCACACCTCCCATTATACAAGGTGGACGTCAGCGGTATAGTCACAACTCTCGGATGGCGCATACAACTGCAGCACTGGCGGAACCCGGACCTGCAGTACGCCCCCCTTTACGCTGTCGACCCGCAGTGCACGTTTCGTATACCACACGCTTTTATCCGACCAACATAGTGTGCTATACACCGCCTGCGCCTCAAAGTAGCCTATACCAAAAGCTTTCTTAACAAAATCGGTCTGGTAACATGACCTCCGTGCCTTCTTTGCAATGTACGACAGGACACTGAACATGTGTTTTGTGTTTCTCCAAGTTTCTGCTCGGCGCGAATGACGGCGCGAAGTTTCCTACAGGCGAAAAAATCTCAACCTGATGAATGTTTGAGGCCCATGAAACAGCAAAAACAGTGCGGTGCGGGGCTTTAAAGCTCCGGTACGTTTCCTTAGAGACTCTGGACTCGACTTCAGCTTTTGACTGCATCTGTGGCTTTTTTGTATATATATGTGTGTGTGTGTGTGTGTGTCTGTATGATGGATATTCTTTCGCTTTTATTTTTATTTCTTATTATTCATTTCACCATTTAACCCTCACTACATGCTCACCAACAATCTGGAGTAGCAAACCCGGCATTATTGTCTCTCTCGTCGTGTTGTGTGCTAGTGCCACCCTGGGTAGGAATGTAGGTTTCATTTTTAATGGTGAGGCGGGGATGTTGCATAGATTCCCATATTATTCTACCCTTTTTAGTTTTAAATGGGGTAACCCCACTTTTTGTAAGAAGCATTTAAATCTCAGGTAAGGGGTAAAGGGCTTTGTTCGCATGTGTCAGTTCCAGTTTCAACCATTCGCGGGCAGTGGAACTCGAGGAGACGAGCGCAGATATGTGTTTAGGGCGTTGGTTGGCTGTGCGGTGTGTGTATTGGATATGAGGCGTTTAAACGTGTGAAGGGGAATGTCGAGTTAAAGTACCACGTACAAGGGCCTCCGCTTTTTATTGACTTCTATAGAGTTGTAGTATTACATTGCACATTTGGAACCTGCACATCTGGAGTCTGGTCCCTGCTGTTGGAGGAATATGGCTTCAAGGTGCCTGTGTGTACCGTCTGATGAAGACTTCAAACACTGCGCGTTTACGGCGAAATCCACGAAAATTTATTGACGAACGTCCAAGGTATTTATTACTCCTGTTCCCGTTTTCTCCTTGCACTCCCTTCACCATCTCCTGTCCTTCTTCGTACCTGGAATATAAGTACTCCCTTTCATTTCGCACTTCCTCTCCCTCTTCATTCATACAGTATACTCCCCCCTGTTCCTCTGACTCCTCTCAACCTGTTGCTCTTGAAATATACCATTATTCTCCCTGTCTCACTATACCATCCTCTCGGAGTACTTTTCATCACTCGCCACAGTGGCTAGTGGCCTCGGAGCTGTGCTTGGGTGCCCGATAACGCACGTTCGATTCGCGGCCATGGCGGCCGCTTTTCTGATGGAGGCGAAAACCGAAAACGCCCGGGTGTTCGAGATTTTGGCACACTTTGAAGACCCCCATGTGGTCAAAATCAATCCGGAGCCCTCCAAACAGCTCGCCGAATCACCTGTGTAGCGTCGGCGCGTTAAACCCCCACAATCAATCAAAGCAATCCTTTTCATCTCCTCTGCTCCCGTCCCATGTTTTCTCCCTCCTCGTCTCTATTCCCTCTCCCTCGTCTCTCGTCCCCTTCTGTGCCCACTTTCCTCTTCCTGTCCCGTTAACTCCCACGAGAGGCGTTCGCGGGTGGCCCTTGGTTGAGCCCCGGTTAAGTTCACTGGGTCAGTGCCTAATGGCGTCAAGTGGGTCACTTATTCTGGTTACGTGTTGCTGGGCTATGCCAACCCATGGGTAACGCCCAGAAAGCTCTAATTTCCAGTGCGTCAAACCAGCAGGGGCCACAGCCACTAATAGCGTTTCTGACTGCTTCGACGAACATACAGAAAGAGCAATTTTTGCGTTTACCTAGTTTTTGAAACATTATAGCCTTAAAAGGTTCAAGCAGCAATGACAAATTGCAGAAAGAAAGAGGATAAACCCTGAAACATTTTCTTTCAGCTTTTTTTAAATACTGTAAATGCTTTCACGGCCTAGTCAACAAACGCACTCAGGGCCTAGGATAGGGGGTCACAAAGTAACACAGCCAAAAAATACGGTTATATGCTCATCAGATAATGTACCCGCCGCGGTGGCTCAGTGGCTAAGGCGTTGTGCTGCTGAGCACGAGGTCGCGGGTTCGATTCCCGGCCGCGGCGGCCCCCTTTCTGATGGAGGCAAAAAGCAAAAACACCCGTGTGTACGAGATTTCAGCGCACGTCAAAGATCCCCAGGTGGTCAGAGTTCATCCGGAGGCCTCCGCTACCGCGCGTCTCATCGCCTGCGTTGCGTCGGCGCATTAAACCCTACAATGAATCAATCAGAGAACGTAAAACCTTCCTCAAAAACGTTTCTCTCTTTCCCGGCCTTCGCGTTCTTCCAGCACTCCTATTACGTCATTGCAGTGACATAGCGGCTATTAGCCGGATTTCTTTCTTTTGCAGCAATAAATTCATTCGAGAGTCACTTTAAAAATGCCACAAAAGCAAAGCAGAAATGCGATGTGCATGTGCGCGACGAGGAAATCGCACGGTGCGGATCCGGGCTGGTGATAACTGCAGCTTTCGCAGTGCTTCCAGACGCGAAGTAATGAGTGAAAGCGTTTATCGGAAGTGATACACGGTCCCTTTAAGCAAGATATTAGGTACTATCGTGATAAATTGAAATATGAACAACGGACCGCGTGTCTTTCAGTGCATGCCGCGCATCCTGGCGACATGCCGGGTATGCGCAGTACGAACAAGTTACGAGTCCGAAATTTATATGGAAACCCCGTAGTTCGGCGTGTGAGTGTTTTGGTTTGTTCTGCCACGGCGTTCGGCGTTCGCTCACGCAAGCGTTATCTAACTTTGTTGCTGCGATGAGTGAAAACGATGCAAGCAGCTGCATTCCTTTATTTTTGATTTCGTCCTGAGCGCCCAACGGACGATGGAGATTCACTGGTCTTTCCATATCAAGGTTTCTCACGAACTCTCGTAACTTATTCGCGCTGCGCATACGCAGCCAGCCCCCAGGATGCGGGGCATGTGTTGAACACCACGCACGTCATTGTTCGTATTTCAACTTATCACGATAGTACCTATACAAATATATTTAGCAGCATTGTCGCAACCATAAGAAAACCTATTAAAGCAGTTAGAGCACATGGTAAGAAAGAGATACTAACAGAGAGGTCAAGCATATATGCATGGTCGTAGATGACCAGATACCCTCACCGTCAAGATTCTTGCCTTTGGCCGATAACGGTAATGTCCCAATATTAGTTTATCTAAATTATCAGTGTTATTTCGCAATTTCCTCTGAATCCCACCAATGATTCATAACGATTTCTAGCTTTGTTTATTATAAGTCATATACTGAAGCTTTAGGTGAAATTTCATACCTCTTTATATGTTTTGTTCGGTGTTGTCTTCCTCTGAACTCTCAACGTACCCACTGCGGTGTGTAATGCGTCGTCCGCCGAACAGTGTGGTTAATAAGAATGACTGTCCCTTTGTTTGCACGCTGTTACGATTGGCTGAAACCCTGCCATATTGCTAGGTCTGATATGGCCCGGTAAGCCATCATGAACGTGCTCGCTTCGTTGTTGCAATTGAACGATTCATTGCAATGACACATTTGTCGCGGATAGCGACGCAAGAAGGGAGCCAGACAGCCGGTCGCCCTTTCGCTGCGCTGATCGGGACCCAACTACCCCGAGTACGAGGCGCGAGGTGTACCCGTACGCGTGTGCCCGTCCACAACACCCTCTCCCGTCCGTCGCCAAGGTGCGCATGCGCAGAAGTATGAAAACGAATGGCAGGTTGAAGCCGATGCACAAATCTACCCATGTGCTATGCTGACAACAGGCGTTCAGAGGGGCTCTACGAAGTTCAGCTGGGGAGCAAAGGCAGAGTCACAGGGAAGGAAAGAGTATGTGTGGCGATATACTATCGCCAACATCTCGTCGTCCACCCTGAGTCCATCGGCATAAATTAGGCTGTACCGGTACAGGAAGTAGGAAGCAACCGCAAACCGAGGTAGTCCCACCAGCCGTGGATCATATATCTCCTGCCTATTCATCCACAGCAGCAGGCACAGGTCTCTATCATCTTGTTCAGCTTGCTGCGGCAAGCTTCCTTTGATCCCGCCTGCTAACTTCCCTTCATCATCCTCATCGGGTGATCTTGGTGTGGCTGATCGCAACGGAGCACCCAGGTACTTTTGGTCATGGCTGGAAGCAAGATGATACACGGTGTCTCGATCGCAGTCCTTGTCGCCTCCCGCTCCGCCGTAGCCGCCAGGATCGTAGGGGAACTCATATGGCATTCGAAACGCCAAGGTGACCACGCAGTAGCCCACCGCCAGCTCGCTCACCAAACGCAGACCACAATAGTGATGTCCGGGGCATTTTATTCGCCTCTTAGTGCTCCGTAGCAACCGGGATCATAGGGCAATTAGCCGTGCTGGCGGCCCAGTCTTCGGTTAACGGGTGCAGTCGTGTGCCCCTTGCAGGCACGTGCGACGCCAGTACAGGGTGGCATGGCGGGTAGATGTACACCTGTCATCATTCCTTGTGAGCCGCAAAGCTGATGAGCTACACCCCTGTGACTCCGGAAAAATGATCGCGGCACATACAGGTGTGCTCCTGTGATCCTTTCAGGTGGCCGTCGAGCCCGGCCACTAAAGCTGCACGGTGGGCGTTCACGAGCTCGGCGCCACCACGGTCACCTGACAGTTCGTGCGATCCAACTCGGACGGCCGGTGCGATGATCCGAGTCGCGGATACGAGGAAGCGCTGACGCCAGCAGAGATTCCAACGGAGAAGCCAGCGCCCGGAGCAACGCGCCACCGTCGTACAAGTGGGAACGGCGCCCGCTCGCGACACGTAACAACCACATGCTCTCTCATCAAGGCACCCCCACGAACGGCAGCGATGTCGAAAGCGTCGAGAAGCATCACGCTGGACGAATCCGCATCGCCGTACATCGTGGTCATGGGGTCCTTGGAGAGGTCAGTTCCGTGGCCGTCCTGGACGACGACGCAGTCACTGCTGTGCGGGCGGCTGGGTACACCCAGTTGTGCCTCAATGGAATCGGCCGTGCTTTCCGGTAGTCTCTCTGGTGGGTCAGACTCGTTGGCAGCTGTGAGGACATTTTGACGGTCAGAAACGCACGGCTCAAACGCATCGGGAACGTTCGCCACCTTGTCAGGCTCCCCGGCTATCCTGCTCTCACCAGAGGGCACCACGGTGTTGCCGACGGTTTGGTGCTCCGGTGCTCCGAGCAGCCACTAGCGAAGGAACGGCACATGGTCTGCCGAAGTACACCTGTGTGAGGATCGTGACGACCTTTTCGTCGTACTCATACCTCTCCAACAAATCGGCTTCCGCCTCGTCCACATCTATCATCTCATGGATGCGCGCATCGAGGCACGTCAATTCGTCGTACCTACTGTTTACGCCGCGCAGGTGCGATCGAATCTGGCCGGTCGACGTGAGAGGATCCTGCAGCAGCAATTGATTGGCGGCTACGCCCCTTGTGAGGGCTTCCCTTACAATGTCATGGTGGCGGCGTAGTTCCTACATGGCAGATGGCGCGAACGCAGGTGACCGGGTGTCCTAGGCACGAGCACGCGCGGCAGACAGGGTTTGATGACGAGGCTCGCAGAATTGGGTAGCTTCCAGGGGACCCCAGGCCTAGCGTCCTCGAATACAGCGCCGCATCAGGTCAGGTCTGCTCGTGGGTTGTCTCCCGGGTGTAACGGCAGCAGAATGTCGCGGATAGCGACGCAAGAAGGGAGCCAGACAGCCGGTCGCCCTTTCGCTGCGCTGATCAGGACTCAACTTTCCCGAGCACGAGGCGCGACCTATGCCCGTACCCGCGTGCCCGTGCAGCCTTCCTCCTTTATTCATTATCCACAACAACATTTTCGCCTCCTTCGAGCCTGCGCTCAAATAACAAAAGTAAGACGCTAAGACAAATGCACCGCTAAACCCAAAAACAACTGTAAAAGAAAAAATTCTTCACTTAAGAAGCTAAATGCTTTTATTTTCAGGCCTACAAAAAATTCTTGAAAGAAGAATGTGATGGTCACGACACCAGGCTGCCAGGGTTAGAAAATTTGTCGGGGAAACAGTTGTTCTTCATAGCGAATGCAATGGTAGGTTTACGTTACCAAGTAAAAATTTTGTTATTTTCACCGAGCTTAAGCTACATGAATAAAATGAGGGGCAAAATGTTTTCTCTGATCTCTCTTTCAGACGTGGTGCAGTTTAAACACGAAGAAAGATTTGAAATGGCGAATTCAGTATGACCAGCACAGTCTAAATCGATACAGGTAAGTTGAATGTCTTATGATGGCAACTAACGAACGCCACCAGGTTGTAAAGCATCCGCAAATATTCTAGAATTTCATTTGGCATTTAGGGCGAGAAAGACACAAGCAATATGTTACGACTCAACTCTAGAGTGCCGAAAGGACTGCCCGTATTATTTGACACCACCAAATGAAGGTTGATTTTTTTGTGAACAGTAACATCGGCATTGCACAACTTCCAAACCCCAACTTTACGTCCATTCGTGTACATGCCATAACAAGGCCACTCATCCAAAACAAACTCAAAAGGATTTATAACCACACCGCTGGCAGACTCCATTCATTCTAATACTGGGATTCTGTTCTGCAGGTACAAAAGGCAATAAGTAAAAGGCATCAGAATTCGCACTGATTTCCTTTTACCACGACGTTTTTACCCATCTTTGTTGTTTATGAGTGTGAGAACACATGTATAGGGAATAAAAATATTTTCTGTCAACAACAACGGCAGTCCCGTATACTCGATTGGGGAGCACAAAAATACAGTCAAAGCTGTTATCTGTTACGTTAGGCTTGTTAGCTGTCCAAGCATCTAACATGCCTGTAGAGTCTGGGTGCCATTCCACGGCCGTACTGTCACACAAAAACAAGGAATTGTTTGAGGAACATCTGTGATAACAAGGTTTTTTGTGATTGCTGTAGATGCACGAACACCAAAAAAAATTTTAAACATCTGCAAGTGATTGTTAGAAGAAAGAGATGTTTAAAGGATCACTGACACAAAAAATTTGCATCTTGTTTTTTTTTTTGTTGCGATAAGTAGCTAGTGACCTACTTATCACCTGTAGAAACCTCATTTGCTTCATCGTGCAACCGTTGTTTAATTAGAGGCATTTTCAATGCGGCCAGTCGCAGTTTCGGTTTCAGCGGGTGCCGCGAAACGGTGGATTTTGTGTGAACAAAGCTGACCACGTGACTGTCGGAGGGATATCACAGAGCAAAGCTGCCGTAGCCCTGTCGAATCCCTGTCGCCGGCAGTTTCTGCCAATGGCCACACGTACTGATCTCGTGAGCCGCTTAATTAAAAAACGACCATGGACGTGACGCAGGCGCTGCGAGTGCAAGTGCTGCCGCGGCTAGAGAACGACGCGCGCTGGGAGCAGCCGGGCGGTCTGCCTACAGGTCCGCCTACAGATGTGTTCGGCTTAGCACTGCGGTGGATATTCGATTGCCGCTCTCGTAAGCGGTGCAGATGACAATTTTTAATGCAACCCGCCATCACATCATTAACTCCTTTCTCATGTAAGCCACCACGGTCGGGACTTGGGTGCAATTTCGCGCAGCTGTAACAAGCGATCACTCGAGCTACCGGCGCCGGACTTCGCGGCCGTGGCCGCCGCCTGCACAGCGACCTTGCGGCTCGCTCAGTGGGCTTTTCGTGCCTCTGGCGCGTTTTCGCGTTCAATGTAAATCAAAATACAAACAGAGTGCCTGGAATCGCTGCAGAACTTTGGTCGCGGCAAGCTGCCCGATGAGCTGACGAATTCACGGCGCCTCCGCCGCCAACGATCGGGGCGTTCGTTCTCGAGAGCTGAAGCTCCGCCCTCCGGCCCTCCGATTGGAGCGACGAGCCCGGAGAGCCGGCGAAAAGGGCCGGCAGTGCGGAAGAGGTAAACACAAACTCGTGACGTGTGTGGATGCTGTTTATTTACAAAATACCCACGGGATGTCGATTGCGCGTGGTCCTCTGCTGGCTGCTCGGTTGCATTTCTCACAGTTTAAAATTGATTTTAAATATGTTCTAGGCTGTATTCGCCGCTGATATTTTGCAGATGATGTAGATGTGTCCACACCACTCTATTTGCGAAGTTATCTCGCCTTCAAAATTTTGTCTCAGTACCCCTTTAAAAGGTGGTGATACTTATAAGAAAAGCTTTCGAAGTAATAAGACATGCTTCCTAAGTCACGACATTTTCTTGCCTACCGTTCCCAAGCTAATTCGTTTAAGGGCTTGGTTGAGTCGCTCTGCTTTATGAAGTCGCTGTGTCGCTACACTGTACGCCAGTGTTGCGCAGCAGCCCTGAGAAATTGCGTCATATCAAAACCTTCATGAAGATTAGAATATTCCCTTACAAGCTTCGCACTGCCATGTGGTTTTGAAGAAACAGTCAATCTATTCTCTCATTACAAACATATTTTGACCGGACCACCTTCCAGCGGCTTTGAATGGCGTGTAAGTGACTTTGCCACGTGGGGTGCGAAATCACGCTTGCCGATATGGAGCTGATTATCGTTTAATACTCGTCGCAACTCCAACAACGTCCCGATATTTACAATCTTGTGAGGCACCAATGTCGTCGAATTCCTCCAAAATTTCAAGCAGCATTAAAGAAGTGTAATTGTGAAGACTCCCGGCTTATTCAGCTCCGTCAATGTCAGTACAAAAATAGTTTTGTTCCAGTCGTCAAGAATTTTTAACGTGTTTTATTTTTTAACATGTTTCATTTTTAACATTTTTCACTAGTTCCGTCCGTTGCGGGAGAAGCTGTGGAACACTATCCTAAAACGAATCACTTTCAAATTTCAATTGTTCGCGTGCTATGCCTCAGAGGACATTTGGTGGTTTAGCTACCATTCTTATTGTCAAAATATATGTTGCAAAGAACATGAGGCAGCTCCTTACAAAGCAGTGTTTACTGATGGCACTTTGCCCTGGAAACTCACGAAATTGAAAAGGCTAACAAGGCCATCCTGAAACTTTTATACCGCCTTCATTAATTTAAAACCTGTGGGTTGAAACAAAAGAAGTAGTTTGGTGCTTACCAACAACACAAGCTTGCTGAGCGGTATTTAGTGATGGTTTTGATAAAAAAACACGCTGTTTATTAAGCAGATGAACCGCCAGCAGATCCATGTTCGTGCAAGGCGCTTGGACACCACTCTCAGCAGAAATAAGAAATAGCCATGGTAATAAAGACACAACGAGGTGGAAAAAAAATGTATAAAAAGCATTTTAAAACCGGCACCATTGACTGCTCATCCCAGATGGTGCTATTTCCTACGATTTTTCTAGTACCACAATTTTGTGTTAAAGGGATAAAATTTGAAGTTCAAGGGATAAAAGGGATAAATAAAAATGCAGATAAAATTTTGTTTTTTTTAGGAAGATCTGGTGTTTTAGAGTGCCCCAGCGCTAGTGCGGCAGCAAACGGTGCTTTATATTCACTGAGAAATTAATCAATTTAAGTTATAAGTTTGATTCTTTCGGCAAATCGTGTGTTTCGTGGCATTTACGATGACGTAACCTGGACAGGTCTTCACGCGATCGTTACTACCAATTTAGCCAGCAGCGCACTGCGCTGCGCCTTGTTTGCCGTCAATTTTTCTACATAGCCGCACCCTGCTGAGCGGACCGATGTCCGTCCTCGCTTTGTTTCGGACCGTATTGGCAAGTGGCTTGGGTTTGTTACGGTCGGTAGTAAGGGTTTCGCGGGACATTGGGTATTCTCGGCAAACAGGGTCACGTAAGAGTATGTCGCTTACGCCAATCAGCCAGTGTCGGGTGGGATAACCCCAAAGGGCTGGAATGATGTGCAGGTATAACAAGCATAGTGCGAGGAGTACGAACAGCAGCAATACGCACTGGTGCTTCTATGTTTGCGTGTACTTGCTTAACTTCCATTTTTCACCTCACCAATATTACGGCTATTAAATGAATATGCATTAAATGTAAGAGAAAACAGCTCGTTATGCCAGCTCATACGCCCTGCCTAACGGGCGTCTGCTTTTGCCGGCCTCACCCAAGCACACCGCGGCCCATGTTACGTCATTGGTTCGAGTTCGGGAAATGACCAAGCGGTCGCAAGGCCATTTTTTTCTTAACTACATAGCCTATTTGAGTGAAGTTTGCGTTGGAAAGGGGTATCAGTGTTATTCTAAGGAAGAAATCTTTAGAATAAACTAATTTAAATTTGGTTTGCATGGCCCCTTTTAACCCCAGTGGAAGAGACACTAATTGTGACTCTTTACATAGGCGCCCAATTCAAACGCCATTGCACCGCGTGCGTCTGCCGAAAAATTCTGAAGTTTTGACACGACACGCCGCTTAAAGTAAGCTTCAGACATGCCGGAATGCTTCTTTTTTCACGAACTGTGGCTGTTGGGTTTTTTTTATCATTCTGTTGCGGGTGGCCATGCTATAGAATACTCATGTGTTCCTTCGGCGTGTTGCGAAAACCTCTCAGACGCTTAGCCCAGGCATGCAATATATTAAGATGAAGAAAGAACGACACACTATTGGAAACTTGTGTGACGTTATACATGTAGTACATATGAGCTATTGCTATCTATTTTAGGTGAATGAGAACATAAATGATTTCTTGAGTTCAATTTCTTTTTCGAGTCGCCATTCAGAGCTTCAAACTAGCCTTTGGTCTCACCTCCTGGCAAAACCGCAGAAAATCGACGCAGGTTCTGCACTGTACATGCAGGTTTCTCCCAATCATTTCTTCATTCGAAATTTTGTGCTGCCGCAATTTCTCCTGTTAAAAGTGGGGGTTGAAGACTGCTAAAAATTAAATGAAATATTCTGGTACTTGCTATGCTATGAGCACCTGACAGCCCGTTGAGTGTTTGTGTTCGCTCAGCACAAAAATATCTTCCCATACGTGTCCTTCGATTGCCGCCACCGTCACGCGACAATATCCAATAATGCCTACATCAGTGTCCATACGGAATAATATAATTTACTTCACCTTGTGTTTAACATCGTTTCCGATAGTCTAACATACACTAATCGCAAAGGTAGCAAGTCTACCCTTCCGCTCTCCGCATCTTATAAGTATGTGCGGAATCGTGCTCATGGCAGAAAATATGGTGCTACGAATGACAGTTGTTGATATTCACCGTAGTAACATGCAACATTCCACGCCCGATCGTCTCTGTTTCTTGTATAATAAATCTTTGTAAAATTAAACGACAGCCAACGTTAACAGCACCTTAAAAGAAAATCGAGCTGTAAGAACCAAGCTGCAATACCTTTTAAGCGCAAGAAATATCAGGACTAAATCTTGCCTACATTCTGGTGACCGCATTTATTATTTATTTATTTATTTATTTATTTATTTATTTATTTATTTATTTATTTATTTATTTATTTATTATCTGTACGTACTGCAGCCATTTAAGGGTTATAGCAAGGTATTAGCGGTGTATTTAGGAAAATGAGCAACTTTACGGTTTCCGCTAAATATTTACAATCTTCAGTGTACTCTAATGGAAACACTGACTCCAATTACCTTTCAATAATTGACTCAAATTCGCAAACCCTAAATCTGCAAATACCGTGTTCTACTTATTGGTTGCATCATGAGCGCAAGAGCGCGAATATTTGTGTTTCTACTAATAAATACCATCTTATTATTTTATCTCAGAGTCAACGTACCGATGAAAAACATGGAGGAGTTCTCTAATGTGTTCAAGTGCCAGCCCGGGGATCCAATGAACCCAAAGCACAATGATAGATGCATTCTGTGGTGAATCATATCTTCGACGAACGAAAGCGACAATCCTCTTTAACCTCGTCCTTACACCTGGACATCGAAAGTGTTCACCAGAAGCGTCAGAAAACGTGCACGGAACTGAACTTCTGAATAAAGTAGAAGTATCCAGCTAAATCGTTCGGTGTTTCTTCCTTTCCAAGTCTATCCTGAACGACCCGGTACCCTTCTGAATAGGTAGAATCAGTTTGGAGGCCAGCATATCGCTTTTGCTTTTTTCTAACTACGTGGTGAAGCGGCTAGAAATTTGAAAATACGTCCTATGCTTCCGCGACCTAGACTTAGACTAAAGCTCACGCGACCTACACTTAGCAGTCACGCCACAAAAACACCTCTATAATCAGAGTAGTTTTGTTTCGTCGTTGTATATATCATCAAGAACTTTGTTCACAGACAACACGCTACAGGCGTTATACATACGAGCGTCGCATATCGCTGCCAGTTCAAAAAGTCTTGCGCTAGAAACAGCATCAACAGTTCGTACCACATATAACAGTTCGCAACAGTTCATAATAACAGTTCGACTGGTTTTCCCTAGGACTGAATGGGTGTCACTTTCCTCCCGATTAGGTTATTTTCACGCCCGCCCCCTATTTTAAATGCAGAGCATTTCTTTAACTCACGATGTCACCCGGCGTTGTCGGCGTTGGCGTGCCTCGGCGTCCGTAACAGCCGTTCCAGGTGCGCCCTCTCCCCCACTCCTCCTCGCCTGCTCTCCGCTGCTCCTCGCGTGTTCTCTGCGTGCTCGGATCGCGTTCAGCAACAGGTGGGGCGCGTATGCGTCGTAGTTTGGCGCGGGAAAAACAACAGTTGTGGCGTGATCGTGACGTAGTCGTGACGTGGTCGTGGCGCGGTCGTGCCGTGATGGGGCGGTTCTCGGCGTTCGCTCTCGCTGTCAATTTCTGCCAATCCAGTCATCGTGACCACTTAATTACGACTCCTCATTAATTACAATAATAATTATAACAACAACAACAACAATAACAACCAACAGCAACAACTGCAACAACATTAACGTAACCCAACCTACTTAAAGTCGTGCGCCCCCCGAAAATGCTCTGCATTTGACCGTGCCCCTCGCGAGGGGGATGTTTTTTACCCTAGTATTCACTTCACTGTGTCGCCACCATCTTTGTATGGGATTCCAGTTTGGTTTGAATGCGTAGTTTTGTGTGCTTCAATGGGCCGTGCGAGTATACATGCGTCTATACGTTCTAGACGTTTCCCATGCCTTGGAGAGCCGAAGAGGCGCAGGTATACTAGGCACACTCAATCCCTTTAAGCATAGGTTATCTATGAGTTATGTACATCTGAACCTCCTCTGGAAAAGGCAGTTGTGAATAAAATGTGGCAGCTGTTTCTTCAGCAGCTCGGTTTCATTATTGTAGACGACCCGGCATGATTAAAGATCGCATCAACCGCAAGAACTCACTCTTTGTTTTCTATATTGCCCCAACAATATACTGAAGGCAGTAAACTTTTATTGGTATGCTCGAAAAGCCTTGACGCGCAGCTCTGGTCTTGCTAGAGATGATCAGGTTACGTGAAATAAGGGGCTGTATGATACCTATTTTACATTCTGTATCTCCAAGGTGAAGATGACTTTGTACGAAAACATCATACACTATCACACGAAATAGAAGAAGGTGAAAGGTCATGGAATTGGATGCATTCCCATGAAATGTTGGTTTCCCTTCTATGTTACACAAATCACATTGAATGAGCGTCAGAAGCATAAAAATGTTAACCTCTCTGTGGTGGCAGTGGGGCTTGTATGCGTCTGCCAAAAGCAATGAATGCGTAAAGCTTTTGCAGCCACATGCAAGTCTGTATAATGCTACATCTAGAAATCTGGCCTATTCCGCAGAAGACGCCTTCTCTAATATACATTTAGGGACATAAAATTTATTATCTATTTCTTTGACCTGCTGTTTCTGCCGGTGGCCAAACAGCTTCTTTTATATTTAAAGCTACACTCCCTCATATGGATCTCTATTCACATATATATGTTACCTCGAAGAGCGTTGCTTCGAAGAGCGAAGAGCACCCCACGGTGGATAGGAACTCAGCATACCGTAGCACGATCTTCCGATTACACGTGGAGGACCGAGCCTTTAGGCTCCACTAAGTTTGAGTTGTGCTAGTCTTTACGGATAAAATTTGGTAACACTCAATAAGTATGTGCATACACGCGAGTTTCTCGACTTTTTTAAGCGAGTGGTTCAAAGTCGCAAGAACAGCTCTCGTCTCTGCAATAAATGCACTGGTCTCCGTGTCCATTGATTTGTACAATAAAACAATGGGTCATATCCACGGCAAGATGTGGTTGTTTAAATCTTTTTGGTGTCTGTGTGGAATGGAGCTGCCGTGTTTTTGACGCAGACTGAAGAAGGGCGGCCGAGAGATTACGAAGTTTGATAAATTTTACGCACGAACATGAGTGACCTTTATTTGAAAACATTGTTCTTATGTTTGAATCCTCCCGGAATTCGCACTTTAAAACTCGCCCTTGCAAGGATGGCGCCTAAAAAAGGGCGAGGGCGACGAGGGTATATTGCTAACTTTTCGCTGTGAGATTTAACGTCGTCACCCGTCCCGCTGACCTCGACGTATGATCAGTACGCCCTTGCTAGGCGTGTCATTAGACTACACTTGACAGTTTGTTGGCGCTAAACTGCAGTGTACTAGAAGAAAGAGGTGTGTCGTTCGGCGTCGTTTGGGGAAGGGGGGAGAGAGGGTCCCTTTTGCGATGAAAGTTTCTACTGAGAAAAGCCTGTTTTACACAGCTCTCCTGGCGGCCTCTGCTTACGAGTTGACTTCTAAGTTTGTTGGTAAATTCATCCTTATATACTGCATTATATAGTCTTATTTCCTCATTTTACGGCATAAAGTTTTGTAAAATGCTTTAAATGACTGTTGAGTTTGAGTTAAAAATTTCTAGGAGTTAACAAGAGGAGTTCATCGAAGAACGCTTCGCTCCATACAATTTTTTCATAGAAAAAGGGACCCCCGCTCTCCATTGGTTTTCTGCCCGCATAACGCACTCCAACCTACTACTACAGTAGACTCTCGATGAACGGAACTTCAAGGGACCGGAAAAATTAGTTCCGTTTAACAGGAGTTCCGTTTACTGAGAGAGATGTGCTAAGGTGCAAATTTATGTGCGTACACACTTCTAAGGGCATTTCATGGAACTCTAACCACTAGAAAGTGACTGTAGCTCATAATTTTCATAAAGCAAGAAAATTACAAGAAGCGTAGGCACAGCATTACACAAAGTTGATTTGGCAACAATGAGTGCTGTGCACTACAAAATGAGTCAATTATTTTTGTTTGAGTCCTTGCAACTGCATCTTCACGGAGGCTAGAGGCCTCAACTTCGCGAGTGCTTACGAGCCACCAAATTTAGAAGACGGCAACGTGGTAATGAAGGACGAATAGCACAACGATGGCACGAACGAGGCGACAGGAGGTGAGCCCTGTAGCCTCGGCGTCCAGAATCGAGACCGAACGACTGTAACAAGAACTGCGATGTTGCATTCGTTGCGGTAACACGGCTAACCACTTACGAGACGAGGCTTACGAGGCCAACATGTTTAAGAACGCATGGAGGAAGAAAAAAAAACAAGAACGAAACAGTCGGAACCGTAAAAAGCTGATTCTCATGCCAGTGGATTTCACAAGAAGTTCCATTTCTGGTTCCGTTTACACGGTGATGCGGAAATTTTAGTTGCGATTACCGAGAGTTTTTTTTTACGTTATCTGAATACAAAACCAACCAAATTCCAGGCAACTGTTCCGTTTAAGCGGCAATTCCGTTTAAGCGATTTCCGTTTATCGAGATTCCACTGTACATTGTAGCTAAACCTAGAACCGCAGTACCAACGCTACGCTGTAGGGTTTAACGCCTCCAAGCGGCACCCATCAAAAAATGTACACATTGTTCAGACTCCGGTTTACGTGATACAGCATAAAAGAGCGATGTTAGTATTGGCTCCGGCGCTTGAGCACATTCAGGAAAATTTCTGCTGTTCAACTAGCAAATAAAATGGAGTAAACTAAATTCTGCGTCCTTTGCCCCCTCCCTCCCCCTCAAATGCAGCTGTTTCATTCCACGTAATTTTGCTCGCTTTGCTGCCTCTGTGGAAAACCCAAGAACCTCAAACACATGGTGACTGCCTGAAAACTTTACCCTAGGCCCGCCCCACATAGATTTGTGAGGGAGACTTGGGCGGCACCGGGATCCAAGTTCAGCTGCGCCTAATCGGAAGGGCTGTAAACGCTGTCCAACCTTAATGCAAACTGTAATGAGGTGGCCTCTCTGAAGCCTTTCCTCAATTTTATTAAAGTTTATTCTCTCTCTCTCTCTCTCTCTCTCTCTCTCTCTCTCTCTCTCTCTCTCTCTCTCTCTCTCTCTCTCTCGCTCGCTCTCTCGCTCTCTCTCCCCCTCTCTATAAATTTTTCGATCTTTGTTACTTTGAAAAATGAATGCATAAAAATCCACGACAGAGCAACCCACCACGTAGAAAATGACAAAACGGTGTGACCCCGACGACACAACGACCCATTTTTCAGGCTCCTAATTAAGCCCCAAGGGGGTTATATCAATCAATTCCCCGTGACGTTCCGCATCGTTTCTCTGAAATTGCATCCGCGGAAGTTCGGCACTAGCGAATCCAGAGAGGGCTAAATTTCTCGTGGAAAGAAAAAGTA
Source organism: Haemaphysalis longicornis (assembly GCA_013339765.2). Lineage (NCBI taxonomy): Eukaryota > Metazoa > Arthropoda > Arachnida > Ixodida > Ixodidae > Haemaphysalis > Haemaphysalis longicornis. The sequence goes on from CM023456.1 coordinate 110,865,455, forward strand.
CTTCTTTGGCGAGAAACAGCCAGCCGCCTGGTTCTGGCTGCCTGGAAGCGGCGCTATCGCTTCCTTCCAGGCAGCGAACGCAGTCCACGTCGAAGGCTTTTACAGCCAGGATTAGGAGGCTTGTTTAACGCGCACTCACGTCACTTTCTTTTCGCCACTAACCGTTCTAATAGCCCACCTTCCCCCCCCCCCCTCCCCTCCCCCAAGAATCTGATTTTGGCAGCTTAAATCTTAAATCACCGCTTAGCAAAACTTTACTCCTGACTTCATTTTCCCACTTCTTTGAACTGCAAGTGTGGTATAACGAACATTTCTAACGTTGCAATGAAATCATCAAATGAGAGGTGTACACGATTTGGCGATGGTAGTAGTGTAGTTATGAAAGATGCTATACGAATTTTGATGTACATGGCTTTGAGTTAAACTACTCCACGCTCGGTCTTAGGAACACATGGTAGATCTACCTTAGCAAGACAAATTAGCAAGATATGTTGAATTTTGCTCGTGGTAGAGGTGTAAACATGCGGAGGTTCTTGCCCAGCCGCTTGCGAACACATAGAGGGGAATTAAGGGAAGAGGGCTTGGACAGAGACCAGCTGTCTGTCCCATTTTACCATGGAATACAACTTTTACCCACGGTTCCCGCCCATGTACTGCCAGAACAAATAAACAGATGTTGAAATGTTCACTTCTCAAGTTTGTGAACAAGAGAGGAGAAACGTTTGGATTGAATTCTTCTAGTAGAAAATGAACAACGTTAAACAAATACACTCCGCCCCTCCTGGAAAGGAGTAGGTTCAACTTTCGGCAGTGAAGCTTCCAGTGTTGTTTCCCCACAGCCGCGTGTTTGCGTGTATCTGCAAGAAATAATGCGGTTATGGTCGACCGGGCCGGTTAAGACAGCCTTTTTTGGAAAATACGCTTGCAAAAGTTTTTCTTCGGGAAAAATAGCGGACAGTGCAATGCTATAACGGCGCGCTTGCACTTCTGCGAAGTCAATCAGCGCGATTGATGTGCTATATAATTTAGGGTGGAGTCGTCAGAAGCATGAAATGATCTTTGAACACTCCAAGTCCTAGAGGAGGTCGAACGCCGGTCACATTGAACGCTCTTCTCATTCACCCTACTGAAGCTCGGTACTTTGCGGTTATCATCTTTTCTCATTTTACCGTAGATGCGAGTGTCGTTCAATTCTTCATATGGCTAAGACAGCGGGCACTTTAAAATAGTGTTGTAATGCTAAAAGCATTATTCCTTACTTTACGAATCGTTGTTAATACCCAGTTGCCGTTATGTGCTATTGAAAGGGAACGCAGCAATCTGGTAGGTTTTCGAGCACGCACACACGATTAAGAGTATAGGCACACACATCCTGTGGTCGATTCTCCTACTGTTCGCGCTGGAATTGATTGATAGAGTCAATTAGAAATTGCTCCGTGCATGCCGCAGCATGCACCAAGCTTTTAGAGCATCATGGACCACGCAACGGCGTGGAGCCATATTCCGTTCTCCCGCAGGTTACACGCTGGGCACTTCCGGCGCGACGCGAACGTTAGTTAAACGTGTTGATGGGCCACGCCCCGCATTGAGACCGATGTAAAGCATACCACACCACCTGTTTACGAAAAGAGTGCGTGAAATTAAACAAAGAGAACATTTTTTAGTAAATGAAGATCAAGAGTCATTATCATGGCCACTCAAGTGTATGTTCAATGTTACACAACACGATTCCTAATTGTTTCTTCATTGCCGGCTTCTCTATCACAAGGACCAGGTGAAGAAGAAAGTTTAAATTGTACTGACCAGGCTAGGCAGAAAACATCCCGCAGGAGGAAAAGGCATGTAAGCCCTTCTCTCTTCCGCTGCAGAAATTATACCTCAAGAAATGAGACAACCATTGTTTCCACGCCATCGCAAGCAAAGGCCGCTCCGTGGTTCTGACTAGGGAAGAGGCTATTATAAATAAGATGCAAAGCGCCAGAGCATATTCGAAACTTGCCGTGGAAAGGGCAAATATTCAGCGTAAAAACTTGTAATTTGGGCCGCCATCGAGGTTGAAAAGCATTCCGGAGCATGAAACATTGGCATTGTGATTTTGCATGAGCGAATTCATTATTGGTAAAGGATAAAACTGCCAAAATATTTCGCGAACTGACATTTAGTACATGGTGACCTAAGTGCGCCTTTCAACGACTGGGGTTTCTTCCTACTACGCGTATTCATTAAAATATTGGTAATATAGGGTTAGGTACCACCTACACTCAGTAGTCACACATATATTACAATTTTCATTCTTTGTTTAGAAGTGGTGGCTTAAGTTTTCGTCGGGGATGGGGAAGGCGGTAAAGGAGGTGAGGGCATCTGCATCCCTTGTCTATTCCGATGCTGAGCACGAGGTCGCGGATTCGATTCCCGGCCGCGGCGGCCGCTTTTATGATGCAGGCGAAAAGCAAAAACGCCCGTGTGTACGAGATTTCGGCGCACGTTAAAGATCCCCAGGTGGTCAAAATTAATCCGGAGCCCTCCACTGCGGCGCGCCTCATCGCCTGCGTTGTGTTGGCGAGTTAAACCTTAGAATCAATCAATCAATCTATCTATCTATCTATCAATCAATCAATCAATCAATCAATCAATCAATCAATCAATCTTCTATTCCGATGGTACTTGCGACAGTCCACGGGGACATGTGAGTCTTCTTTGGGTGAGTCCAGCCCACAGCAGGCAAGGTTCACTCCTGGAGGGTCTTGATGTTCGGCGGAATACGGGCACTTCGCTCCGCCGCGAGCCCCTAGCACTCCCACAACATGTGCTGCACTGTGTGACTCGCTGGCGCATGACACGAAGAGCAGGTCACGATGGTGATCTTCATGAAGTTCTGGGGGGGGAGGGGGGGGGGGAGCAGGAGGAGGGGGGTTCTCTCCGGGGTTTTGAATGGTGGGGAACGTATGACCGCCGCTTTGCGAGTCCGTCCCCTTCAAGAGCATCCCGGCTTTTATTTTGTGTACCAGGTCTTGAGAACGGATTTTTTCTTGTGTTGTGTTCCTTTATTGAAAGAAAAAGGACTACACGATCCAGCCGATATCAGCCCCTGGTGTTAACAGCTCAATCAAGAGAAAGTCTAGGAGGAAGGTAAACGGAAAAATTGATAGACAGAGAGGAGGAAAGAACAGAAGATGAAAAAAACTACGATGGATTGTAAGCCGCGCAGCACCGGCAGCACCATATCCCGGGCAGCATCGTATCATCATAGCCGATCTAAAAGCGCCGTGTCCTGTGAAAGGTTCAGCAGAGCCCGGAACACGTTTTGGCGAACTGAAGGGTGAAATACCGGGAATAACAGGTACCAAGGGGTGCATGAAGGCTGTCTTAGTTTTCCGTACGACGCTGTAAGCCTTCTGCCGTCCCTGCCACGCAGCTGCCTATCCTTTCTCATTCGCCAACCTTTTCGCTGTTCTCCTTCTTTTTTGATCCACCTATTGGAGGTTTGCGGAGTTTAGTTTTGCCGCATTCTCACTGCTGATAGCATATCTGTTACAGCTGTTGAGAATTAGTGTTAAAGGCACCACCGTGAGCCTTGAGTGCTAGTTTAGTTTGTATTTGGCGGTTCAATCAGTATTCTCAACGTATTTATTCTTAATTTGCTCCCGCAAGCCTCGATCAAAGTGTAATTTTATTAAAAAGTACATTGAAAATACCAGTTTGTATTGACGTTTCTACTCAAAGAAGCCCAATGTTATCTTTTGGCGGTACCATAGTGATAAATATGGAGCCAATTTCTAGGTTTGTTAGCCAAAAAATGCTTTGCCTATATAAACGTCTCGCTCAACAATTCCGTCAACTTTGACCAGGTGGCCTACCCGAGGGACAGACAAAGAGGCAGACATACAGACACACCAAAATTTACGCACTTTAGTAGCCAAAGAGAGGCTATCGTCACTATTAGAAAAAATAACCATTGCGAGCCAGTAGATTGCGCTTAGTGCGAGAAGAAGGTACATAACTTTTACCTATCCAGAAAGCGCGCTTCCAAACGGTTCGCTGCAAGTACCCCGCTGGTAGGTGGGATGTCACTTCGCGCGCTATTATAGTGACCTCTGTTTAGAAGCCTACCGTTTCGCCTCTGCAGCCTCGAGATACAGTTGTGAATACTTGCTATGATCGCCTCGCGTCGAGCCCCAGCGTCCATAGGTGCTCCTTGTCATTTATGTTGAAAAAATGTTTATAAACGCATTTCTACGCGTTGCTTTTGCTTATAATATTGACTCGGTATCCTTTAGGTGTGCTCAGGTTCGGAGCACAGCATTTGACCACGTTTAACATCGCGCGACACGCTATGTCACGTGAGTGCTGAGCAGCGAAGCGTTTGGAAATATGCATCAAGGAAAAGCATGTCGCCTTCGTCGATTGGCTACCTCCTTGGGTATGCACCACTTTTTCTCGAATTACCGCACCAGTTGTCGCGATATTCCGCTCAGTGGTTGTTACAAGCCAGGCACTCCCGGTGGGATGCAGCATTACTTTAATTAAACGTATTGATATGCTCCGTCCGGCCCCTAAATAAACCTAGAAGATAAGAAGTTCCACCGCTCCTACCCCCTTACTCTGCGAGATGAAAGCGTACAAATTAGTTCAGATAAGGTTTTACAAGAACAAGATTCCCGTGTCTAGCAATGATTTTTGAACTTCTGGGGTAGAACCCAGACCGCTCGCTCCAAAATCCGCGATTATACCCAATAAGCTACTGAGGTCGAAACGCAAGTTGCTGTAGTTATTCTAGAAAAGTGGTGCATACCTCCTAGTGGTGTGCGGTTGGCTAACGAAAGAATCCATAACGAGAAAGCTTCGCCTTCAATCATCGTCGTCGTTAGAGGGAGAGGTGCGTGATTATTTCTGTAGCCCAGAGTAAATGTGTAACTCCGATTGCAAAGAGCGATGCCCCTATTATTACTTGCTACTTTTCCTATCCTGCGTTTTCCGAATACGTTTCTTTTTTTTTTTTTAAGAACGTTTATTTTGCCACAGGGCATATATATGGGATTATGAGGTGATGGTGATTAGATGAAAATGAAAATGTTCGCTTCGCGGATGAAGTCAAGGAGTGAACGATGATGGCGCCCATGTATCCATGCGGCGTATGCGGAGGCGTCGTCTGCGCGGAGGCCCGTCTCCGCAAGGTGCCGCAGTCTCGTCGGCCTCAAGGCGAGGCAGGACCACAGCAAGTGGTGAAGGTCGGCAATCGCGTCGCTGGGGTGGCACACTGGGCAACCAGGGTTGGTAAAAGAACCTCGGTATTGAGGCCAGTGGCGGTTCACGGAGGGAGGTAAGGCCATCCCCACCCGAATCCTCCTGAGCGCAACCTCCTCTGCACGGGTAAGACCCGGAGGGAGGGTGGCAGCACACGGTGGAATGAGAGCACGTGTGCGGCGCGGGAGGTGTTCTTACTACAAGTTTCCTAACCCCTCTCTCCATTCAGTTTATTGGTCTTCTTCTAGTTGTCCCGTAACTCGCTGGTCACTCGATTACTCTTGTAGTACAGGGGATATCATTTTTGGGGTGGGGGAGGGGGGTGCCCTCTGCTAGAGCAAGACGAGAGAGGAACTCTTCTGCAGTAACGCCGAGCGATTCCGATGTGAAATCGTCGGAGCCACACAGCCTCTGAGAGTCGCCGTTCTACTGCTATCTGGATGCGTCGACGAATCAGTTGCGCTCACCTTTGTTCTCAGCCGTCTCTGTCCTTAAGTTACGAAATGTCACGAAGGATAATATGTCCTCTCACGAATGCAGTATGATCACCTGCCGGTGCTGAATTTTAGCACTAGCAGTAAATTTTCACCTGGCATTTGACAATTTTCTCTGTCACAAAGGCTAATAGTGCGAGAATTCAACACAAGTAATTCTAAGAAATGCCTAAGCACTGTTTGGTACTGAAAGCCCTAACTAGGCAGGAGAGGAAGTACTTTATTCTCGGTTGGCCCGTTTGGGCGCATTTCAAAACAAACGAGGCCCTGAATGCCAACAATAGCCCTCACCAGAACGGTGCGATGGACATTAGTGTGGGATGTCGTCCAGTTCAATGAGGACTGGACGAAATTCGAGGGTCTGATTCTGATGTCCAACAACCTCGTGCATTCGGTGTGTTGACTTATCGATTGCCCTATTGTGCCACGAACCATACTTTGTCTTGAATTGATATAACTGCCTCCACTTTATTTCGATGGAAATTTTGCTTTATGTTTTTACAGGAAGGAATGGGTTGTATGTCTTTTTGCGTGAGGTGGGGCTTTTGTTCTCGGTGTGGTCGGAAGCACACAGTATACGCAGCCATAAGCGAAAAGTAAACTCCAAACCCCGCTTTCCACTACCTGCAAGAACGTCACAAGCGGCAGTTTAAAGACGCTGGGGTTGGAGATGAAACGCGGTAAGCACAGTTTAACTCGCGTAGAAGGCTGAAGTGATGTCGTGCCAAGCGGTTGTTTCTTTCAGCCATCAGTGCTAAATCGCTGCGCAGCAAGTGGGCGCTACGGCTCGCACGATGAATGGAATGTAGGCAGGCGTTAATGTCCACTGAGAAATAAGATGTTTGAGGGAGCCGTCGAAAAATCTTATGTCCACGCAAGGTCGTAAGATTTTGTCGTACCGTTGAAGAGCGATAGAAATAGGTGGCTTGAGACATAGAGCTTCATACTAATAGGTATACTGCAGGGAAATCCCTCCTGCAATCGCGTGCCGTAATCGGCGCCGCCATAGTAGCTTGAAGCGTTCCTCTCCTTGCCACATGGCGTCTTTTAGCTCCTGAAACCAGAATCAACAAAACAGCGGACATATGTTCTTCTTCTCGAATTGCATGAAGCTTCCAAAAGATCTCTGACAGAAAAACGTATATTCGAAGCTTCTAAGCTTTCTGGAAGGCAAGAAGCGGATCGCTAACGTCAGACGCACCATTACTACGCTTGTTGCACACGCACACCCCCTATGAAGAAAAACATATGCAGAAAATATCTCGATGCAAAAAAAAAAGGAACTCTAACAACTTCTTTCCAGACGTCAAGTGAACGAGCATCTTCAACTTCAAGCTTTAAGGTCTAAAGTTATCAAGCGGTACCCGTAGAAAATAAGCACTCCCTGTAATCACGGCGCTTCAGGTGGCGGCACCGCTGTCCAATGACCTCAAAGCGTAATAAGTCCTAAGTGATGGCGCATACCTGACAGTTGACACGGTTAGTCTTGCGACAAGTTACACCCACGTAACAATGCTCGTCCCCGGCACTGCGTATTTAACGAAGTTATGCAAATGTCTGTGCCCGTATTATGAGTATTCAGCGTGTACTCTGAGCATAATATATATGTGCATATCTCCAGACTAACACAGGCATGCAGTGCGGTCTTAGATTACACACTGTTTATTTAAAGGGGCGCCGCGAGTGCTCCAAAACGGTGTGCTGAATATTTCCGTAGTCCTTGAAAAATCTCGCACCTGATTGAGGAGCCTACAATTTCTCCTAAATTTTACTTGCTGATACAATGCAATACTATTCGCACGCTTTTTTGAAACCGATGGTGCCCGAAAGTAGAAGCGGAACAGCCACTTTACGCACTGATCACCCTAACAGCTTTGAGGAAAAATAAAAATCGGACTGCTGACTACCTGCATATAACGAGAATCCTAATTCTGGCCGTACCAGGAGCATTGACCCGTCAACAAAAACGCAGACGAAAAAGGAATGAACCAGAATACCTGTACGTGAAAGGGGTGTAAAAGCAACAAAAATAGGCAAACGAACCCGAATTCTACTTATAATTCGGGTTCGTTGTTGACAAAAACACAAGTATACGTTATCGACAGAAATAGAAGTATAATATCTAATCCTTCTTACTGTAAGAAGGGAAGATTACTCGTCCAAAACGTGTAGAACAACGGAAAACCCTTCAATTTGTTGTGTTTAACACATGCCATGTATAATATTGCTATCTTAAGACATAAAGGCTTTTGCGAACTCAAGTTCTTCATTATTTCAGTGCAATGTTTTGTATGAACCTCCTAGCTAGGCTAACTGGTTGCTCCCAGTTTACTGACTCCTTTGAACAAGATAAATGAAAGACGTGGAACACCACAGAATGGACGTCACAGGCTGCCAGGTATATTTAGACATAATGAAGCCCCATTCTATAAGTTGAGCGGCTGTAAATGATTTCCGTAAATCGGCGATAGTTCTCGATGCCAGGCTTGCAATATCACGTGAGCACGTGAACCCACAACTGGTCGCATATTCCAGCACTTCTGCAGAGGTCAAGAGAAGGGCATCACTGAACCAATGCGCAAACGACTGAGACGAGGTCTTCTGCAGGCATAAGTTCCAATTGATATGCAATTTAAAACACTGTAACCTTGCTTAAAGGAGCCATGAAGAGAAAACACAAGTTTGGTTCATTCAAAAGATTGCCTCGTTAGAATCATACTGACAACACTTTTAACGTAAACTTCGGTCGAAGAAGCCGCATAATTAGGAAAAAAGAGTAAAACATGGGTTTGTTGACATCGCAGACAATTGGGAATTGTTGAATCGTCACTTTGCGTACAATGGCAGCTGTCATTGCTGCGGGCCAATCTACCCGAGAGGATCTCTAATGATTGTGGGTGGGTGTGTAAGCTGTCTTTGCAGCCATGTCGAAATAAGCGAATAAGCCGGCTCGTTACGACAGCAGCTTCCATCTCACTGTTCAGTCCCCTCTTGGGGTTTCCTAGAATTGTGTGTCGGCAGGCTGCCGTCAGAGCCATGAACATGGTGTGTTTGTTTGGTTATGTATAACTCTAGTGATAAGCTTTTCCAAGATAAGGACGAGCCGTCCACTTTCTGCGCGATGAAGAACTTAATAAAACATGCTGGTATGCTTCACGCTGCACTTAAACCAACCGAAAAGATACCAAACGACCTTTATTAAAAAATGAGTATGAACATTTTACACTAAAAAGCACGGGAATTGGGAAAACCATTTCAGCATTGCTGGACATGAACCCATGCCGTCCGCTTCCAAACCAGCGGTTCCACCACTAGGATAATGAGGCCGAAAAGTGGTGTTCTTATAGCAGTGGGACTAGACAATACGCGTGCTCTAAGCGAACCAGTAGACGGCGCTGGACGCATACAGTAAGTAATGGGAGTGCACCATCATCATCGTCATCATCATCATCACAGGCCTATCTACGCCCACTGCAGGGCAAAGGCCTCTCCCATTAATCTCCAATTATCCTGATCCTGTGCTAACTGCGACGAATATATCCCCGCAAACTTCTTGATCTCATCTGCCCATCTAACTTTCTGCCGCCCCCTGCAACGCTCGCCTTCTCTAGTGATCCACTCTGTTACCCTTAATGACCAACGGTTATCTTGCCTTCGCGTTACATTCCCTTCCCACGTCCATTGCTTCTTCTTAATTTCTACTAATATGTCCTTAGCACGCGTTTGTTCTCTGACCCACTCCGCTCTCTTCTTGTCCCTTAATGTTACACCTATCATTTTGATTTTTTTATGGTAGGGTTTAACGCGCCGACGCAACGCAGGCGATGAGGCGCGCCGTAGTGGAGGGCTCCGGATTAATTTTGACCACCTGGGGATCTCTACGTGCGCCCAAATCTCGTACACACGGGCGTTTTTGCTTCTCGCCTCCATCAGAAAAGCGGCCGCCGCTACCGGGAATCGAACCCGCGACTTCGTGCTCAGCAGCGCAATGCCTTAGCTTTTGAGCCACCGCGGCGGGTACCTATCATTTTCCGCTCCAATGCCCGCTGAGTCGTTCTTAATTTAAGTTGAACCCTCTTAGTGACCGTCCGAGTTTCTGCCCCGTAGTTGAGTACCGGTAAGATGCAGCTGCCATGCACTTTCTCCTTCAGGGACAATGGTAAGCTGCTATTTATCATCTGAGAATGCCCGCCGAATGCACTCCACCCCTTTCATATCCTTCAAATTATCTCTGCCTCGTGGTTGGGATCCGGGGTCACAACTTGGCCTAAGTAGATATATTCGCTTACCACTTCCACTGCCTCGCCCCCTATCCCAAACTGCTGTGCTGTCCCGAGGTTATTGATAATTACTTTAGTCTTCTGCATATTCATTTTCAGGCCTACGGTTCCACTCTGTTTGTCCAGTGCGGTAAGCATGCTTTGCAATTCCTCCCCCGAGTTACTTAAGAAGGCAACGTCATCAGCAAATCTGAGGTTACTCAGGTATTCTCCATTAAACCTTACTCCCACCTTTTCCCAATCCAATGTTCTGAAAACTTATTGTAAACATGCTGTGAATAACATTGGGGAGATTGTGTCTCCTTGTCTGACGCGTTTCCTTATAGGTATTTTACTGCTATCTTTTTGGAGGATGATGGTAGCTGTGGACCCATTGTAGATATCCTCTAGTATTCTTACATAATGCTCATCTACACTCTGGTTCCGTAATGCCTCAATGACTGCTGAGGTTTCGTCCGAGTCAAATGCTTTCTCATAATCTATGAAGGCTATGTATAGGGGTTCAGTATACTCAGCGCACTTCTCTATCACCTGATTGATCGTGTGAATATGGTCCATTGTTGAATAGCTTTTACGGAACCCTGCTTGTTCATTAGGTTGATTGAAATCTAAGGTTGCAGAAATTCGGTTAGCAATTACCTTGGTAAGTACCTTGTAGACGACTGACAGTAAGCTAATCGGCCTGTAACTTTTCAAGTCCTTCATGTCACCTTTCTTATGGATTAGGTGATCCACCTAATCCATAAGAAACCATGATGTTCGCGTTCTTCCAAGACTCGGGTACACTCGCGGTCATTAGGCAATGCGTATACAGGTTTGCCAGTTTTTCAAGTACAATTTTTCCACCATCCTTCAAGAGGTCTGCTGTTATCTGACCCTCACCAGGTCCTTTGCCCCCTTTCATTTCTTTCGAAGCCTTCCTTACTTCTTCGGCCGCTCCTGGTGGGATGTCTATCTCCTCTGAACTATTTTCTCGTTCGGCATTATCCTGGATGTCCCGGCTACTGTACAGATCCGTATAGAACTCCCCGGCTACTGTGACTATTTTATCCCTATTTGTGATGACATTGCCTTGCTTGTCTTTAAGTGCATACATCTGATGTTTCTTCACGCCAAGACGCCTCTTCACTGCTTTCAGGCTACCTCCGTTCTTTACAGCCTATTCGATCCACTCCATATGTCAGCTGTCAGTATGTCAGCTGTCTTACGCTTATTGATTAACTTTGAAAGCTCCGCTAGTTCTATTCTGTCAGCTTGGGTGGAGATTGTCATGGTTTGCCATTTCATAATTAGATCTTTCGTCTCCTGGGAACGTTTACCAGTATCCTGTCTAGCCATCGTGCCCCCGACTTTACTGCACACTGCGTGATAATGCATGTAAGGTTGTCAGTGGCTTCCTGTGTCGTAGCCTCTGCTTCCTAGCTAAAAGCTGAATATCGGTTCTGCAGCGCGATCCTGAATTCTACTTTACGTCTTACTGTTAGCTCATTAATCGGCTTCTTTCGTACTAGCGTCTTAAGGTCCTTCCAGAAATCTAGCCTAATTCGAGATCTTACCATACGGTGGTCACTACACGTTACCATTCGGTGCACTTCCACATCCTTCACGATGCCAAGGCTGTCGCATAATATGAAGTATATTTCATTTTTATGCTCCCCATTCGGGCTCCTCCACGTCCATTTCCGGTTCTCCCGTTTGCAGAAGCAGGTTTTCATTATGCGTAGGTTATTCCGTTCTGCGAACTCTAGTAGTAGGTCCCGCCTGCTATTTCTACAGCCCAGACCATAGTTCCCAACTGCCTTGTCTCCAGCCTGATTTTTGCCTACTTAAGCATTGAAGTCCCCCGTAACTACGGTATACTGTGTTTTTACTTTAGCCATTGCCGATTCCACATCCTCATAGAAGCGTTCCACTGCCTGGTCTTCGTGGCTCGATGTGGGCGCGTAGCCCTGTACCACCGTGAGTTTATACCTCTTATTGAGCCTAATTACAAGACCTGCTGCCCTTTCGTTAATGCTAGAATTTTCATCTATGTTGCCAGCTATGCTTTTACTGACTAGAAGTCCCACTCCCAGTTCTCTTCTGTCCCCTACACCACGGTAACGTAGGACGTGTCTATTTTTCAGCACCGTCAAGGCTTCACGTGTCCTCCTAACCTCACTAAGCCATATGAAATCCCGTTTATTGCCCTTTAATTCCTCGAACAACACCTCTAGACTCGCTTCATTAAATAAGGTTCTCGTGTTAAACGTTACCAGGTTCAGACTCCAATGGCGGCCTGTCCGGGTCCGGGTATTCTCTTAGCACCCTCTGCTACGTCACAGGTCTGACCGCCACCGTTGTCAGTTGCTTCGCAGCCACTGGAGACTGAGGGTCGTGTGTTAATTGGCGTATTCATGGGAGGTTTTGGCCGTTACGACACCAGGGTGGCTAATCCTGCTCTGGTGAGGGAGTGCGTTGCGGGCAATGGTCGCCGGGGTAAGGCCGCACCCCAAGCCCCATTCTGCAATTTCATCAATACGCGGATTTTTTTTTCTTCTTTTTTTAAATCCGTTGGGAATTGTCCGGCACCGGGATTCGAACCACGGTCCTTCTGCACGCAAGGCGGATGCTCTACCTCTACGCCACCGCTCCTACTAATGGGAGTTGATGGGAGCTAATGGGAGTTTTGGCAGCACTGCATAGCCACAACGCCGTAGGCCGGAGTTGGATATCTACAGAAGAAGACGTGTAAGGGTCTCGAATTAATTAGTGGGCACCGATAGCACGGTTAGCCGAACACCGTAATATGCCCCGTACAGAGTAAAATATCAGCTCGCGAGTGTCATTCATGCCCTTCGCGCAATTCCAGAGGTAATTTGATATATACTCTTGACATTTACAATCCGTAACTGAACCCTCAGTCTCAGGATTCATGCTTTTGAAACGGCAATCTCGTGCGTAGTAAATCCAGAGCGAACCCGGCCGAATCACAATTGAGTCTCACTGCAAATGCCCCCCCCCCCCCTTTTTGGCCTATTCTGGAGGCTATGTTTCGGAAGCATGGCTTTCGCACTTTTGAGCCCTAGAAACTCACATCCGTCATGTTCGCGATACAACTTCTGCACGACGTGTTAAAGTGGAACTTTCTTCCTAGATATCTATTTCATACCGCTACTCTGACAGCTCCACGAACGCAGCCGAAGAGAAACCTAGCAGCAAGCCGCACCGCCAAGAGAACCGCAACGTTAACTTGCATCCCTAAGTGAAAATTAAAATCCTAGAGTAAGAAAACAATCCCGCTCAAACCAAACTCAAAGTTAACACATTGTGTAGTCACGAGACGTTCGTTTATGACATAGCGACGGCGATTTATTAACGTGACAACAGACTGCCCCGTTTGCCGGTTCCACCGGTGGTTGCCAAGCGCCCTCTGTCCTCTGCTTCTAAAAGCAAAGGTGAAAATCAATTGCATGGTAGCATTGGACTAGCTCCCTCTGTCCTCTTTTAAACAAAACCTCAGCCGTTTTTTTAACCAAGTGGTCGGCTAGTGGTCGGCTAGTGCCCTCTATATCCCTGTAGTGAAAACCTAATCAAAACAAATGGGATGGCGCGCGAAAATATTTTGCGTATGTGACATAGAGGTGTGCATGGGCTTGGGCTTACCCGAAAGCCCGCGCCCGGCCCGGCCCACGTGCCGGGCTCGGGCCACCCGACTTACTTATCACCCGGGCCCGGGCCGGACTCGGGCCGAAATGTAAATGCTTCGGACGGGCCGGGCCGTCCTGACGGCCCGGGCTGACACGGCACAGTGAAGCAATATTTAGGTTTTCTATGATGTCACAGAAACTACATGTTGCTGACGCGGTAAAAGCACGGGTCAGGTTTCTTTTTACATTCCACGGGACTTATCGTTGCTGCCTGAGGCACATGTGTGCGTATGGCAAGCCGGCAAGTGTAAGAGATCTGCAAGTTCATGTCTTGGTATGAACTGAGCAACACATGCAAGTGAGCGACACACCACCTGGGGAAGTACAACGAATGACAATTCAGCGTGACTAGTTTCCACCTCTAAGTTCGGGCGAAAACAAATTTTCAAGATGGAACTCTTTTAACTCCAAACACTGCCAGATAAACCTGCGTCTCCATCTGTTTTCTGTAGCAGTGCCCTATTCAGTGTTGCGTTTCCTTCTCTAAGCCAACAAAAGTGAAGCTGCCAAAGACTGAGGCGACAATTCAACTATAGTTTTGCTCTTTGTTTCGGCGGAAAAACATCGTGGCGAGCATAGCTGGTGGTAGGAGGTGGCCTGTGCCCCCGGGCGTCGTGGCCGGCAGACGAAGACGAAAGGAAAAGCGCAACAGGAAAGTAGGGTGGTTTAAATGCGCCAACAGCCATACATAAGTGGGATTCGCAGTGTCCTTTTAATTGAAAATGGATGTGTACGTGAGATTGGATACATCAAATAAAAAATACAGGTTTAAAATAATGTGTTAAGTAAAACTACAAAAAGCGCTTATGCGCGAGCCTACACTTCGCGGCGGCATTTGAAGTCCAACGGCAACGAATGATTCCAATAGATGCCGCGAGCCAGGGGATCGTATAGGGGGGTGGGTGCCTTCACCTCTGTACATTTTAGAGATACCCTATGAACGATCTTATGCCGCCGCTGTTGGGTAGAACTGCTAGACGCCTAGTTTTAGTTTCCAACACGAGTGAATGAATGAATGAATGAATGAATGAATGAATGAATGAATGAATGAATGAATGAATGATATGAATGAATTGTTACAATGGAAAGGAAAGGCCACCATCAGCCGTAGCCTGTCTCGCCTAAGGGTGGACACCGGAACGCCTGCTGGTGTGGGGGTGTAGGGAACGGGGAACAGGGGTACACAAGAAAGGGAGGAGAGAGAGAAGGGGAGGATACATATATACAAGACTAAAAAGTACATATGTGTACAATATACATAAGACTAAAGACTCAACACTATATATACAAAACTAAATACACACTAAACGCTAAGAACACTACAAAAAAACTTTACGCATCTCCACGAAGTGGATCATGATGAGTGGGCGAAGCACTGGGGATCGTTCTTACCCTAAATCACCCGTGAAAGTGCTTACTGCTGCTAAAACCATTTGCAATCCAATCCAATAGGATTCAATATAATCCAATCCATTTCAATCCAATGCAATCGAATGCTCATGGCGCATGCGGAGCACAGCTCTCTAGGAGATCTCTCTCTATAAATATAACCTTTTGTGAACCTTTTATTTTGTTCTTGTTAACCTTTTGTGAACCTTTTGTTCCAGGTGTTTCAATTTTGCACCTGCTGTGCGTATCTCTCTCTCATGCACAGACACACTCTCTCTCTAACCTTTTGTGAACCTTTTATTTTGTTCTTGTTAACCTTTTTTTCACAGGTATTTTGATTTACACATGTTGTGCGTCTCTCTCTCTCTCTCTCTCTCACACACAGACACACTCTCTCTCTAACCTTTTTTGAACCTTTTATTTAGTTCTTGTTAGCCTCCTGTTCACAGATGTTTCGATTTACACGGTGCTGTGCGGTGAGCACGGTCGCCGACCGCCAGACAAGCCTCGGGCTTAAAGGGACCCAGAAAAGCCTTCCGTAACAGTTACAAAAGGACTCTATTGTCGCGTAGCACCAATATAGCGATGCAATGCCGTTGGAATTATTGATCTACATTCAGTATTAGCTGCGCCAGAAGCAATTAAACTCGCCTCTCCCCACTTGCCGATCGACTCCTCCTCCCTCTCTGCTTCCTTCAAAGCAGCTGGAAACACTGGGAATAGCCATGTGACATCGCGACGCTCGACTTCCGTTTTGCGCTAGCTACATTCCTGCGCCTGGGCACGCGTCAATCGCTGTGGACCCGCCTTTGCCGCCTTTGCCTCAGGATCGCGCAGGAAGGAGGAAGAGCAGCCGGAAGCCAATGGCAGTGACGCCGCCGGCGGCCGGCCTCGCCGGCAATTAGGCGAATCAGGGGGCGCCTTCGCCGTTGCGTCAGCCGCGATCGCCGTTGCGTCAGCCGCGGTCGGCTCGCTGCGGGGTCGCGCTCATCGGCTGAGAAAGGCGATCTTCAAAAATTGTTTACAAATTATCCGTACAACGTATGGGGCTCACACTTGGCTCAAAAATCCCCCGTTATGTGTTCTACCACCTGAATGCATTTGATTGCCACCTTCACAAAGCTTTTCGGGGTCCCTTTAAGGTGCTTCGCCCCTGCACTAAAAAGCCCACACACAAACGAAACCACGGACAGTTCAGTTAACCTCGGTAGAAAGCGGAAAGCCGGGAGGAGTCAAGAGGCCTCCAGGTAAGACGCCAGGGCCTCATGGACTCCGTCCCGCTCTCAGGCACTGCCGGGCGGCCACCGAGTCTCTTCCAGGGGCCGACCTCTTGAAGGATGCCAACACTTTAGCCCTCCCTGCCGCAAACTGGGGGCACTCGAGGACCAGATGCGGCAGGGTGTGAACAGCCGCCCGGCAGGGCCGCCACGACGGGTCATCAACCAACTCCCGGAGGTGTTTCCACTCGGCCGTACACACGCACCCCGCGTGGAGGCGCAGGGCAGCCGATCGTTGCTGTCGTGCTAGCCGTGTGGCCCGCGCCGGTAGTGGGGCATCTCCAGCGCCAAACTCGGGTCAGGGTGCTGGGGTACACACGCCGCTGGATCAGTGGGCGGGCGCCATCCGCAGCTGCCTGGGGCCATGGGAGAAGGGGGCAGCTCATGTGCTTCAGCGGCCAGCTCGTCTACCCGCTCGTTGCCCTCAGCCAGCCGTGCCAGCAGTTGAGCCAGCCGTGCCCCTTTGTTCCGCAGGGCCTGCACCCTGAGTTAGTGCGGGTCGCCTTCCCTGATACAGAGCAGGGCGCCTGGGAATCTTAAAGCAGGGCGCAGCGCTCTGGGGCGGCTCCAGCTTCAATAGCACGTCCAGGCGAAGGCTTATGCCCACCATTTCAGCCATGGCAGATGACGCGGGTACTGCAGCAGGGCCTATCTGGTGGCCTCCCCCAGCACTGCTGCCATGGCCGAACCCTGCCGCAGTGCATGGAGCTATATATGTGTAGACCAGGGTGTGGCCCACCAAGTTGCTACACATAAGGACCCAGGCCAGCTGCAGAAGCCCTCAGTGCGACCTCGGCTTCTTTCTGCACAAGGCCGGGATCTCCACGTGCACCTCGGCCACAAGGGCAGGGGGGCAGCTCGTGGGGGAGCCGGCTTCGACGGGGGCCACCACCTTCTCGTACAGGGCCACCATGCGCACTATGCGAGAGTGGCGGTATGTGCGCCACCGCTGCAGCAGGGGGCTGCCTCCCTAAGCCCGCCGCAGCCGGTCAATGTGGCCCACGGCGCCCGGATGCTCCGTCATTTTGAGCATCAATGTCCCCGCTTCAGCCAGCGCCTGTGCACACTGGGAGTCTCAAGGAAGGCCCAGGCAGGTGCGGACGCCCCTGCAGTGGTCGCCCTCCACCTTCCGCCAGCTGGGTTGTCACAGCGTGACAACTGCAGCGCGTACATGGGCAGCCAGACCACCAAGGCATTGTAGAGCCGCAGGGCCGTTCGCTGTGAGAAGCCGTGGCCCGGGCGGCCATCTTTCGCAGGGCCGTGGTGGACATCTGTGCCCTGGCTCGGAGCTTCTTGGCGGCCTGCCAGAAGTTGAGGGAGTGGCCTAGTGTGAGCCCGAGGTAGCGTACACTGGTCTTTTAGCTCAGTTCCTCGCCATCGATGTGCAGGCACTTGGCACTGCGACGGGACTGGGCATCCGGGTGCACCAGCATTGCCTCCGTCGTGCTGGTTGGCGGCGGCAGCCCGACGTTGGCCAGATTGGCCCGCACCGCGTCCAGGGCCACCTGCAGCTGCAGCCCGACGCCTCGGCAGCTCCCCTTGAGGCCAAGCACCCACAATGCTGCGTCTTCGGCATACACAGATATGCACACCCTTTGTGCCCCTCCTCTAGGCACAGAGACTAGTAGTGCCGCCATGACCAGGTTGAAGAGTAAGGGGCTGATGACTGAGCCTTGCGGCGTGCCCCCGTCCACAGGCCGGGGTGCGAACAGGGCGCTGCCCACCTGTACCGGTACACTGCGGACCATCACGAACGCCTCTAAGGAGCCCCGCCGCTTGCCGCAATTCTAGCCTCCTTCATGGTCAGGAAGATGGCAGGGCGCTGCCGGCTGTTGGTGCCTTTTACGTCTAGTAGCACCATGGATGCCACCTTCCTGGTAGTCCGGGCATGCTCCAGAGCTGCCACCACGTCGGCAATAGAGTCCATCGCAGCCCTTTGCTGCCGGAAGCCTCCGAGCTGCTGCGGGATGAACTCCTCCACCGCCGTGATGGCCTCCATCATGTGCAGGGCTACCCGCTCCAGTAGCTTGCAGCCACAGGAGGGGAGGGATACGGGGCGGTAGGCTGTGACTGTCCCGAAACCCCGGCTTGGCTTGGGGAGGGGCCGCAGGATGGGCAGTAGCCAATCGAGCTGCAGCCGTACTATCGCGCAGATGCGACTGTAGGCAACCAGAAATATCGCAAACCTCACCTCGTCCAGGTTGGCCATCATCTGGTCGGTGAGGCCGTCCTCCGCAAGTGCCGACTTTCCCTTGCAGGTGCGCAGCGCCCCACGGAGTTCGGTCTCCATGATGGAGGCGTCATTGAGGCAGTGTCCTCCCTCGGACTCCTTCGACGCTACACCCACATGGCCATCTGCCACCTGGTGTGGCGGCAGGAAGGTCTCCACGAAGAGCTCGGCCAGGTTGTCGTAGCTGGCCTTCCTCTTGATGGCCAGACGGCCAGGGGGTTGCAGTTTCACGGGGCTTGAAGACCGACTGGAAAATGCCCCAGAGGCGGCGGTAGCGTGGGGCGTCCACTGAGCTGGCGCACAGCTCGGTCCACCACTTCCTGCTGAGGCGGTTGGCATGCCGTCGACAGGCTGCGCCCACACGCCGGTACGCCGTCCAGTCAGTCCTGATTGCGAGCGCTGTGTCCCCGTCTCTGCCCGGTTCCGCTCCGCTCGCAGCTGCAGCAGCTTTAGGTGCGGCGCGTTGGCGTCCTCGGCGACGGAGCAGCCCCGCGTGGCTCGCTTGGCACAGCGAACCAGGCCCGCAAAAAGCTCCTGTCCCTCCCCCAGGTTTTTCTCAGCAAGGCAGTACCGGAAGGCGCCCCAGTGAATGGAGTGTTGGGGTGCTGTCTCGCGTGTCCAGCTTGCCGGTAGGTGCAATGTGCAGCGGGCAGTGGTCAGAAGCAATCCCGAAAGTTGGACTAGTTGGTAAATGATTGAAAACTTCGAAGCGCACAAAAAACTGGGAAAGACAGGAGCGACACACACAAGCGATTACTTGCAACTACCGGTTTATTAAAAAAAAACACAAAACTTATACATGAATACAAATCATACCTTACACAAACAAGGTGCAGATTAGTGCGCGCTCCTTGCCATGAAGAGTGATAGATTATTTGTTTACACTCTTGTCATTATGTTCCATGATAAAGAATGCCTCTACCAGTTCCCTGACAATCTCATCCTTATTCCTGCACAGCCCCACAGTCTCATTGAACAAAAGGTGACACCCACACTTTTTACAATGCGCAGGAATAGTGGCGCCTGTTTAATTTGTCACGGTGGACGCATACTCTCTGAGACTGATGTTTAGACAGCGTCCAGTCTGGCCCACATACACAGACTTACACGATAATGGAAGTCTGTAAACGATGTCAATCGCACAACGAACAAAAAGCTGCGCATGGGTGACGCCACGCTCGTTCCTCCCTTTTCTCGGACGATCCTTGTTATTAACAATGCGCAGAGACTGTCCACTTTTGTATTTGCAGAGAACAACACTTTTATGCCGTATCGGGACCCCGCGTTCTTTAAACCCTGCGCCTTTTTATGGACGTACGGGACTACCGCACATTTTCTGTCACGCCTGTCCTTCACTTCCTGTGAAAATTTGCACTTGATCTGGCGCACTAGGCTACCACACACTGCCGACAGCACAGACGAGGGGAATGCAGCAGCCTTCAGGCAGTTCATCCGCTCCGAAAAACTCGCCCGCCACACTGGTCGAGGCCTTCTGTATCATGGAACATAATAACAAGTGTGTAAGCGGATCATCTATCACTCTTCACGGGAAGGAGCAAGCGCTGTTGGGCACCATTTTTGTCTATTCTCTGATTTGTGTTCATTTATAAATTTTGTGTTTTTTTTTAATAAACCGGTAGTTACGAGTAAGCGCTGGTGTATGTCACTCCTGTCTGTCCCCTTTTTGTGCGCTTTGAAGTTTTTATTCAGTGGTCAGAGCCGAACACGCTAGGCTCCCGCCTCCAGGTTGCCTCAACCCCGGCTGACACCAGGCTGAGGTATATGATTGTAGCATTTGTGTTGCCTCGCCTAAGGTGCACTCACCGGTGTTGAGCACAGTGAGGTTGACGTGCACAATCGTGTTCTCACAGGTGTTCTCCGCGTCCGTTTGGCCGGCCATCTCCCCACATCGTGTGATTTGCGTTGATGTGCCACCGAGGAGATGCCGAGCTGCACAGAACGATACCAGCCGATCCAGGAAGCTAGAGTCCCAGGGTTGGCTTAGGCGGACGTACACGCTGCACTCCGTCACGTCACCACACGGCACTGGCCGCCGCGGCCCTGCCACACACTCCTGCACCATCGTCGTCACCGCACCGGCATCGAGCACCACGTGCTGCACGTTGTTGCGCACAAACACTGATGCCCGCGAGGATCCTTGGTGATGGAACGGGCCGCCGAACACCACCGCCGAGCACTGCTGCCGTTCAACACCGTGGAACTACGGTAGCCTGTGTGTACCCGCAGCGTGAACCCCGAGCCATCACCCGCATACACCGAGCTCTCCTACAGAGCCACCGCCTCGTGCTCGTCGTGCAGAAGGTACGGACTCAGTTCCGCAGGACGCGGGCAGAGCGCATTGAGGATCCACTGCAACACAGTGCGCGCGAGAGGCCGTTTGCGGGGCTCGTAGCCATGATAAGGCACGGGGTGTGCTCTTCCCTTGACAGCCTGGACGCACAGGGGACGGAACGGGTTGTCAGCAGGCAACAGATCTCCCACGCTGTGAAGGACAAGTTCTAGGTGTTTCCGCTGCTGCTGTAGACGTCACCGCCCTCGTCTCGGTCGTGCTGGGGTGCCTGGCTGCTCTGCTGCTGCTGGGTTGGAGCTACTTGGCTGCCATGCTGCAGCTGCTGCTATCCGGCGTTCTGTCCGCAACTGCTGCTCCCTGGGTGCTGCGGCATGGCTGTCGCCGGTGCGACAGGGGGCGGCTCTAGCTGGGCGGCCGCACGCACGACCGCTGGAGCGTCCACACAAGTGGTTGGAGCCTGCGCTTCTTCTAGGGCAGCCCACTCTCGGCGCTGTTCATCGCAGCGCGGTCGAGCACGGCGTGGGGGCCCCCGCCGTTAGTGCAGAAAGGCTTCGCTGCCTGGCACACTGCCAGCAACGCCTTATGGATGCAATGATTCAAACTTCGTTACTAAACCGCGTTGCAGCGAAAATTTTAGTGCTGTCTTGCTATAGTGACGCTGCACTGGCGAGCGAGTGACCCAAAATGGCGGCGCCAACGTATACGTGTCTCCACCATGTATGGCGGATGCACGTGAATCGAGGCACCCTGGGAACTTGAGAATATTGTGTTAGCTTCCATGCCGAAACGTTCCGCATATACTAAATTCATACGGAGTATTATTCACCAAGATGTAACTAACGCAGATAACCTTCCACAACAAAAAAAAGTTATTTCTTTTGCAGTGCGCAGCCAGAAGTGGCGAAGACCGGAGATGCCGAGCAGAACGCGTTCCGCTCCCCGCTAGCAGACGACGCTCGCTTTCCTAGCGCAACTCGCAAGCGCAGCGCCGCGGTGGCGAGAGTCGCGGCCAGCCGCCTTCTCTCCACGGCCGCGGCGGGTAGATACGAAACTGAAACTAAAGCGTGGCAAACTGTTCGCATGGCGACGCAGTGAAACATCCCCTCGCGAGGGGCACGATCAAATGCAGAGCATTTCCGGGGGCGCACGACGTTAAGTAGTTTGCGTTACGTTAATGTTGTTGCACTTGTGGCAACTGCTGACGAGAGAGCGCTGGTCAGCAGTAAAATTGGCAGCCTCGGCGCACGTTGAGTCCGAGAGGGGGGAGAGAGTGTCCTTGAAACGTGCCTGGGCGCGCTATCGAATGTTGATCGCGCCGATAGCGAAATGTCTGAGCCGGGCATGTCGAGGCGAGCGATGCGGACTACTACGGACACCTAGAACGGGTGACATCGTGAGTTAAAGAAATGCTCTGCATTTAGAACAATCGCATCATTTGTCAAAATCGAAACGTTTAACACAGTTCCTGTGTTTCTATCCTAATTAAAACACGAAATATGGCACTGAAACGTACAGGTCCTCGCAGTAGTAAACGGAGCAGTAATTTTAGGGACCTTAGGCCTAACTGCATGGCTGCGCCGCGTGTGGGAGCTGACGAGAACTAAGGAGCGCCGGTCACGGCCGGGCGGGAGGAGCGGCGGGTGCGCAGTTTCATATGAAGTGTGCGCGCTCGCCACTCCTCCAGTCCGGCCGTGCGCCGGTTTAAGAGCGCGCTCGCTCTGCCCCCGCCGCCCTATCTGGTATGTTCGATCATCGCTCTGCTGGCGGGTCGTACGGGTGTGACGGTTTTCAAAAGGCAGCGCTGGGCTATAGAGGGGCGCTAGCTGCATTGCCGCTGGCAGGCATCAGCGACGACTGAAGCAGCCGCTGTTGAGCTGGACGAAGCTACGTGCGCTCGGAAACGTGCCTTGTTGCGCGCTGTAAAGGGAGGCATAAAATTGTACCTGGCTGCGGTTTCCCATAGCATGTCCTTGCGATATAATTCATTGCATGCCAACCACAAGATCTCCCTGGACAATATAGAAAGCACATTCACTGAAATGTTTGTTAGTCGAAAAAAAATCCCGCTTCGATACATTGTTTTTTTTTAATTTGGTTTTCTCTAAAGGTATGGCTGTCACTCCATTCAGGTCTTTTCTGGAGAACGGAAAATATAAATACCGATACGGTGGAAATTTGCTCTGTGGGAAAACATGCTTCACATATTTTTAACGAGCAGGTTGCATTAGTTAAGACAGCTTTCAATCAACTCCTTTGCGCTGTTATGTCGATGGTGGGGCAAACAAATTATTATTGTTCTGAGGCTTAGACGCGCGGCGTTAAAACAATAACTGCGCCTGTCACTGTGTGAAGAAAGATGACCAGCGGAGCTGCGGTGCGTAGTGCTAGAGTCGTCTTAGTGGCGAAGAGTCACATAATTTGTTTAGGGGTAGTTCCTGCAAAACAAGAGTTAGAGCCGTTTTCTGTAAGCTCACTCTCTTCGTAGATGGCCAAGTATTGAAAGCAGATCGCAATTATCTATCCTTTGTAACTCCAATGTGAACTCAGTATCACGTTACAGCCGCTTTCTGTAATCATACTCCCTCCTTAAATGGACATGCTTCACTGCGCATCCGGCAATGTCAGAAAGCCCACCGCCGATCTTTTATAACTTCGCTTCACCGCTAAGAAGACTTGCATTGCTGGAAGCAATTTCTAGTGGCCAATAAAAGCCTGCCTAAAATACGGCGCCTAGTAGCTTTTTTGATATTTTTAGGATTTTTTTTTGTGTTGGGAACCGGCTTTTACAGGGTTCAAAAACGTGATACGGAAAGAGCGTGATGTGATACCATACCTGACTGTCATAAAGACCAGCCTTTAAAGAGCTTGCGTAAACACCTTGCGTAATTCTGTAGCTGCGCGAAAGTAGTTGCAATTAGACCCGTATTCGAGATGATGTGTGAACAGAAATGGGCAACGTCCGAATCTTGAGTTTTCGATTTATTTAGAACTTCAATAAATAAAAATAACTTACACGTTTTGAAAATAATACATGAACATTTTTTACATAAACAATTTACATGAAAGTAATCGACATGTTACAAGTTAATCTACGTTCATTCAGTTGCCACGTTCAATAGCCGGTGTAGGCGCCGTCCACCCTAATGGTGTCTTGAATCCTTCGGGGCAGTGAGGCGTACAGTTGATCAGCGTAGCCCGGCTTCTGGAGGATAGTTTCCCCCTCCGCTTTCACAGCCAGCCACAAATCGTCGGCAGTCACCATGGCGAGGTTTAGATGAGTAAGGTTATGCTTCATGGCCCCACACACGTTCTCTATAGTATTCAAGTCGGCCACATTCGGGGGCCACTCGGTAACCGCACATCGCGCCCTTCCAGCAGCCCCTGGACGGCCTTTGAAGTGTGGACGGGGCTTCGATCTTGTTGCAAGATGTAGCAGCCGTCTTTGAAGGGCCCGTCCAGGGCTTAAGGGATGAGTGTGTTGCCAATTACTCCGCAGTAGGCGGCCAATTTGAAAGTCTGTGGAAGCCTAACGAGGGGGCCAATGCCGTCATTGGTGATGGCTCCCCACACATTCACGGCGCACCGACCGCTGCTCAGGACGTGGGACACATACCCAGGCTGGTATCTGGCAAGAAGAAAGAAAAAGTATTGGAAAGCCATTGTTGTAAAACGCAACCTTGCAGAAAACATGTGGGCAATAACAATGAAGGTTTGGTGGCCAATGCAAAGTATTGAAATGCGTACAATAAATTGTTTTGAATTGTGAACATGGACTGGGACGCGTTGTGAGGAGAGCTAGAAACGGGAAATAAAAAAAGACCAACAATAGTTTTTTAGCTACGCTAAGTTTAACTACGCTTGCAGGAATGGTTTCTTTTTCGTGCCAGTTACTTAGGATGAATTTGTGGTGGTAATAAAGAATGTAAAAGTTATGCGCAAAGAAGCCTAATACCATTGCATGGAATACACTGGTTCACTGCAGGAATTAACATAATTTGCTTAAGAGGTAAAGACAGTTACGTTTTTTTTATTATGATTTTTTCGTAAAGTCGCGCAAATAAGAAGGCTATTGAAGCAATGTATGCGAAAAAAAAATCGAAGAAACAAAGAGTGAATATTGTCGATAGAAAACTTCCTTATGCGGAGGTCTTTTAAAATGAGGTCAAATGCATTTACCGGGCCGCAAGGCATATTACCGAACGAAAGCCATATCATGGGCCCCTTCTTTACATGGGATTTCATATTTTAATTCCGAGCGGTCAATTACGGGCTTCCTGATCTCAAACCATGGACGCTTTTCGCTTTCACCTTTATTAGTACAGTGCATTACAGTAGTACAGTACAGTAGCGCAACAAAGTTCAACCACGGCCACGGGTTATTGGATTGCAGTGATAAATGGCGCAGTTTCTATATCTTTTGGCACCACGATGACACTGTATCTATAATTGCCACGGCGCTAGTTGCACTGGCCTGCCCATGTTCACGTATCTCAGAAAGAAGCTGGAAATGTTTGTCTCCCATGCTAAAACGGGGCCCTCTATTTGTGCCTCGTCACATCTTTTCCCGAAAGGGCCTACAATGTTTATAAAGCCCCCTTTTCCCCTTGAAAGTCCCTTAAAAAAGCTGTTGTTCACCCTTGAACTTCTTCATACTATTGGTTTTCCCTAAATTCACATACAGTTTCTGGCGCAGCAATTTACTCGCTGGGAAAGGCCTGGCAAAAAACTTAAGTTTGAAATGAACATAAAAATGGGGCTTTAACTCACGCTCAGTGCAACGGAGTGCCCGGCCGTGAGGTGTTACGAATGATTCGACCACTTGGGGATCTTTACGCGCGCGGTAATCTCAACACACGAAGAGATTGTTTTTCGCCGCATGAAAAACAACAATTCGGTTTCAAAAAGCCTTCCAGAAGGCAGTTATGGCATACCTGCAGTTGTATGACCTCCAGACGTAGCGCTGCTGGCTTCCACCTCGAGGAAAATGTGGATTCATCACTGAAGACAACTTCTCCCCAGTCGTCGATACTTCAGGCTTTGTGAGCTGGGCGAATGCCAGGCGCTGCAGCTCCTACCACTCGGTGATGAAAGGTATCGTCTTCGCACTGCAGGTTTGTAACTTTCCTCGCCTTTTTATACCCGAAGCTCAGTTATCGTATCACATCTGTACCTATCAGTGGAACATCGCTCGGACCACCGAAGAAAATTATTCTTTATCAACAGTTCTAGTGGCGGTTTGCTGCGGATCGCTTCCCGAAGAAAAGCGGCTGAAAGCATTGTGTCTTTCCTGCCCCTAAGTACGGTCGCCAGCGAAATTTTGCGGGATATGCACCGCGTGGCTGAGCGGCGCAAAACTGCATTGCGGCGCCGCCTGCCCGGTCGAGGCTCAAGGAACTGGCGTGCTAGGCGCGCTTTGCGCATGCCTGTCCTTTACTAGTTACGGGGCATCTCTGATCCCTCCCGTGCCCCCGACATGCTTTCAATGTTCGCGCAAGCCGCTGTGGCGCAGCGTCACCATCGCCGTTCTTCCGCTATCACTGGTGCAACAAAACACGTCCCCCGCGGCCGCCGTTTGCGCGGCGCGCAACATTGAATAAATCTTATCTTCCCCGAGGCACTGCTGGTTGAGCACGAATTATGTCCTAATTTTTAACCTAAGCCCCGATAAACTGTAAGCTGGCCCAGAATTGCCATTCGCCGCTCATGCCTGTAGCTACCGCAATTGATGTTGGTGCGTGCTCTGACCATGCCGCCCCGCGCTCCGCAGCACCAAAGACGGCATATCGCCCGCCTTACGGGCAGCTCTAAGTAGGCAGTGACGCAAGTGCAAGCGGCAAGTTGCGAGTGCAAGTGGCAAATGGCAAGTGGTGAGAGCAAGTGGCCATAAATTACAGACTCAGATGAGTGCGAAGCACTTTTACGGGCCTCCGCTATAACAGAAAACAAACTCAGAACTGTTGAGTGCAGAGCAAATACTCCAGGTCGTGCGCAAAGGTTTTCCTATGAGGACTAGTGGGTGCACCAGTTGTAACAGGCGGAACACACACCTAAGTTTAAATGAAGAGTAATGGGGAAAAATTTAGAGCCCTTCCAGTCTGTGATGATGGATGACAAGCCAAGCTGGGCGGAATTCAAGAAGGTCACGAAAGAAACTGGTTGTGGGTAAGAGTTCGCTTACTTCCTAGTTATTCAGGTGAATGGAAGCAATGCGGACTGATGTGTTATTCTATAGGACAAACACGGGGCTGAATTTGGCTCGCAAAACGTTGTAGTCGTCTGCGCGTATAATTATCATACAGTTTGGTCTGGGGTAGTTCCGACAAAACGGGGATTACAGCCGTTTTCTGTAACCATACCTCCTCCTTTGAATGTCATTTACTGACAGGAGACGGGAATTCCATATCGTTTACAGCTTCCCTATGAACTAACTGTGGCAAGCAAATGTGATTCGGCGTAATGATAACGCCATCCTCGCGGCCAATTTTGGTATGATGTTTTTACATGATACCTACATTAGACAAGAAAGTTTGCTTTGCCGCAATATTCACCAGAAAGTTTACTTTGCGGCAATATTAAATTCGACGACGCGACTTTTTTCTATGCACCCTGTCACCAGGCGCAGTTTGCGGCAGGTAGCCTAAATAGCTCCTGTAAAATAAATTTAGTCATCAACCCATGCATCACTTGGAAGATAAAATTTATTCAACGTTGCCCGCCGCGCAAACGGCGGCCGCGGGCGACGTATTTTGTTACACCAGTGATAGCGGAATGACGGCGATGGTCACGCGGCGCCATAGTGGTTACCGCGAACATCTAAAGCATGTCTGGGGCATGGGATGGATCAGAGATGTCCAGTAACTAATAAAGGACAGGCATGCGCAAAGCGCGCCTAGCACGCCAGTTCTTTGAGCCTCGACCCGGCGCTCGGTGGGCTGCAGATCGCGCAGCAATGCAATTTTGCGCCGCTCGGCCACGCGCTGCACATCCCGCAAACTTTTGCGGGCGACTGTACAAATATATACTTTTATCAGCAATATGAAAGGGAACACAGGAACGCGTGGCAAACAGCCACGAAACAGACTCGGAGGGATATGCGGAAGGCGCTGTGAAAATCAAAGGGGGAAGGAGGGCACTCTTCCACTAACTGTTGGCACTCCCACCACGCTGTGATATTTCTACAAAGCAGCGCTTACGTCATTTCGCCGATAATAAGGTATCGTCCGACAGCCGATAAGACGCACGAATGGGAACAGTTGTTAGAACAGCGTCCCCCTTTCCACTTTATTACCGACGGCGGCCGCTGCGTATCACGCATAGCTGGGTCTGAGTGTGTTTCCTATGCGTTCCTGTGTTCCCTTTTATATTGCTCATAATACGGCGATTCTATTGCGAAAAGTGGTGTGCCTTTAAGGCAACAGAGCATCCAAAAGCGACTTAAAAAAACTAGTGTACCTCTATTCTGTGAAGAAGAAAGATGACTAACCAAGATGGGCGCATTCCAAGGAGTGGACGAATAAAATACGTGTGTTGGTAAGTTTTTATTAGGCCCACCGCAGGGATCATTAGCTGAATGAAACTTGGAAGGACTCGAGTTTTATTCTAGTGAAAAAACATGGGGCTGTCCGTTTTCCTGCTGTACACGGCCCCGTGTTGATGTCAGAAGAGAATTCTGTAACACTTTCACGCCGCGAACAATGTATGTATAAAAAGTAAATTCAAGTCGGCATGTTGTTCGAGTACTCTTAGCTGCTAATTTTTGGAAAATTTGCTTTGGCATAGTTCTAAAAAAAACAACGACCGTCACAGTCGTTTTCTGTAACACACTCTCTCTATAGACGGCAATATATTGAAAGCAGACGGGAATTCTACGACATTTGCAACTTTATTGTGAACTAAGTAAATTATGGCAAGTAAATAAATCTCGATGTAAAAATAGAATCCTCTTAGCATCTGACTGTCAAATATTTCTGCTTTTGTATAGTTTTACACAAAACAAGAGGTACAGCCGTTTTCAGCGACTAAACGTTCTCCGCAGAGATTTCCGTCCTACTCCGATTTATCCGCTCACGCCCTGCGTAAAAACCGAGAAATATCCAGCTTCGATGTAAAAGAGATGAAATCCAGTTGCCATTTGGGCCGTGTTGACGTGTTGACGTACCTTTATACTACGGGGTATGCATCAGTGGGTTTTCGCGTATTTAGTAATCGGTTGGGCTTTATTGCTGGAATTTTGAGTCTTCTGTAATTTATAATATTGTTATAGACACTGTTCTTTCTCAACAATGCTGTAAAAACAGATTGTGGTGCCTTTTGAGGAAACTTTATATATTATATATTTTCCGAAATAGTATATGTCTCTATATATAATATATATATATATATATATATATATATAATATATATAATAATATATATATATATAATAATCTATATATATATTATACTCGAAATTATATTTCGAAATAGTCAACTACAAAGTCAATGATAGTGTCGGAGCCTACTTTCCTAGCGGGCTGCATGAGCGCGACATCAAGCAGCAAGGAACGTTGGCGTGTGCCGCCGGCTTGTCATGCTGCATTGGTCATCCTGCAGAACCCGGGCAGGACTCTTTATGGGGCATTTCAATCAGCGCAGGGGTTGTATCTGTGTTGTTGACATGCTGTTCTGCGTAGAATACTGGGTATAGGGCTCCTGCACTGGAGTTTGCCGGCATGCAGTGCCCCCTCGTGTCCAATGCGTCTGGGTATTACAAAACCATACAACCCTCGCCGCCGCCGTCCATGTGTTTTCAATTACAAGCCAGAGCGAAAGTTGGTTGTAATTATTTCAATTACCTTGTGGCGTGTGTAAATGACTGCATACTGAATGATATAGCCCTTAAAGTAGTTGCAGAGGCTAAACAAAATAATACCCGCTACAACAAGGCGAGTTATCTGTTTTTTTTTTTTTTTTGAGCGAGGTGTCGGGATCGTCACGGCGTGGGATAGTGTCGCCAGTTCAGGTGGTCTAACTTCTTGGAGATAATTATTCTTCGTTCTTCTTGCGTGCGGACGACAAAGGATAGTTCACAAGTGTCATAAACAGAACATTGCTGAGCCTGAGGTAAATGTAAATAGTTTCTCCACCGGGAGCACGCCAGCGGAAGCGAGGAGCGCAGCCGATTCAGCGGACACTGGCAGCGCCTTGAAAACGAGTGGAAAATTTGTTTTGTATTTTCGCAAACTAAATGATTCTTGTTTAACATTTTATGCCACACGGTTTACGAACGGCAGGCTACGCGTATGCTGGTTAATAGGTTAGGCAATACCGTCAAATAAACAAATTGAGCGCCATTCGAGGATGCCAAGCTAGCACTAAATCGCAATTCCGTTGCCTTCTTAGATGTGTACACATATGTTTATACAACTTAACGCCGC
The DNA here is from genome assembly GCA_013339765.2 of Haemaphysalis longicornis. Classification (NCBI taxonomy): domain Eukaryota; kingdom Metazoa; phylum Arthropoda; class Arachnida; order Ixodida; family Ixodidae; genus Haemaphysalis; species Haemaphysalis longicornis. Next base: position 110,895,785 of record CM023456.1, read on the forward strand.
CGCATACATGGTTCACGGATAAAATATTTACATACGGTTGTCGCTGACTGTGTTGGTTATCTTCTAGCGCATGGGTCGTGGCAAACAATATGAACGCCGACATGACAGTTTTGTCCTCAAATAGGGTTAGACGGCGAGACAAGAACAGAGCATTCATCGGTTCCAGTTGCATTGTCCCCCATCTTCACACTTCACCAGAATATTGTAACATATTATTCGCGCAGTTCACTGAATTTTTTTTCTGAATGCCTTCAAAGCCACCCCCACGCCCCACTCCCACACGATTTACCACCCAGCCCTCCGCCGCGTCGGCTTCATGCCACTAGGCCCTACACCTGAAAACGTTGCTTACCCTTACACTAGTCTAATAAGTGCGAACTGGGAATATACGACGCAAGAGCGTAATTTTACAAAGTGCGAGCATCAAGAAAACGGAACGGCCACTCAGTTCGGCCGACCACTTTGTTTCACGGCGACTACTTTATGAATCACCAAAATATTTCACGCTTCTGACGCTCGCTTCGTTTCGTGACTGAGCCATGGAAAAAACAGCAAGCTAGCGCTACAATATGTATTCGTAACGATGACGCAAACCAGCCGGGTTTATTGACAATGCACGCATAAGTACGCAGGCACGCAAAAGCACGGCTCACCGGAGTGGACAAGCCTGCGGTTCGCGAGACTCGCTTGCTTTTACGCGCCATCATTGCCGATTGCGTTACACTCCTTGCTTGATTGGCTATTGTCGAAAAGTCCTTGTCATAAGCGCATTAGTATAAGCAAGAAGCTTTCTCTTCAAATTTCATTTCATACGACCATCGACCGGTGAATCGGCTAGTGGCAGAGTGCCGTCACCATGCCAGCCCTTTTGTCGACGCTGTAAGCGTATTTAGCGCTGGAAAGCTTTTTTTCCCTAACGCCAAGTCGATCGCCGGACGAGATCGGCCACGTCAGGGATGGGCTGGAGACCACGTATCGAAACAACCGGGAGTATCGAGCTCACTTTGCTTCTGTCAACACGGGATCCTATTGACCCCCGCAGCTTCGTACCACCCGGAAGTACTACCCGGAAGCCGGTTTCGCAGCGCCCCCTGGGCAGCGCAGGAGCCCTATTGATTTGGCAGCGCTAGGAACGAGATACAGTCATTATAACGTATTGCCGTACCCTGAAGAATCCTGTTGCGGTGTCGAATGCACAGCACGGGTGATGTGAGCTTGTTCTTGCGTACGGAGGTTGACCAGCTGTGCGTCTCTTGTGAGCAATGCTGTCGCTTCCGTGGAACAGGGCATTGTGCCAACGCCGTGGTGGAAATTGCGTGCGACGGTGCCATTTTCAGCGGCCTAGGAGGGCTGTCCGCAATTACGTTGGTTGCAGGTCCTGTGGGCGAAGGTGGGGCTTCTACGCTGGAGAATTGGGGCCTGAGTTTCGGCGTCATTGGCAAAGTACGACATCGGGCTGGATGGCGCATGGGGACTCTGTCTGGTTTTATGGAATTGTCTTACAGCATATGCTCCATATGACCACGTAATTGTCTTTACGACTCACTTCCCGGTCATTTTACACTATTTTAACACGGAAGTGTTTTATTCCGAGATACACCATGCTTTCACGAGTGTCATATCCGCCACGGAAATGACGCCAGCACAACGAACACAGGAGAAACGCCAGAAAGTGTTTCATTGACGAGGACGGTGCTGCCGTCTGGGAGAGGTGAAGCGAAGAAAAGCATCATGACCCTTACGAGCGCCCGCAGTTGCCGCCGTGATCGGGCAGCGTAAGCAGCGGTGTTTCTCATTGCGGTGACCCTCATTTCGGAGTTTTTTTTGTGGTATATAATTTTACTACCGTTAATGTTTTACTTTGATTCCGCAATAGTGTTTACTACTAACGTCGCTGTCGTTTTAAGCCATTGTTCTTAAAAAAAATGAGGTACATATACTGCGTATTCCTTGTCTGTGAAAACACCTGCCGTTTGAAATTCAAAGCTGTGAACGATGAGTTGGTACATGTGTGTATTCATAGTTTGCTAGAACAGTGCAGTTCCAAGAGATGTGTTAATTCTTTAAGTGGTCTTCGTTTTATTCGCCAGCAAAGTGTATATCGATGCTGCCCATTTATGACTAGTCCCTAGCAAAATTTGTTTGTTTCTTTGTTCGTACCCTCATCTTTTCTACTATAAATGTTTTGTTTCGCATAATAATTCCTCTGTTGATGGTTTGCAGTGAATCTTGTTCACTGGCTTGACACAATTTACGTAGCTATCCGTCCCAACAGTGCGTTCATGCTATGCAAAATGAAGAGGAAATGAATCAAAGTAAAAAGTAGCTCCAATCATTTGCCATTCTGCAGTTTTTGCAGCCCGTGTGTCTAATTGGAGTATTTCTATTTTTTTGTATTCATCAGTCCCACAGCTCAACTGTAACCTAATACGGCACTGTAGGTCACGCTTGTGGACGCCACGTTTAATACTATGGATCACTAGAATACATGGATCACTAGAGATATAATACGTATAAAACGTCAACTTAAATGTTTACGGAAGAGGCGCAAGGCTGGCTCATCTAGGTTTGTTGAACTAAAACACAGTTTGTCAACTTAAAACATTCGACATTCAATTATTACGGTACTCTTTCACCGGAATTTATTAAATGTGACCCCTCAAAATTCTGGCGGCATTTGCGGGAACTCAAGGACGAAGTTGAGAAAATAAAATTTGGCAGTGAAACAGTCACTGATCCAGAGAAAATTGCAGACTATTTTAACACCTATTTCTACCAGGTTTTTTCGACTAAAGAGGAGTATGACTTTCAAAACATGTGTTCTGATGTGCTCGGAGATTTACAGATAACTCAAGAGGGTGTATCACACATGCTACTTAAATTAAATATCAAGAAATCGACAGGACCTGATAACATTCCGAACGTTTTTGCGACGCTACGCAGAGCAAATTGCACCCTTTTTGACTAGGTTATCTATGTTATCGCTCAACTCCGGTGTTATACCGGATGACTGGAGGATAGCCCGCATAGTACCAGTGCACAAAAAAGGCAACCGATTTGATAATGCCAGCTACCGCCCCGTGTCGATTACTAGCGCATGTTGCAAACTGATGGAGCATGCTGTTGCAAACTTTATAAAAGACTTCTTAGCTGACAGAAATTTGTTGACCCCCTGCCAATATGACTTTCGGAAGGGAATGTCAACGACCACGCAACTCCTCTTGACGGTACACGAAATTGCTCGGGTTCTTGATATGTCTGGCCAGGTTGACATGTTATGTCTCGATTTCAGCAAGGCCTTCGATAAGGTGCCTCACGCGGACCTACTCTACAAGCTTGAACACCTGAACTTGCCTTTTCCTGTTATTCGCTGGATAAGTGCTTGTCTGAGAAACCGGAAACAGTTTGTAGAAATAAAGAAGCGTGCATCAAAAGTGCTTCCTGTAACCTCCGGGGTACCTCAGGGAAGTGTGCTGGGGCCATTACTGTTTTTAATTTACGTGAATGACTTGGTTGATGTGGTGCCTGAATGTGTAACCATAAAGTTGTTCGCGGATGATTGTATTGTTTTCAAAGAAATAGTGTGGGAAGATAGCCATATTTCACTACAGAAATCGCTCGCTGGTATTAATGACTGGTGTTCCCGCTGGGGCATGGTTCTAAATGGTGACAAAACAGTGCTTGCTCGAATTACAAGAAAGAAATACCCTATTATTTATACCTACTCACTGCATGATAAAGCCGTTTTAGAAGTCAGTAAATATAAATATCTAGTTGTCACATTTACAAAAAAGCTCACCTGGTCTGAACACATATCTGACATCTCGAAATCCGCCCTACGAAACTTTGGTTCCCAAAAAGAAGATTAAAAAAGGTCCATAAGTACAAAGCTCCTCGCATATAATACATGTATACGTTCAAAACTTGAATATGCCGCAGTTGTCTGGGACACTTTTGCTAAAAAAGATTCCCACCAGCTGGAAAATATTCAAAGACAGGCGGTAAGATTTATTTTTTCGAAATATAATCGGCGTGATTCTGCAACATCTTTGATGAAACTTAACAACATTCCAACATTATAGGCACGCAGGAAAATTAGTCGACTATCATTCTTACATAATTGTATAACTGGCAAATTGAAAATAGCTCTCCCCCAAATTGTGAAACGCCTGACTACCAGGACCACAAGACACAGTCATAAGGGCGCTCTAACACCAATTTTTTCTCGCACAACTGCTTTTAAAAACAGCTTTTTCCCACGCACAGTGTCAGAGTGGAACTCATTGCCGCCAGGTGTGTTTGAATCCGGAAAATTTTTAGAACTGGAGCGTCCTTTCTTGTTTACTTAGGGCTGCACTGAGTTGTGAAGTGCTTGCCGTCTGTTCTGGTATTGTATGAAGTTTTTTATGTATTTTATGTACCTCCTGCATTGTCTAGAGCTGTCTTGCTTAGCATTTTTGTATTGTTGCCACTCCGGCCTGGGCCTAAATATTGGCTGGCAGTACCAATAAATAAATAAAATAAATAATACGTGGTGTAGTATTTGGGCAAGCCAGCTACAGTATTTTGATTATTGATTTGTTTTTTATTTTTATGTATTCAATACTGCCAGCCACCCTTTGGCAGCCAGGGCAGAAATGGTACAGTGCAGAGTACAAACACGGAGTTTACACGCGACCAGTAACACTGTCCACTGTGCACACGGAACGATTGTATTGTTTTCAAAGAAATAGTGTGGGAAGATAGCCATATTTCACTACAGAAATCGCTCGCTGGTATTAATGACTGGTGTTCCCGCTGGGGCATGGTTCTAAATCGTGACAAAACAGTGCTTGCTCGAATTACAAGAAAGAAATACCCTATTATTTATACCTACTCACTGCATGATAAAGCCGTTTTAGAAGTCAGTAAATATAAATATCTAGTTGTCACATTTACAAAAAAGCTCACCTGGTCTGAACACATATCTGACATCTCGAAATCCGCCCTACGAAAGGTTTGGTTCCCAAAAAGAAGATTAAAAAAGGTCCATAAGTACAAAGCTCCTCGCATATAATACATTTATACGTTCAAAACCTGAATATGCCGCAGTTAAAGCAATAATACAGTAAGCTTGCAGATCGTTACGATATACAAGCACACGCAATCAGTAACACGGTCCTCGATTCGCAAACCAACAGTAATGCTCATTACAAATCAAAGGGCTACATTAATATACAATAAAAGCGGCAATGCTAATCTAACGCAAAACACAAGCAAACTACACCACGCGCATTGTCCGGGAAATTGAAAAAAAGTAAATCTCACGTTGCCGTGTAAAGATAAGAAAACACTGCTCAGAAAAAGACGGGCAGGGTGCATGAAGGGCATGGTTGCAAGCTAACACGTGAAACACGTTAGTTGAACAGAACAGTCAGCACAAACAGAAGGGGAAGAAGACTACCATTCTAATCATACACAACTTTGAATAGCCGCTAAAAAGCATTTTCATTAGGTATGTTAGTAACGTCTCGTGACAAAGTGTTCCATTCTGGTAACGTTCTTGGGAAAAAGTAAGACGGTGGACGTTTGTTCCCGCGAAAGGCCGTAGGATTTTTTTGTTGTGCTTGTAATTTTAGGTCACGTTTATGTGATACCAGTGCAAGATTGAAGACCTCTCCTTCGTTCTTCAGTACCCTAATCTCAAAGCAAGTCACCTTGCATGTGCAACAGCCCCAGAGAACGGCTTTTGGTCACTAAGAATTAACCATTTTCCACGATAATGCGGCACTTGGTGTACAAGTAAGAATGACGAATTTCAACTAAATTGTAAGCAGACGTGATTAAGCCGGATCTATCTGGTTTCGAAGTAGCTCGACGTTGGTTAAAAGGCTTCAAGTGTTCTCAAAACCCGCCATATTTCAGAAATGTCCCCCAAGGATCATTAGGTAGGCTTTTTTCTGTAGCCGGGCTGTATTTCATTTTGGGGCCTTCAAACATCGTGAACAAAGTACCTGGCCAGGTCCCGGGCCTACTGAGTTAAGTTGTTACGTTTTCATTGAAAAAAATAAATGGCCCGTTGGGCGAAAAATGCGTCGTTTTGCGTTTCTAGCAGATGGCACGAAAACAGCTCCTAGTTCCTCCCATTGGCTGCAACGCGCAGTACATATCAACATAGGTAAGTAGGTCAACGTTTCCCCGGAATTTTGTGATATTATGAAGTCTTATCCTCAAATTCTCCAAAAGTTCTCGGGCAAGCTTTCGCATATTATTCTCTGTAATTCAAATTTAATGTGCCCATGTAAAACTGTCTAGGTACCAGTTTGTAATTCTTTCTCCGTATTATTCCACACCCCGTTCCTACTCACCCATTCGCTCTCCTTCGACCACGGGCATCTTTGCTCCCAGTGCAGGGGGGAGCTGGACAGCAGCGTCTCTCACTGCTCGGGGGGAATGAGGAGGGTGTGGAGGTGGCCAATCAGGGTTTCTGGGTGTATTCAAGGATACTGTTTCTGACTACGTACAGAATTTTCATTGGGCTTCGTGTTAATTTGGGAACATCGGGTGCATCAGTGTTGGGTGCGGATACGTGGTGGTTTACACAAGTTAGGTTTTGTTAGTTGTGGGTGGGACAACAGAAGTGTTCTGCACACTGAGTCTGTAGGGATCGGTAATATCTTGGTATGTAGTGAGTGGCATGAGTTCAGGTGGGTCCTCCGCGTCCTGGCCGAAGAAACCTCGGGGCTTGAGGTGGGTTTAATCATTGCCCTCCATGAATGAATGGTTCAGCGTGAACAGCACTTTGACTACCCTGTCTGTTGGCTTGCTTGACAGTATGCAGTATGTCATCGAAGCCACCCAGCTCGACATACTCCTGCGTACTTCTCGAGTGGTTTGGACTAGGTAGTAAGATGCCTACGACCCGGGAGTGAAATAGAAAGCTTCATTGTTGCCCGCTGGAAGACCGAGTAGGTGTGAAAACACCAGGAAGTAGCCCTACAACGAGGAGCCGCACCAATGCCGCCTCAAGTTGCAACTTATCGAGTAGCTCCGAATTCTGGTTGTGCAGCAACTCGCGAGCTTGGAACGTCGACGTGAACCAATAGTTTTTGTTCAGCTTGAAGGGATTTTAGAACGATGTTTTTGCCGGTGACCTTAACATCTAAGCATACGCACACCACTGCTTCCAGGAATATGTGTGCACGGGTGGACGGTCCTTGAGACGGGAGACACTGATTGATTGATTGATTGATTGATTGATTGATTGATTGATTGATTGATTGATTGATTGATTGATTGATTGATTGATTGATTGATTGATTGATTGATTGATTGATTGATTGATTGATTGATTGATTGATTGTAGGATTTAACGCACCGACGCAACGCAGACGATGAGGCGCGCCGTAGTGGAGGGCTCCACATTAATTTTGACCGCTTGGGGATCTTTAAGGGGCACCAAAATCTCGTACACACGCGCGTTTTTGCTTTTCGCCTCCATCAGAAAAGCGGCCGCCGCGGCCGGGAATCAACCCGCGACCTCGTGCTCCGTAGCCCAACGCATTAGCCACTGAGCCACCGGGGCGGGTCGGAAGACACACCCATTGTGTTGGTGGGAGATGTAAACTTGGGCCTCTCAAGGCCTAACGCGACCTTCCCTCTGCTGTCCCCTGTGATAAAACGGTCTCGGTCGGTGCATTACACAGACCGTAGGGTGCCTACGAGGTGAAAGGGAACCGGAAAACCTTATGCTTGCCCTCTAAAAGCGCGAATCGATGCGCAAACAGAATGCCACTGCCGCGGAACGTGCGGCCGCCGCCGTTGCCGGCTGAAGTTTTACCTGGTCGATTAGCTGAGAATCATTCCCGGATAAACAGCAAATGGCCGGTTTGGAACGCCGACTGGGCGTAATAGATCTTGTTCAGCTTAAAAGGCTTTCGGAGGGACATTTTTGATGGCGGCTTCAACGTTTAAGCACAAGAAAGTGACCGGTTGCCGGTTTATGTGTGTTATAGAGGGGATACGGGAGTGGGGCGGGCGGGCGTGCACGTGCAGCTGGGTTGCCAGTCTTCATCAACGACACGTCCGCTGTGCTGGTGGCACGTTTAAACATGGACGTCTCACGGCCCAATGCGACTCCCCTTCTGTTGTCCCCTATGGTCGAGCGGTTTGGGTTCGTGAGTTACAGAGACTGTAAGATGCCTACAACGCGCGAGGGGAGCGCACAGCCCCATCTTCGTCCACTAGGAAAGAACTGTAGTCCTTGTAAGTTTCACTCGGCTAATGGGATAGAAAATGGGCTCAAGTGCAAACTACAAACAAACGTGTTTTGTTTCGTGCGTTTATTACGCTCGTCTCCGCTGGTCATGCTCCTCACAGCGTTGAAGGGGACCCAAATTTTCGTCGACGCCCCAGGGACATGGCCCGATACAGGAAAGTCAGTTTCCATAATGTATTCCGTTGAACAAACGTCGAAGGGGAATTGAACACCATGATGTTTCATCAAATCATTGCCGCCATTTTTGTGGTTCAAAAAAGTTTGATGGAATTCTGAAAAATGTTGTCTTGCTGCCCAAAGGCTCAGTGCATCCGCCACTACAGATTTGTTATCTTTATAGCAGCCATAGAAATATGCAAATGCAACGAAAGCATCTATTTACAGTCAAATTCTGCAGTGGTTACTAAAGTGAAATTAGGTATATTAAAGAGTCAGTCGCCAAGAACTACGCAGCATGTCTGACAACACCTAAGGCATGATATTACCAGTGGAAACCCTGCATGCGGTGGTAAAAAAAAATTGGTTACTAATACTGATCCAGCGTTACTACTGCCGGTACTGCGTGCCTTAATCCGGCAGGCCAGTACTAAGGCCTGCTGAATTCAACTATCAAGGAGACCAGCGGAGTCAACGAAATTGCGCCTGTGCAACTTGGTGTTACACACGCAAGCGTATGCCACCATATGGCCCACCCGAGTCAAAAGTGTGAGTGAATAATAAAATACAAGAAATCAGAGCCAGCCTTAAATCCCTGCAAACGCTTCCACGACAACACTAAATAGTGGAAATGAATGCGGCCGGCTTGAGTGAAGGACTCCTCAAAAGAGTTTATTCTCCGCGTTTTATAAAGGCGTTATAAAGGGCACTGTTCAATGAGACTTTTCCCCGTTATGTTTTTCAAATAACCTACTCCGATAGAAGCAGTGTAGGATGAAGGTTAGTTTTAGTGGAAAGGAAGGTTTTCAACTAATTTCTGGAGAGTATTGTGGGACAACAAGCTGGACATGCAACTCCAAAAAGAGGCCTCCACAGTCCCATTGCATGTTCCCGTCTACTTCTAGCGACTTCTTAAATAGAATAGTTCTCAACACAGTGCATGAGCCGGGTTTCTAGGCTAGGTTGGCCTAACGAGAAGACTCGCAGCTCAATAGTGCGCGTGCAAGACCGCTCTTAACAATAAGTTTGAGGGTAGAGGTATCAAGAGTAAGTCGATTTTGGGGGTTCTGCGGTAATTAGTAGCGGATGTACATGCGCGATAACGTTTCCGTTTGTGGCAGGACCAGATGAAGTTGTATAGGTCAGCTTTGGTGGCATTCAAGGAGCCATTGAATGCGATGACGATGGAGGGTCGTACCATCGTCTGGAATTTTATGGGGTACAGCTGGCGTTGACGGGGTACAGCTGGCATTATGGGGTACAGCTGGCGTTGAACTTAAAAAGGAAAAATTTTGATCCATGTAGAAACCGTATTCCTTTCTTTCAAAAGCATCTTACACCTTTGAAACCTGGCCATGCATTATGAGGGGAACATTTATTGCCTGAATAATCAGTCGGATGTTCCTAGAAATGGCAAGAATAGTACGGCGGAGTATACAAAACTTCGCTTTCATCAGCTTACTCTGCACTAGTATCCTGACACATCCCGTTCTTCGCGCGGAGATTTGACTAAATGGACGTGTCCGGTCTCATATTTTCTTCCTCTTCCCCTCTGGGTGGTAATTGCGGACTTGTTCGCATAAATTATATGATTCCACTCGCAACTCTCTTGATTTTCTTCTGCTAAACGCCACAGAACCCACAAACTTTTGCATGCAAACCAACAAGAAATTGTTATTAAAGAAAGTAACTTAGCAGGCGTCTTTTTGCAGATTCTTTTACTAACTGAACATGGTCGCTAAGACTACGTGTACTCTCAAAACACTTATGTATAAATTCGAAACGAGGAAGAACTCAACGCGCTGGAATAAAGGCAAGGACGGCTCATTAACGTCTACTTTCTGCCACATCGTGCCAGGCGTGACATACGTTTACATTACATTATACATTTACAGGCACATACGTTTACAATATATTTCCCGCTCCATAGTTTATAGGAATCAGGAACTAGGTGTATGTTTAGAAAACCCTGGGCAGCAATTATGACAATAATTGCATGAAGAATTTCGCTGTAATTACAAGGTGTTGTCGCTACACTACCGTAGTACCCATATATATGCAGTTCACTCACCTTCACCAGGTTTACCATTTTAGCTCTGTCACACTGAAAGTTAATGCGAGGCCTAAAGACGGACTGGAACTACGTTGTGGACTCCATGCTGTAATGATGCCACAAGTATAAAAAGTGCTTTGGAATTAATTTTGCCGTCACCAGTCTTTTCTAAAGACACATTATCCTAAAAGAACAACATGAATGATCGAATTATTCACCTATTTCCTGTAATATTGCTTTCAATACTCATTTTGTACGCGGAAAGCCGATAGCAATAGACTTCCAACTTGACATTTAGACAACATAGACAGGACATTACCAACTGGGATAGCGGATAAAGCTATTTGATATTAGTATTCACCTATTTCCTGTAATACATCTTTCAATACAATTTTTTAAAGCGGAAAGCCGATAGCAATGGACTTCCAACTTGGCATTTAGACAGCGTAGACAGGACATTACAACTGGGATACCGGATAAATGTCTTTGATATTAGTATGGTGCTCGCAAGCTCAAAAACAATAAATACAAAGTTGAAGGGGGGATATATTATAACCATGTGTTTAATTCTGTGCTCCGTGATAGTGGTCGTTGTTCGCATTACCATCCTTATGTCGTAAGAACATATCCTACCTTTTCAATCCTCTTCTGACTATACATAAAGTAGTTGAAAATGCGTGCTTTTCCTAATGTCACTCTTGCGTTACAATATTTAATTTCGTCGTTTATAGGCATATACGCTTTCATAACACAAAAAACTACAACGAAATGATAATTCACCCATCGCACATAAAATGTCTGGCGGATGTCTATCCTAAGTACATGCATCTTCCAGCAGGCACCTCTTCCACCATCAGGTTTTTTCTCTGCGCTGAGACCTCATTTTTGACCTTACACATTTTCGGGAGGATAAGAGGAAATATTCTAAGGCAGCGTTCACCGTTGGCTACAATCCCGCTCACATGCCTTCGCCATAAATACGCAAGTCGCGTTGCGATCTTAGTGACAATACTGGAGTAGGTGTTCTGGTACCGTACCTAGTTTTCACACGAATGACATGCATTCTAATTCACTTTTCTCAATTTATGTAAAGCATGGCTTGCTTAATGCAACCACTACTTGCACGAGGTCACCACATAAAAATAACGCTTTAAAATACTTTTGTAACAACCATGCGTAGTTAGAAGCTACGCTTGCTCCGGTTGCCACGGGACCTACTTTACACAGAGAGCGTTGTTTCCGAGCACCTTATCGGGGGACCTCTGGATGTTTACAGTTATGCCGGCGACCGCGTATGATCACACACTACCTTATCAACGCTGCTGACCTAAGTGTAGTCGATAGCGGTTCTCTGTGTGTAGCGCATCGGTTTGCAGACCACTCGTACGCGTCAGCCGCGTTGTGTCGAAGTTGCTGGAATCATATTGGCCACCATACGAGGAAGGTGGACACGGAGGCGAAGTTGCTGCATTGACGCGTAAAGCCAGGTGTGGGTCACGACCGAGTAAGTAATGCTGAATGCCTGATTCAAGTAAGCTATACGTCGTGACGCGCTTTTGCTGATTTGAAGTTTCACAATATTTCATCTGGAAGTCAATACACACCAATTCATCAAAGAATCTCCACGTGGACCATTGTGGACTTGCGATGTATTCCTATTACTCGATTAGATGCTGAACATGCCTTTTGTAAAATTTCGAAGTGGACTTCTTACTATATTTGGAACGTAAGTACCCAAGCCGCTTGCAAAAAGCAACAATTTTTGTAACGAACTAAGTACACATATGTTTGCTGGGGTGATTTCGTATAATATAATTATAAACGAATAATTCCTCATCCACGTTTATGGCTCCGACTGTTCTGAGAAGGGAGTGAAGACCGGGGCGCCGGGCTTTTATAGCTAGTAATGTTCTTGAGCTGCTCATGAAGGATGCGGGGTCTATATTTCCATGTTCCTGCGTGGCGCAAGTCAGGAAGGACGGATTTATTAGGCGTATACATACTCGCAAAGATTCCACTGTAAAGTGTGATTGTTCGAGCCCTACTCTGTGCAAAACCCATATATATATCTTTACACAAATTACTGCACATCGAAACAGGCCAATGAAATACATGACAATAGGGCAGTATAAGAACACTTGGAAGTGACTATGGTGGCACTAACGGATGCCGAAAATGAGGGGGCGCAGAGGCGAGTGAGAGCGCCAGGCGTTTTGACCCCGTATGTTCACATTTAATAAATTTGCATTGTTTAGAAATTTTTCGAAACAATCCTTTCATTTACGTAGCTTTCCAATTGGTAGATTTCTTCGTGGATAGCGTACAAATGTTGGTTGAGGTGGAACCAAAACAACATCTACCTTATATGTGTACCGCGCTATTGTATTCTATATTGGGGCATTTATATATGTGCATCACGCGCATACGTGCACACAACATCGTAAACACCTTTCTAAGGCCCGTTTCAAGAGAACTTCACTAATTCCTAGGTATAATAGCTGTGCGGATTCAAAGGCCGGCCACAAATATTTAAAACTGAAGTAAATATTCAGTCTTACAGGCTTCATCATCTCATCATTCTCAGTCTTCAGCCAGACACAAGCTAGAGGATTTGGCTTCAGCTTCTGCAGACAAGCAATACACGCAGTGCAATAACCCTTGTACATGTTACAATAAGTGATTTGCAATACAAAATCAGGTAAATACGCTGGCCCATATGAGGCAATCTTTACATTGTGGAGGCTTCTTGTTTTATGCTTCAGTGAACATTGCTTGATCACACTGGACTCACCTGGAAGTTAGCTATTCCGATACTTAGAATACTGTAGCTTGCCTTAATAGTGTCTTTGTGTCGGTTATGGACAAACCTCTGAACATTTGCTGCCGATAGTCTAATCCGACGATATTTGTCGGTGAATTTCAGGCTACACTTCTCTTTTCTGGCCTCAAATAAAGATATTCTGAGCAGCGAATAAAGCATTCAAGCAGCACAATGGTCACTTCGAATACGCTAACATCAGATGTAGATGCCAAATAATTAAAACAGCAGCATGACCAATATATTGTAATACAGCGATAACACAATTGCGCGATATGATTTTATAGCGTGGGTATCAGGATAGCAAGGCAAATTTTTTATGAACTGGCTTCTGGTCAGAGTAGCCAGGCACATTTCTTTACGGACTTGCTTCTAGCCAGGTAAAATTATTAAAATTGTATTACACTGCAGTATTACAGTTCTGCAATAAGATATATTTGCCACCGCGCTGGTGCACCAGGCACGCAGTGGCTGCTTTCAAAGACCCCGCCGAAGGACGTCCTTTGCTGCACTTGTGCACCACGCATTAAATGTTTTGGTGTTTTCTGCTTTAAATTCAAATACAGCGGATGTTTTTCGGAGTGATTTGCTAAACACCGACCTGACAAGGCAAATAATCCCTGCTTCGCCTATAGTGATTCAACCAACAAATTTTGGACATCGGCTTCCAAAGACAAGCCACCTCCGTATTTAACGTGCCTAGCCAACTGTTCAAGGGAGTACGGCACATTTTGTCGTCACAAGGAAATTTATTACGCGTAATGTTAGCATCCGACCACTGACTGGACCTCCCTAATAGTTTTATCATTCTTATTGGGCTTTGAGATTTAAAATAGAGCCATAAAGCTGAAGCTTTTGCAGTTTATTTTGTTACATTGCTTATGATTTATTTCTTCATTCCTTATATTTCAAGTTGGGTGCAAAGTACGCACTGAAATAAGCGTCAGGGCTCTTCGGGCTCTTTATGGCTTCTTTCAGCTTGTCCTCTGACTCTTTTAATTACTCAAAAACGTGAAACCTACTTTGTAATAGGTCTTGGATCATTAATTGATACTTTGTAGGTCAGGAACTCTTACAACACGTGTTACGGACTGGCTAATGCTTGCGATGCGAGTGCAATACCATTCCATGTTTTTTTTTTTTCTCCACAATCCTGCTGCATGGCAAGTTGTATATTTAGGCGTTGTCCATGGCATAACTATGCCGCCGATATATTCTCTGCCTCTCACGTAATATGTTTGTTTCTATCACAACTCAAATTGGTTGACTTTTTACTCACATTGAAAAATCTACCCGTATTTTGAATGTTTAAAAGGACTGAAAACACGCCAACAGGCAATTTTTTCACACCAAAACGATGACGGGTTATCACAGAACACATAAAGATGCTGTCCGAATCACCTAGGTGGAACATTTCGGGGACGAACTGGGGACGGCGTGCAGCGTAGGATTTGTAATACAAGTTATGAAAGTTTTAAGTGCGAATGCACTTCTTAAGCGAGCCTGAATCGTCCGCCGCCGTCCGCATAGCAACAGCTGCGGGTGCGCGCGCTCCTCGTCTTCCTCGTCTTCCCTAGCAACGGGGGGAGATGGCCGCGCGCTGTCTGGCCGCTGACATGGCACATACCCACGTGGGGGATCGTCCGCCGCCGTAGTCCGCATACCAACAGCTGCGGTTGCGCGCGCTCCTCGTCTTCCCTAGCAACGGGGGGAGATGGGCGCGCGCTGCCTGGCCGCTGACATGGCACATACCCACGTGGGGGATTGGCCAGGAATCGGGCGTGAGAAGGGCTAATGCACCCGCTTAAAGGAGTACTGACACGAAATTTCAAAGCTGAGATCCGCTCTAGCAACAAGTACAACGACAACACAAATAGGTGTCTGTGATAAATGCATCTTTCTTTCTTTGTAGTTGTGTGTGTGTGTGTGATCTCTCTTTCGCGAACATTACCGAACCGCGCAAATTCAACTCGTGCATTCGCACTTTCACATTCTTCCCCTCGGGGAAATGCGGGGAATTTTTTTTTAAAGAAAAGTTTGCTGCCTCTTTCACAGCAATATCAACGAAGCCTTAAACCTCTTATCGAGATGTAAAAAAAGACAAATGTTTAGTGTAGTTTCATGTTTGTTCACTCCTGCATGCAACATTAAAAAGCTTTGTCATTATTTTCTGCTCGTTTCTGCCACTACCTTAGGGTGAGATATGCCGCTCAATTTTTCCGTGGCCAGTATTTTTGAGCTATCCCCATTCTTAGTTAGTCTGGGTAATAAAAATGAAGTTTATAAGGCCGCATACCTAAGTGGATGGAAAGGTAATGCAATAAATAAAGGCTATGTTCACAAGTCTTTCATCGTGGGGTTTGGCGCGCTGACGCTGCACAGGCGATGAGGTGCGTCGTAGTGAAGGGTACGGGATTAATTTTGACCACCTGGGGATCTTTAACGTGCGCCAAAATCTTGAACACGCGGGCCTCTTCGCTTTCCGCCTCCATCAGAAAAGCAGCCCCCGCGGCCTGGAATCGAACTCGCGTCCCTTGGCTCAGCACCACAACGCCTTAGCCACTGAGCCAACGCGGTGGGTTCCCTTCACAAGGGAATAATGGCGATTGTAGAAATCATGCTAAACGCTTTTTATCCGTGTTCACTGGTCTTGTTTATTTACGCAAGAATGTTTGAAGATGAGAGGATTTTTCGAAACCATCAGCACACTATCTGCAGAGCTACTGAGATCCCACTCCATTTATTAGTCAGGCATTCCTGAATGACACCCCTCCCAATGCTTTGCAGTAATTGTGGTTCATATAGCATGCTACACCAGTGGAATGAGTTTTATGTCCAAGATTTTAATTAAGAGCGGGTCCTACAGAAACAAGGAGGTGTAGTGCTGAAGTCTCTCATTTTAAGGGGAGTGGTTTGTAAAGGGACGCCCTGTTTCTTCCAGTGCTATAAAAAGTTGGCTAGTTCGTGTTGATAAATGGCGAAACAGGCACGGAATAGGTCATCGAGGAGAATAAAAAAGACAAGGCGGTGTTGCACGAATACGTAACAAATTTATTACAAAACCACTTGTTTGTAATTAAACGCAACCCTATAACCCTACCTGATAGACAAAGATAATTGTAGAAAGAACAAGCCACCATCCCTACACAAGTCATCCGGGGAATACAAACTCGGCGTCCTGTACATTGAACCACGCATAGCTGAACCAAATTGACCCTCTTTGCTGATAGGGAAGGCCTTCATTATCTTTCTTTGTGCCTGGTACCGATTCCTGTACAGCACCAATTTGTTTTTCCAGCAAGGCCTACATCTAGTATTTTTAGAGTACTTACAGTACATACGAGGAACAGCCTGCAACCCCATTGCACACTGAGCTACTGCAGGCTTATGTTAACGTGACGCAGAAATGTGTTATAAACGCAGTGCAGTCACGTTGCCTGGCACAAAAAAGTTATGCATCGAGTTTTGTATGCCGATTTTCACGCATTTTGTGCAATAACAGTCTGTTTGAAAGATCAAGCACCATCATCCCCGCTTATTGGCTGGTGTCAGTAGTTCAGAGACGTTGGCCAGCCCGAGAGCATTAATTTAGAAAATTGCTAGCATGGTTAATTAGTGAGAGCTGATTGATTTGATTGATTGTGGGGTCTAACGCGCCGACGCAACGCAGGCGATGAGGCGCGCCGTAGTGGAGGGCTCCGGATTAATTTCGACCACCTGGCGATCTTTAACGTGTGCCGAAATCTCGTGCACACGGGCGTTTTTGCTTTTCGCCTCCATCAGAAAAACGGCCGCCGCGGCCGGGAAACGAACCCGCGACCTTGTGCTCAGCAGCGCAACGCCTTAGCCACTGAGCCACCGCGGCGGGTGCTACTGCTTACCAGAGCTACTGGTAAGCATATGCATAATTTGCAAAATACCAATATGCATAAAATGGCTCGAAATAAACGTTTGTAGCACTCCAGTCGCACAAAAGCGATTGCGAAAGAATTTGATGTCATTACGATCATTAATGCGGCGGCCGCAACTGGCCCATGGTGTTATTTTGCCGAAGATTACAGATTAGCTAGGCCGCTACAATTTTACTATATAATGGAATAGCGTATTTGCTGTGTTAAACTGCACACGCTACCAGAGAAGATTACGAAACAACCTTACAGATTTTTATCCTAGCGTGAAAGCGAACCTTATTCATTAGCGTCTTTATGCAGAACAAAACGAACCTTCCTGTTATTAACCGGATATTGAAGGCAACCCGCAAGTTGGTTTCAAATGAAAGTCACACCCCAAAAGATGTGTTAATTGCTGACAAATCACTAATCGAACGCTGATGAACCGTGAGGCCGAAATCGACTGCAGTCACTGCTTTCGTCACGATAAACCTGAAGCAATCGAGGCAGCGGTGATGTATAGCGGTATAGAAGCAACTGAATATAACAATACCACGTACTGAGCGGTTTAATTCGTTTAGGCCAGTTTAGTCGTGCTTTCCCGATCTCCCATGCGCTCTGCAGCTCCGGGCCACTAAGCAATAAGTTCCAGAATGAGACGCGTGATCAGTATTAAGGTTTTGTAGAAGAATAACACATTGTTCTTTTGAGGCACTGCGAATATTGGCGCCGAACCAACCGCTCCTGCGTACCTCGTAGGCTTCCTCAAAGAGCGGTACCGCCGCCTCAACTATGGCACGAATAGCGCCATCCAGCAGCCGCCAGGAAAGACATTGCGCATGTCAGGCGTCTGTACCACTTCCGGTTACGTTGCGCGGTGTAGCTAAAGGCAGCGGCACAGGCCTTCACGTTTTAGCTATTTTCCACCTAATTTTAGGAAACGCTATGCTCACGAGTGGTATTTTCATGTCCTATGTGAGCTCATCTATCCATCTAAAGCAACTTGTATGTGGACTTCAGTGTTCCCTTAATCTGGCTTGTAGAAATGAATTTTGCTGCATCCGACTGAGCATAGACTCCTATTTACTGGGTCTGTTCTTGTTTCTGAGTATGCACACTGCGCTATATTTCGAAATAAATGTGCACAGGCTTCTGAGTGTACGCATATTTCTTGTGGTTGACTAACCTATAGGTGCTCGCACCCTGATAAACATTCAACAAATTCACTTCATTGTCTCATCAAGGTGTCGTCGGTGGGCTCACAGAGTTTCCTCGGTAAGCGGGTGGTTCGCGCATCTGAAATTGGTACCTGCCCAAATGTTTTGGCGCCACCTTTGAGTTAAGATTTCTTATAAACTATACCACATCTGTCGAAAGCAATACAGCCGAATAAAAGCCTAAAATTTTGATCCTCCTGGTTAATACCCAGCACAAAGGTATTTTACAAATAATTAGGTCGCTGGTTCGGGTGAACAGAAAATTTCTGAAATACTTACTCATGCGACCGGGACCAGTTTCGCACACTTTACTGAACAGCTCGTTGTAAACAATAAATGTTGATATTGTTTCGTTTTGAAGCCGCATACCAACAAACTTTGTTGGCGTTATTTCTTTAGGCGACACCGCTTCATTTTCTTTAGCTCTGTTTTTATCACACTCACGTGACGAAAAACACGCGCAGTACTGGCATTTGAAATGCGACCTGTCAATATATCTAACGGATCGTGAGCCAAGTACGTTAATTAATGCCTCAACTGCTCAAACTCACGCTGAAGTATCGTCTGTGAGAAAGCAGCAGCTTACTGTTTGAAAGGTTACTTAGCATCAGGCCTTACATATAAGGCGTGTAGGGATAGTAGCTGTGGACACTTTTCAGACACCCAGGCAGCGATTCCCCACAACCCAGTGGAGACGCGCTAAGGTAGGCAGTAGAGGCCTACATGTTCAGCAACGAGCGGTCAATCTTCGTTGCTCATTTGTCGTTTAATCTATATGACACCGAGTTAGAACTCCTCCGGCGGCGTGTCGGGGGTTGATTCCTTGTTGAGTCTTTATTTCATTTCTCCAAGAGTTCGAGTTCTAAGTTCTCGCTTTAATGTAAACACATCCTTTACGAATAAAGCTCATCAATTTGCAGCACCTCCGTCCAGTGTTTTGTATTATCTATTTTGGTTGGTTGAGCGCTTTCTTCGGCGTGTATTCTTTGTTGCTAAGCCAATCCCCTAAATGTAGCTTCTTAAAAGCACCTTGCCCAGCCTGGTAAACGTTCTACGCCAACATTTGTGCGCGGTCTTTATGAAAAATGTTGAATAATCTTCAAAAGATTTTGCGAGCAACCTGCCTGAATGAAAGCAATATTTACTGTTTGCGGTATATAGTACGTGTTATAAACGCAAACTACTTGCACCCATGGACGAGACATTGGGTCCACTGATGAAATCAAACCTTATACCCAGCTCTATAATCTCGTCAAGTTCCATCTCTATTCTGACTAGCTTAAGCATCCTTGCCAGTATAAGTTTTCGGGTTTTTCAATTCCAGGTGAAGGAACTGCCACAAATGATGGTATCCGATTTTCTGAGTCCCGCAGAACGTACACCCGGCCGCAAATTAAGCCGGGACACGCGAGCGCGTGACCAAAATGCCTGGCTGTGCCATCTGACGATACATTTCTGGTGTTGAGATATCTATGTGCGTGTGTGCGCACACCCACGCTCGCTGTCCTGTCTTTCCCATGACTTCAAGTGGCAGAGCTTATCACATTCAGCGTTTGGCGGTCGGGGTCACTTTCTTCGCTCGACATATCTCGCTCGCACACGCTTCGGTGGCAGACGGCGAAAGTGAAGTGCTCGCGGCTCGCTCAGCCCAAATCTCACCGATAACATTTTTGCCCGTCTGGGGGACGAATTTCTGCTCCGTAGGTTCAATCGCATGTTTGTATTTTAATGCGATAGCGTTATTAGGCTCATTTTTTCATTTCGCCGTACCTGCCAGCCGTCCGATATAAGTGGTGTTCATCAAGCATCCGCGCATATGCGTCAGGACTGCCATACGGAAGCTACGACCACGAGCCACGACTGAGGAAGGAAGAGGCGAGGGCTCACCTGTATCTGGAGAGCGCGCAGCACCACTTGACATGTAGAAAGAAGGACAGTGGCAGTACCGTTGAGAAGAAAGAAAAGATCCGTGAATACAACAGGCGCCGAGCCTGCGCAGTGAAGTTAGTTCGAAGTTCTGTGCGTTGTAAAATGTTCGCCAGAGCGTCGCCAGTCATGCCCGCAATCCGCTTCTTTCACAACTCTACTGCGCATGCGCAAGGCCCTGGCGGAGGAGGCCGGAAACTGAATGGCAGGGGTCGGCCGGTCTGCTCCGCGGTGATTCCCCGGCTGCCTCCGGCTGTAACTGAGCCTGTGTAGTGAAAACACGCGGCCGGGTTCGGCCCCTATCGAGAAAACAAAATTCAGTACGTTTTAGAAATGCAACTGTCGGGCGAACCATAACATGAAGGGTGAAATATTTGTTTCTATCGACATACGCCAACCCCGAAACGAAAGTAAACAAATAGGAGCTGTCCGCCTCGGCGCTATGCATGAACTCCCCATTCTCCGTCTCGTCGCAGTCACACCAGGCATTCACACCGCCACGGACGCCAACCTGCTGGCGCGCCAAATCCAGAGATCGCCTTGTCATATTACTCCGACAGCGATACGAACACGCCGGCAGAGCGAATTTTTCCGTAGTACGACAGGCTCCATGACTAAGGCAGCCAGGAGACCCCGACAAGAATCGCGCCGCGATGAATGTGCCTCTCAAATTTGTGATCGTATTTCCTGGAATAATAAGTAACGCAGACTATGGCAATCAGGTATTCGGGGGGGTGGGGATGAAGAGACGCTTAGTGGTAAACGCTATTCAAAGAATAACGATCAGTTTCTGTGCCAGCAATACTGTAAAAAAAAAACTTTTTCAGAGAGGTGCAAAAACATAAGGTAAACGTCAGCTTTGTGTCGGTGGCATTCGAGGTTGGTAGGTTGTTGCGCGATGGCCGAGTGGTCTAGAGCGTCAGATACACCTGTTCAAATGTGGTGGTTCGAATCCCCTTGGGGATCGTTTTTTTTTTTTTCGTCCTGACATGCTTGCGGAAAGTGATGTATCTTTTCTCGTTGTAATCTGCACGCAACTTAATAACGGGGAGATTGCGATTTTAGTAGAAATGAAGTTCCTGTGCACCGCCTGTTTCGCCAGTGATATTGCCGCTGTTTAAAAGTAATGAACCAATACTAACTTTTCAAACTGACAGTTCTTTTAAAGAAGAAACTGTAATCGTACGACTAGGATGAACAAGTGCTCTTAGGAATAAAAATGCACCAAAAAAGCAATTTTCTGAGATACGTCGGGATTTTGGTTGATTTGGCTTCGCTTTCTCCGGTCAACACGCTCACAAAAGTAATCTGCACATGCATTTATGCTCGTTATGATAAGAAAAGGAAAAAAAACAGCGGCGGAATTGAACAAATCTGCAGCTACGTATACTTTTTCGCATCGCTGAAATCCACATACCTGCTTCAAGCAATGATTTTTGGAAAGGCCACGCCTGCGTTTATGCTGCTGACAGATGTTCATGTACCCCTCCCCTCTCTTTTCAAAGCTAGGGAAGAAAAGAAATGCCGTGAGAACAACGCGTCCACATCCTCCGATAGCCACTATCCGGTACTGACACTTGCGGGACCGCCGCAAAAAGAAACGAGTGTCGCACGCTTGTTCAGATGTTTCCCACGTTGAAAACGTACGTCTTCCAGCATAGTTAGTCCTTTTGCAGCTTTAGGCTGGCTATACAACTCAAGTAAAGCAAATAAACAACCAACAACGCAGCCCTGATTCCCCTTCCGCTGCAGTGGCAGCCCACTTGCACCCCTGCCATATCGCTTCTCGGCGGCGCCACCAGAGGCCGCCACAGCGCAACGAAAAAGGCAGATTGACGCCATCACATCAAAATGGCCGACCCATCGCAACAAATGCTGGCCCCAACATTGTATCACCTTGTAGCGCCCTCTGGTTGGCGCTCTTAGCCGGCGCCTTGGCGCCAGCACGGCACGGGCAGTTCGATTCCGAAAGCCTGCTACGCTGGTACTCTTTCAGTGGCGCTGCGCTGTGACCCCGCGGTTCCCGACAACCTAACTAAAGAGGGGGGGGGGGGGGGCAGAACGTTATCTTCCGTGTCTGAAAAACATCTTCGGGAGGTGTAGAATATGAGCAGAAAGAAACTAGTCTCCTAGCAAACAATAAAAACAAGTTTACAGCGCCCGATTAAATTGCCTTTCGGTCTACTTTCCTATTGTTACGAGGTCAGTCACAACCATAATGTGTGTGTGGGGGGGGGGGGGGGGAAGGGGGGTGAACGAGTGGTGAACGAGCCAAGATAAAAACCAACAAAATATATTTCAGGGTGTCATCATCTAGAATACTCACGCAAGAATCCTCAGCAGGGCCTTACTAAGAAGCGCCAGAACCATACTCAGAATCACCAACATGCAGAAAATCTTCGACGAATTCTGCCACATTGTAAAAAACCTGACCAGAGGAACACCACGACGGAAAGAAGAAACAATAAGGCTGTTACAGGCACTGATTATCGCACGGCCTGCCGTGCCGGAAACTTCCCTTCACCGAAGAAAACCAAATAAACGCCTTCATCCGAACAGATATAAGGCAGCCCTCACCCTACCAATTTTCACGGTCGCCGAAACGGGTCTCAAATTGGGTCTAATAAAAACCTTTGAAGACATCAGGGAAGGCACCCTCCTAGCGGAAAGGAAGCGGCTGTTAAACAATGTTAAGCAAAACTTAGACGAGTAATCGTATCCAGGATAAGCATCACTTCTACCTGCCCCACCCCCACCCCCACCTTCTCTCGCGGAGAAGAAACTGCACTTCATGATATGCATGTCAACGATCCAGCGACTACCCCTAAAAACCCTTTCTAACCGAAATATTGGAATCCAAACCTATGCAAGGACAGGTGAGAGGCCAGGATCAAGCTCCTTCAACCAAAATAAAAAACCCACGCAAACAAAGCATACACCGAAGCTGCAAAGTGGGAAAGTAATGAGGCAACAATAGTCGCGATTGTAACAAACTTCGTGACTGCATGAGCCTTACCCCCGCACAGGAACGGAACAAGCTGAAATTGGACCCGTCCTCTCGGAAGTCCAAATAGAAACACAAACATCATTAGATAGAAACACAAACATCATTAGAGACTCTCATCACAGCATTTCAAACATTACTACAGAAAAAAATACCCAAACGCTTCCGAAAGAGTCTCCCATCTACAATAAAGGGAGTTGAATTTACATGGACACCCTGACACGGGGGTCTGAAAGGGATCGAGTGGGCTGACCAAAAAGCACGCGATCACACATATCGTGCTTCTTGCGACCATGACTGCCACACTCTCCTCTCCGAAAACTATGGAGAACCTCTCTTTTTTTCTAAGCATAGTAAGAGATCATTCAGGTGCTGAAGAATCGCAAGCTCTGCGCTGGCAACAAACCAAACTATACATTCGCAAATCTGGCATTCATAGGGATTTTGATGGGAGACATGTTACTTTAACTATGAACTGTGTAAATGCGAAAAACATGCACCCTCTTCCACGCAACTTAGCCATGTTCAAATACATGCTCAGGGGAGAACTACTCGAACATTATCCATTCCACTTCTGTAGAAAAATTGTAGGCAGCTTGAACTATTTTGTCACCTCAAGATCAGCGTGAGCTGACTGAGAGGGCTGGGAACTTGCTGGTGTATCCGGGGCTCGCTGAAACTGGTCAACCACTACCAAGTACCCGCAACCATTCACGTCCACGTCTTAAGTCACACAAGCGTAGATGGCGTTGTCTTCCTGTTCCACAGTGGTTTAAATCTATTGAAGCTAGTCTTGCTCTCTTGACTGACCTTCGGTGTTTGGAAAGCATGATTGGTAAATGCAGCAGCTCCATTCCAAAACAATCCCTGGGAGTCAAAGTAACGCTATCGCGTCGTACATCTTACGACCTAAACGTAGATGTCACTGCAACTTTTTTGCCTAAAACATGCCGTTGGTTGTTAAAAAACAACCCGACATGCCCCTGCGGGAGGGGCACGAGTAAATGCAGAGCATTAGCGGCGTTACGCGCTAATGCTCTGCTAACGGCGTTACGTAGGCGGAGAGAGAGCGCGCTATCACGCCACCGTCACGCCACGACGCGCCCTGTTGCAAGCGTGTTGAGGGTGAGGAGGAGTGGGGGAGAGGGCGCAGCTGCCGTGGTGCGGACGCCGAGTTACGGACGCATAACATCGTGAGTTAAAGAAATGCTCTGCATTTAAAAGGAAAAAGCACACACTCGCCGTCTGCCGCCACAGTGTGTGTGAGCGAGATATGTCGCGCGAAGAAAGTGACCCCGACCGCCAAACTATGAGTCTGATCAGTTATGCCGCTTCAAGCGAACGAAAATACAGGGCAGCGAGCGTGGGTGGCCGCGCACGCGCACATCGATGTCTCGA
Source organism: Haemaphysalis longicornis (assembly GCA_013339765.2). NCBI lineage: Eukaryota > Metazoa > Arthropoda > Arachnida > Ixodida > Ixodidae > Haemaphysalis > Haemaphysalis longicornis. Next base: position 110,920,504 of record CM023456.1, read on the forward strand.
CACCACAAGTGCATTGTCAGCTGGTCCGGCGACGCATATGGCCACTCGCCGGGCCCGGCCTTATTTTGCGGCCGCGTGTATATCGCTGCTCGTCGGGGCGAGTTCATACTTTCGGGTCGGCATATTGGCTGCCCAACCGTGATAACCCTAGCAACCATAGATTATTTTATATGCAACTTCGTAAATTGCGAATAGTATACGAGTCCTAGACTGTTATTTCGGGATCCCCTTCGGCATTATCCAATTAATATAAATGAGAGTACAATGAATGGTAAGTTTGATACAACAACGGGTGTTGTATTAAATGAGTCAGTTTTTCTCTCTCGAATTTAAGTCTGTATTGCCGATTCAATAGGTAAAAATACGAGGGCTGCATGCGATTCTCCCGTTTGGACCAGCTTCTGAAAGTTAATTTTTCGTAGAGCCACTCAGGAAAGAGAGGAAAGGCCTATACAGTGCGTTTTCAAACACAAAAATTATTCAGAAATTAAGAGAACAGTCATGGTGGTGCTCTGGCATTTTCTTTTGCTCTGGCATTGTTTGCAGTCGCAGGTTTGATCTTTCCATTGACATCACGCCCTGTGAATCAGTTTGGATAGAGCCGACCACGCATTCCTTCCAGATAGTCGCGAAAAATTAATTCTGGGATGCATTTATCACTCACCGTCATCTTCTCTCAAAGAATTTTTTTCCTGGATAAAATTGCCATCAAACTATCGTTAGAAAACATATCTAATTGTAGGTGATGTTAATATAAGTTTACTGGAAGATAATTCCAGTACGTAAGCAGTTTATACTGATTGCTTTATCGCGTATGGCTTTCAGCCATTAATCACTCTGCACACAAGGTGCAATTTTCGTGGAACACACAGCTCATTAGATCATGCTTTATCAAATGTTTCACCCCTCCGTGTCTCTGGCATTGTTGAAGTTGATATTACCGAGAATTTTCCCATTTTTGCTACATTCCTTGGTGGAGCTTTCCCAAACAAGTATTCATATTTAGAAAAATATTTGATGAAATTAAATTCATCGTCGGGATACTTTCCACGGGCTGGCCCCATGTTAATTCATCCTCTGACCCCATTGAAGCATTCACAGAATTTCGAAGCCAGCTCCTTGCACCAGTCACTGTCAGTTCGTGGACAGTCCAGTGCAAAAAAAATATAATTTCGCTAGTAATGCATGTATGACAAGAGCATCATTAATCTTTCAACGCTTACTATAGCGGAACGATATAAAGCTTAGTGTAACATATTAAATAAGCTATTGAAAGGGGCCGAACAGTGTTCCTATAGCAACGCCTTCATAAGCAATAAACCTACTCCCAAAAAAGCAGTAAGAGCTTTTGAATAAATTTTTTAAGCCCCCCTTTGCTTCGAAGACAACTTCTAAACTCGGCTTTGATAATAAAAACATACGATAAGCTTAGCTGCATCGGCAATGCTTTCAGCGCTTACTGTTCATTACCTCCCGAACATGCATGAACAAGGTATTTATCAAACAGGTTGGCCTCGCTCATCATATTCACTTTTTCTTTTTCCCGTAACCTCTGAAGATGTATTTCGAATAATTGGCAACTTAACACTAGTCCGGCATTGGGCAATATATGCTTACGGAGTATAAAAATTGCGGAAGATTTGATCTGCTAACATATTGGTAATATTATTAATCCAGTTTTCAAAACTGGCATTTTTCCTCCTGGATAAAAGCGGGCGATGGTCATTCCAGTGTATAAAAGAGACCAAAACTCAATTTCAAATTATCTTCCGGTTTCAATTCCTCCTTTCCTGCAGTAAGAGTATTGAGAAATTGTTTGTTAAGCGTTTAGTTGAGTAAATAGAAAAATTTACCCTAATAAAACAATGTTAATTCGGGTTTCGTTCTGTAAGCTCAACTAGTTTAGCCTGCCTTTCGTTAACTGATATTAGTAAACATTCCATCGATAATGGCTGCATAGTTGGCTCAGTATTTTTGGACTTAACCAAATTTTTTTGACACCATTAATCATTATATTTTTTCACGAAACTTCAAAGCTATGGGGTAACTGGCCCGACCCTAACATTTCTACAAAGCTGTCTTTTAGATAGGAAGTACGTCGCATACGTGAATGATGTGTTTTATGATGCAAAATTGACGAATCAAGGTGTGCCCCAGGGGTCAATACTTGGTCCGTTGCTGCTTATACTATATATTAATGATCTTCCAAATTGTTTGACGTCGTGTCATTGCATACAATACGCTGATGGTACCACAATAACATCTCCAGACTAATTCCCCACAGGCCTTACGCCTAAATTAAACACTGAACTCCTGAATATCGTAAAGTGGTGGGGCAATAACTATGTGTACATTAATCCTCAAAAAACTAAATATACGATATTTAAACCTGGTCAAAGACACGTACCCTCAGTTCCCTCTTTATCACTCGGCCGTAATCTCATTGCTGTTCGAAACTCCATTTCCTTTCTTGGTGTGTTAGTCGACCTTAACCTGAAGTATAGCCCTCACATCAGTCATCTCAAGAAAACAACTGCGTATAAATACGGGCCCTAATCAAAGCTCAGTCGTATTTTTCACACGATGCTCTCTTATCACTTTATTTTTATTTCATTCATTGCCATTTAAATTACGGGCTCACAGCGTGGGCGAACACATACCCTCGCCATATTTCATTAACCCAACGTATTAAAAATCAAGCCATTTCCATTATCACCAGGAAACATCCTGAATCTTACACCCAGGACCCGTTGCGATATTATAACGTGTAATCGGTTCAAACGTTGTTTCAATACAATTTAAGCTTAATATTTTTCAAGTTCCTGTGTTTACAATTGCTTTTTAATATTATCCACCCCACCTTCTTAGAAAACTAACAACAGCACAATGTTTGCATCACATAGAAACTTTTTACTACCACATGTACAAACTAATTACGGCAAAATGGCTTCAACTTTCTCTTTACTATCAATTTGGAATACTTTACCAGTGGCTGTGAAATTATTTATGCGTGTTTCGTCATTTAAATCGTTCCTAAAAGACCATCTGTCGTCCTGTGAATCGATCTTTGTTCAGTTTTTTTAATCAATTAACCCTTATGTAAATTAGATATGCAGATTTTGTTTTGTCTGGTTTAGTCAGTGGTAAACACTTCCTATTTGGATTGTTTACTTCAAATGAATCACCTTTTTCTTGGAGCGTCTTAAATTGCTGCACAGCTACTGGCAATGTTTTTTCTAATTATTCCCTTTGTATTACCTCATTGAAGGTCCCGGTACAGTCACTGACTTAGGGACCCTCATCTGCAGAGTTTTAGGGCAAAGCATCTTATGGGCACGGGTTGTCGGCGTCCCCAAGTCGTCGTATTCTCATGTGGTCACGGTAATAAAACACCGGAACACCCGTTTACCAACGCCTTACGCTAGAACGTAACGCGTACTAGGAGAACACACCGGGACAATCGTTTTCCAACTCCTCACGATAGAACGCTTCATACACGTGGGCAAAAACGCGTACTAAAAGAAAAGACGCGTCACTCGCTTTTGGTTCGCACTTGCTTGTTTGCTACTATTTCGCTCCATACTCGCTTTAAATTTAATATTTGTAGTTCTCCATTTCGAATTTCAATTCTCCTCCATCTTCGAAATTGGGATGCCGCATGTATCAGCGAGCGCCGCGTGGCAAGAAAGAGACTTACATTCTTCGAATGCACTGATAGACTCTGTGCTTCAACCCTCCTCAGGTTTCACGTTAGTGGAGATGGTCCGGTTTTTTTTTACTTATGTACTTTTCTTACGCACATCAATAGGCTTCTTCACAACGCTACTGTATCGCCGCATTCTTATGCTGATCGTCCTTAGTGTAAATTCTTTAGAGCTAGATACGTACAACTTTTAATACCCTAGTTACAGGGGCACAGCTAACCACGGTTAAGCACACCGCGGTTGGACAAAACCGCAGTTTGCTGCGCTACATGACAGACGAAACTGCGGTTACCCCGCTAACCATGCTTGACGCAAACTGAGCTTTGCCACCTCAGTTAGGTCACGCTAACCGCAGTTCCCGCAGCCTCAGTGCTCAAAATCGCACAAGTCAGTTCGGACGCAAGTGGCGGCGAATCAGCGGAGGCGAAAAAAAAGTCACCCGGCGTTAGGAGGATACAAAGGCCCTCAAATAACGGGGCGCCCCAAAGCTGCCCGCAAGAAGCGCTTGCGCACTTTGCGTTGCTCTCGCAGTCAGCGCGTCTGCCCGTGAGCAGCGGCTCTTTTCTCGATCCACCCGATGCACTATAACAAAAGCCGTGCTAAATTTTAAATTCCGCGCGTCGTTCGCCAAAAAAATGGATAAAGCAGGCAATCATGAAGCGTTTTCAGCACTCGGAAACGATCCGCGCGCACGTCGTCCGCGCGCACGTCGTCCGCGCGCACGTCGACCTCACCAGAAATATTTAAATGCTGAGGAAAAGTGGTTTTGTTTTTTCGTGCATCCTACCATATGCGTGATACATTTGACGATGCTCCACCATCGTACCTTTTCGGCCACACCTTCCCAGCCATATCACTATCGAACGCTTTAACATAAGGAGTATTATCTTCCTCAGCTAAACATCTGGGGCTTATAAGCAATTGTGCGTGCAACTCATATGGGAATCCTATTTTCTCAATCCCAGCGGTTTCCTGGAGTCGGTATCTTCGTGTAAATTTTTGAACATTATTTTTTGCGTTCCACTTTGTGTGGTGTGTTTGACTTCGACGAATGTTATACCGTTTGGTGACCCTGCACCATGATATCCATGGATAGGGAACGAGCTTTCAAAAAAGCATGCTACCTCTAGTGACACGGCTGATATTTCTCGACAATGTTAAACGCCGCTAAAAACTTTGGCATATTTGAAACAACATAAAAGTGTATCACCGAAACATTCGCGTTCTTTTAATAAAACTTTCACGTTAAATTTGTAGGCTGTAGTTTTACGAAACATTGATGCGTGAGAAAACGGCGCTCGAAAAAAGGTGAGATAAAAACAAACGAACAAAATACCTTAAAGAAAAGCACACCGGCTCACGCTGTGTTATCGAACAGGGCCAACAACTGCGTTCGGCCAGTTTTATAACGTAGAAGTACGATTAACTCTACATTACCGAAGCTTACTCGGTCAACAAAAAAAAAGTCGAGCCATTCCACTTTGTGAAGGCGCGAGATCACGAAGAGGGAGTGCGGACTGTATGCACCGTCCCCATTACATCGGAATAAAAAACATAAATGCAAAATGGCGAACAGCAACTTGCATTGACGGCAGGACACCTGCCCCGAGGAGCGAAACTCTTTCCTTATTTCACAATCTCTTGGCAGTACAGGTAATGCAACATTCGTCACAACAACGCACCCCAATCAGTGTACCCCGGGACATTTTCCTGTGACCAGTGAAGGCAGCAGTCACAGGCTTGGGGGCTTGGGGCTTACGCAAGGAACGTTGTGAGCAACAACAAAAGCTCAAATAGTGTGCACATCTAGCGCCCATGAAAATTGTTATGTTTATTGGTTAATGTTTCAGGTGCACAAGAAGAAGCAGCAGATTGACCACTGGCGGCAAGAAGAAGGCGTCGATGCAGCAACTGAATTCCAAGCACCCACTCTTCATGAGATGAATGGTGATGATTGGACTTGCCGGGGTGTTTGAAGCAAGGCTGGCAACTCAAGGGAAATTTCCAGATTAGGGCAACTTGCAGGTCTGTATGAGAATGAAGCAAATCTTGATGGATTCAGGGAGATTCTAGGCACAGCACACGTAGTATCTCGAATTTTATCAATTAATTATGATTTTATAGGTAACATCAAATTTTAGAAACATTCCCGGTTTGCATTTCACTATTCCTGTATCTGTTTGGCGCTTTCTTTGAGACGGTCTGGTTCAAAGGCCGTTCAGTAGGTTTTCTAACGCGTCAATTTAGGTGTTGCGCGATCAGCCGGTTACAAGCTTTCTGGAACCTACCATCCTACCATGACTGAAAATGCTCCTGGAATTTAATGCACCAAGTGTATTTCACGCTGTGCGGCATGTTGGGGTCAGAGTGCCCGGTCCTGTTTTACGTTTTGTTTTGGACTGCCTATTGTAAAAAATGCCTACGAGGTTAATAAAGCTGTTTTGCGTTCTTATAACATCATAACAACGTGCAAGGGGGTGTAGTGTATCATTTGTCAATATGAGCAGCCTCTCGGTTATACTCACAGCAATTGTTCTGGCTGCTGATTTTTGTCGATTTATCTATATGCAGCTTAGTTCTTTCGTAAATGCGTGAGGCAAGAATGCTATGTAAAAGAGTCCCCATTGTAAAAATGCAATGCTAACGAAAACAGAGAACATCTAGCATTTCACATATTTCGGATGTCAGAAATATTTTGATCCAATTAACAATTTTTCAGACTTTTCTATAGAGAATTCTAATTTGCCATGTTGGTAGCTTTGATTCTGCGCAAGCCTTCACCTATAGATTTATTATCGCAGTATATCCGTCCACGTTTTGTGTCGTATGCTTGGCGTGCGTGTGTGTGTGTGTGTGTGTGTGTGAGTGTGCGTGTGTGTGTGTGTGAGTGTGCGTGTGCGTGTGTGTGTGCGTGTGCGTGTTCGTGCGTGCGTGCGTGTGTGTGTGTGTGTGTGTGTGTGTGTGTGTGTGTGTGTGTGTGTGTGTGTGTGTGTGTGTGTGTGTGTGTGTGTGTGTGTGTGTGTGTGTGTGTGTGTGTGTGTGTGTGTGTGTGTGTGTGCCTTTGCATTTGTGTGTGCTCGTGCGCACGCCTGGGGTGCGTGCGGGTGCGTTTTGAGAATGTTTTCGTGTTTTTGTCCGCAGTTTGTTTTTTCTGGCGTCTGTACCAGTTTTTGTAGCCCTTGCAGGTTACTTAATTAGCCCATTAACAGCTCGCTTGATATATTTATACATATAAAGCTTTACATTTTCTTTAATTTTCTCCTCATTTTAGGTTGCTCTAGACATGGCTAAAGCACGTGCTGCACGGCCTAGTGCTCCTCCCCTTCAACGACGATTTTAAAGGAGATCAATACAACTCCCGTCAAGACAGTAACACGCTTTCGGAAGCAACGCAACCCCTGTCTGCAATACCAAACAGCGATTTCACACTTGCAAGATTACTGCTTGGAACATTGTTCGCTCATCTGACCTATGCGTAGTCCATCAGCGTAAACAGGAATGAACTGATTTGCATCTACACGCATTGCCACTGCCCTAGCAAAATATTGCGACGTGTACCTACTAACCTGATACTTATACTGGTTGCACTGAGAAGCCACGCTACCATCCAAAGGGCTCTATGACCATGTCTAAGTACCGATCCGAAGACGCACACATCCCGGAAGTTTATGTCAACGATTTTCTAATAAGGGGACAAGAAAGTGCTGACGAATCAAGCACCTCATTGTGCAGGAATTCAGATCTCGTAAGAGGGACTACCACACTGGAATACACAAACCTGTCAATAGAAGAAGCCTGCATTCTTCGTCGTATTTTACGCACCAACAAGTCGGTGAAGAAGGTAACTCTTCGTAAATGTTCTCTCACATCGGTCAAAGTGGCCTTTGAAAACATCAAGAGCATCTCGCACCTGGAAGAGCTCAATTTAATAGATGTCGACAGCGATAGCGGTGGCTTTAATATAGATCTTGCGAGCACTTTGAATAACTTGCGTTCGCTTCGCCTCGATTGTGACGAGATTGGCGACACTTTCATGAAGAGCATAGCAAAGTTCTTGGGAGGCAACAAATCTCTGGAAAACCTTACTGTGAGCTCCTACGCGGTAACTGATGAGGGTGTCATTGAAATTGCAGAAGCACTCAGATCAAACACCGCACTTAGGAAGTTAACAATTGAGAGAACGCTGTTATCGTCGAAAACGCTGCTGGCATTTGCTGAAGTGCTGATCGCGAACCCTGTGCTGGAACTAGTGCACGTCTTCGAGGTAGACATAAAAAGTGAACACGCGCCTCTTCTCTTCGAACAAGAAAGCTACATCAACGTCTTCAGGCGACTGCACATCCTGTGGGAGGACTTCTATCTTCCGCAGCTCATCTCGCTGCTGCGCCAAGACCGACAGTGCTGCACGGTTTCTCTCAGCGTCAGTGACTCAGTTCCTGAGGCAACTCTGCGGGAATTTTTTGATGCCCTCGGACAAAACACCACGGTGCAAAACTTTTATTTGTATCCCAACTGCAACAGATTGGACACCATTACTGAAGGGTTGGTGTCCGTGCTTCGGAAAACGACAAGCCTGCAGGTGATCCACAACTTCGTAGGAGTGGACATGTCACACGATTCGCTTGTTCGAGTGCTTGACGCCCTAAAGGAGAACCGCACTGTTAAAAGCTTCATGATGCAGACAGAGTCACTGACCCCTGCAGTTGTGAAGTCATTGTCCCAGCTAATCGTATCCAATAACACTTTAATTGAAGTTAACATCTGTGAATCTTACATGGACAACGGCCAAGATGTCAGTGAAATTTTGAGCAGTCTGACGAATAACTACACTCTCAGGAAACTCATGGTAGCCTGGGAGCCTGATAACTACATTGAAGGGCTCTCTCAAATCACAGCTCTCTTGAATAGGAACGTTCACCTTCTAAACAAGGCTGTAGCGTTCGTGAGGTCCGAAGGTGAGGTGACCAGTGATGCCGACAGCGCCGAGGCATTACAAAAACTTCGCTCTTGCCCAGCGCTGGTAGATGAGTTGCAGGAGCTAACGGGAAAGTCAAAAGAGGCTGTTAAAAACGACATAGAAATCGCACTGGCGACAGTTTCTTCCTGACGTATACATCAACAAAGACGTAACTGAGTTATGGGTTGAATAACTTGAACATATGCTATTTCTTCTATGCACCCAACGTTTCTTACAGCTTAGTCTATTGTTTATTACAAGGAAATGGCGCATTCAGAAGATATGCCAGGGATCTACAATCTCATGTCTACAGCAAGTACTGCCACAGCCAACATTTTGTGAGTAATCTGTCGGCGTTAACATAGAAAGCAAACTATATTATAAGCACAGAATTTTGTTCCTAGTACACCCCTTGAGTGGCAGCACGGCCAAAGGGAATACTGGTTCTAGATAACTTCACCTAGTACCAGTTTTTATGGTAAACTGATATAATACGTCGCTTATTTATCTATAAAGATTATGCCCTGTTCATTATATGTTCGGAAATGAGATGCCACTAGATTGTAATAAAGCACCGTTCAAAAAACACTGTTAGTTATTTCTAACCTGCTTAAAATGCGCGAACAGCACCGGCAGATTATTTGTCGAGGATTATTTATCGAGAAGCCCAATGAAATATAGCCTCCTCAGGTTGATGCGTTTGCTGGTCATATGTTTACGAAGTTGTAAATATTGTATAATCTGTAAGTGACATTTTACGTATTTTTTGTAAATATTCTTCGGATGTATTGCATAAACTTACAAAATATATAATTCTTCTCGAGCCCATGTCGTGTTTTTTTTAACTCCAAAAAAACACTTCTTCCCGGACTTTCCTTTACTGGGGATGCAGAATTCGAATGTCATGGCACCCGAAAATTCTATCTCACCAACATGCTGATTAAACAAACCATCGTTCGCGTGTAAGTGAAGGGGGCGGGTCTTTCACGGGAAGGCGTGTGTCGCCCCTTAGTCAAATTAGTGAGATTAAATTAAAGACCCGCGAGCCGGCAGAGGGAAGTTTGGCCCGGAAGTTGACGACGGCAGCCTTTGACAGGAGATCAGCTGCAAGGCGTGTAAATAGAAACAATGCTATACGTTCCGCTCAAGGTATAAGCAGGCACGGATTAGATATAAAACACGTCGAAACGAACGACAACAACCTGCTATACGGGGTGCTCAATATAAATGGATGTGCCCCACGAATAAAACAGAAAGAATAGCAGCGTAACACACCTCCTCCGTAACCGTCCGAAGAAGCCCACGTGAAGTATTTAACATGACACTTTAGGGATCATGCCATGGGCACGTGGACAGCCCCCTGCCACTCACGTGCACACCGCTGATCGGGGAAGCTCCGCAGCATAGCTGGAATTGAGCTGAACAAAGCAGACCAAACTTCCGAACTAGGCGTGGACAGAAGATTTGCCCGTAACACGTGTTCACGGAATGATTGTCACTGAAATTATTCATTAATTCACTCAGGTATTGAACACAGGGCAGGCAATTCACCGCATTCAGGCAGTTATATCCGGCGGATCTCGGTCGGCTTCCAGGAGGGTATTTTTTGTAGTTTAATGTAATGTATTGGGCCTATATGCGAAACCCTATATTTTGCTTCCTTAGTTGTGCTCAATTACTCATAGCAAGTGGGATGGGGCTTGCCTCCTTCTACTCTAAGGTTTCAAAGGTTTACTGAATTCAAAAAAAATTACATGCAAGTCCATATACAGACGAGGGACCCAAAGCCATAAGGCTGAAACTGGACCCTCGGTAGTTCATTACTAAGGTATCATGTAATCGAAGAGAAAAAGAAATTGTTATTCTCCAAATAATGATGGAAATAAATGCACCGCTTCAAAGATTAGCAATTTTAACAATTCAATTTGACAAGTCTGTCAAATGGATTCGCAATGCCTTATGACACTTTAACAACTCCCACAAAGCATTCTCTTCTTTCAGCAAAAAAAAACATTGTACCGTGCCTTTTTTTTAATACGACATTGTTTTATGCCGGGATCCACCAAGATCTGACTGACGTCATATCCGTCGTCGAAATGACAATTGACGCGACTGCGCCGGGATGCGATCCGGGAACTCTGTCAGCATAACAAGAGGTACCTGGCTCTTTACCGATGCGCTATGAGCTGAATCGGAGACAGGTGTATGAACGCGCGATATATCCTTCTATAAACTCCCCCATTTAAATTTAGATGGTGCTGCCCTCTGAGAGAGATGAAGCGAAGTAGTGCATCAAGATGCTAATGAGCGCTGACAGTTGGCGCCAGCTGAGATCGTTGCAACGCAACCGTCTGCCGTACACTCCACGGACCAGGGAGCAGGGACGCCGTGGTCGCACCTTTGCGAAAGCGACGCGCCGGCAGGTTGTCGCTTCGCAAGCACACCCACAAGACAGCCCGCAAATCATGCTCTTTTGCTGCAGCGGACTGTGAGTTCACCAAACGATTCGCCGGCAACTCATTCGGTTTCGTTCGCATGTTTTGCGAGCGCCTGTGGTTCCATTCGCGTTTACGCAGTGCTCCGGCGTATGAAATGTTGACGCGCCTGAGGGTGTCATGCCGACGAAGTATAAATAGCGATGTACAAGTTCATATCGATGCAGAATAAACATTCAACTGATCCTGTGAAGGCACAGTTCCCTTTCGTGTTTTGCCGATTCTTATTGAAGAGGGATCAACCACATTTTTGTAGGACTGGCCCTAATGGCAGTCTCTGCTGCTTTCGTATCACCACGCTCTTACTGGAGCAGGTGTCTCTGCGGCGCCATAACGGTCCCCAGAAAAAAATTAATAATAAAAAATGTATTGTTTTGCCCTTCACATATTGATATTAGAAGGGCTATATTGCCCCTGGAGAAATGTCCCAGCAATCCATTTGTGTATATTTCATTTTACACAAAGAAACACCATCAGCCGTAATTAAGTGCGAGTATTTTTGTATGGAGCTTTTGAATGTCTTTTGTATTCAATGCTGAGGTTCAGCCTTTTTTCCTTCGCACTCATTACGAAAGTAGCGGGAAATTTCAAAACTCTTCTAGTCCTAGAAGCAACTGGCTTCGCTTTACGTTCAACGGAATGCTCTGAAAAACGTGAGTCGTTGTTTCGCTTTTGTTCAATGCAAAGCGCATGAGCATTACAGTTCTGGGGAACAAAAATGACAAACCTTTTATCGGTAACAAGCCACAGTTCCAACGCCGCGTGCCGCAAAACATCAAACGGTCCGCGAACGCACGTTTAGCACAGGTAAAGTTACCATTTTAAACTGCGCGTGTGCTAGACAGGGGCGTGAGCAGTACAGGTGTGCGGGAAACAAGTGTTCATACTCAGAATGCCAGCCATATTTCTCAGCAATACGCGCTTACGTACTCTACGAGGACCGGCGTGCGGATGCGGGGAAAGTTTCTACTGAATGCAAATTGCAAGATAGCGGCGAGCTGCGCGGAACGCGAGGGTGTCCGCGTTCAGACTGAAAACTGAGTGCGTTTCTCAGTGAGTGACGGGCGTCCTTGCATTACAAAAGACGTACAAAAAAGAACTAAAACGGCATGAGCAACCGGGATGGCTTCCTCAGCAGGTGCAAAGTCATCGAAATTTTTAACTGGTGTGAGCGAGCGGCGACTTTTCATGTGTCTGCTGCCATGTTTGCAGCCATGTCGAGTTTAACTGCAGGCGCAAAAAACCGCTGTCAGCTGTGGCCACCTTCTGTTAGGCTGTTCGTTCTTAAGAGCGTCATGAGACAAAAATCGCCGGACGCGCAAGCTAGTTAAACATTTGGATGACTGTACGTACATACGTGTGCGTATCACAGTTGTGAAATGATGTATAGTGTTCGGGCGGGACGACGACACTTCCGGGACATTCAAGGCTTTTCACCTGTGCGATCGCAGCCTCGGATGCGACGCGCTATCACCCCACCTATGTGCCACAAAAGCGATCTCTTGTTCGAGCCCTTGCATTGAATGAATTGTGTGTTACGAATATTTTATATATTTCGCTGCTCACGTTTTGACCTCAAAGTGACCTTTATTGCTAACACGACTGTGGCGGGCTATGTTTGCGTGCCGCTTACGCCGCCCATGTCTGCACGTGTTCCGGGGATATTCCGATGCTGAATAAGGTGAGTATATGGAACATTGCTCCGTCCTTCAGAACGTTGTAGTGTTATGGTTGAGCGAAACAATTGCGATAGGAATGGGCTACCTCCGTAAAAACCCCGTATGCAGAAAGCTACTTTAGCTTGTGTAACAAGGCGGCCTCTAGGAAACACACGGAAACATGCAAGACTAGGAAAAGGGCCCCCTGCGTTTCAAAACCCTTCCCTAAAGCCCACATATGAAAGGCACCCTCTTCATCAAAGGTTAGGCACCCCGGGCTTGACTCTTGCACCAAGGAAACGCCTATGGCTTTGGCTTCCAGGCCTTCATGTAAGCCTGGTCTATACTTGGGGTAAACCAGCGTTGCGTTCGGAACATGTCCAGTGCTCCCGACGCAAAGGATTAGCGAGTATTGCTGCTTGAGCAATACAACGTAGTAACTTTACGGCGGATCGCTGATTCTGGGGACAGACAGACAGACAGACAGACAGACAGACAGACAGACAGACAGACAGACAGACAGACAGACAGACAGACAGACAGACAGACAGACAGACAGACAGACAGACAGACGACCAAAATTTTTGTATTAAGTGGTTTACGAAAAACTATTGCCTTCAAAATTCATTTACCTCTTGGTATATATCCACCACTCCACCATCGCGGCGGGTGTGTAAGCGTTTCTGTGCGCATCAAGAGTTCTTGCACATCACCACCAACATCATCACGTCATCAACTGGCGTAGCAAGTTACGCATTTTAGCCCAGCTAAGATCGGCAGACTTCATTAAAAATCTCTCTCTCTCTCTCTTTGGAACGACCACCGAGTACCCTTCGACCACGTAAGGGACTCCTCACATTTCAATTTAATTTGTCTGATCTGAACATGAAGAACTTATTTTCGATGGAGGGCAGCTAGTGCTAAAAATGGGGTATAAAGGGATAGGTAACATCATAATTTTAACAGGAAAATAGTGGTTTATTTTTTCACGATAAGCTGCATTTTCCTTCAAGCGCAAGAACATCTATATTCAAAAGTAAAATTGGCAATGCAGGATGATTAGTGTGGATATCCCTGGGGGCACTATTCGAATTTTTTTTCAGCTGATTCAATTAAAACTTCATCATGGGCGATATTCGGTACTTTGTTGCGGCGCCAATGGTGCCTTTATTCTATGATAGTAAATGCCGCGCCGCCAATTATAGCTGCGCTTTTATACACTGGTGTCCCAGAGTTTCAGTATAAAAGGGCCCATCTCCCCGCGAGGGGGACTCGAGTAAATGCGTCGCATAGGGGGTGGGTGTATTGCGTTAACGTTTAGTGTTTGGGGAGTTGGTGGTAGTGAATGTGTTGTATCAGCAGCTTCTTGACGTAGTTTGAATGAGTCAAGAATATAAGGCGCGTCCGTAGCCTTCCATACTGTGTCGGCTTTGTGGCGCAGTGGGTAGAGCACCATGTACCTTGCGTTCCGCCCGCAGGGTCGTGGGATCGAAACCAGGCGCCGGTAAGTATTATTTTTTTATATAGTGTAGGGGGAGGGGTGCGGACCTGTTGTTGAGAGCGAGGAGGGTAGCGTGATGCGGGAAAAGAGGAGTGGAGGAGAGGGCGCACCTGGAACGGCTGTTGCGGACGCCGAGGCACGCCGACAACGCCGGGTGACATCGTGAGTTAAAGAAATGCTCTGCATTTAATAGCACCCCTACGGGAGCAGAGTTGCGTCCATCCGCCATCTTGAGTTCCAGGTCGTGAGGGAAAGCCACCTGTGTCGCGTGTAGGCGCTGCCGCTGGGCAACCGCGTCAGCGTCAGCAGCGATGAGGAGGGGCGAGGAGTAGCGCGTACAAAAACGCCCACGGTACTTGGCTGCTTATCAGCTGAACGGCCGCCGCGGCCGGCGCGGCAGCCGCTTCCGCAACCGCGGATGCTCAGTGGAGCAGAACTGACTAAATACTGGATCCTGTGCGCAGCACTGAAAGCGGGCTTTTCTTCCTAACTAGAACCCGTGGCATGTGGCAATCAAACGCGCAACTCTATGGTGCCCAGTTCAGGGCTGCCATCTAGCGACCCGCGAGTAAACCACCCAGCCATGTAGTCGTCTAACCTCGAAAGAGCTTGCGACAACACGGTAGGTGGGGCGCTGCAGGACCGCCACTCAAGTGAACTATCGATTCCTGCGCTAGTTAACAGGATTGTGTCAAGGCGGCGCTGATCCCGGCGGCGCAGGGAATTTGCGGTCGCTGCTTTCTTTCTCTGGCATTTAGAGTATTTTAGGGGCGGATGTCTTGGAAAATCCACCCTACCTACGGTGACGAAACGAGCAGCATTTTCCTGACTTGATAAAGAACTCGCCCAAAAGCTAGGTCGTTTTTTTTTATAAAGTAAGCCAAAGGAGCTGCTACATACCTTGAAAAACTTACTCGAAGCACTCAAAGTAGCTCACTTTCTTTGAAGGCGAAAGCCAAGCATACCATTTCGCCGGGTACCGCTTGTAAACGCATACACTCGTCGACCCAGCAGCCATTACCGTCCTTAATGCACCTAATTCCACCTTAATCAACCTAATTCTTCTGAATACCATTTTACCCCCCCCCCCCCCCCAATCCCCGCATTGATCCACCGTAATTCATCCACCGCAACCCATCTTAAACCAGCTAACTAACCCTCATTTTTATTCAATCATGCAATATTTTGGCAATCCTTAATCATTTCTTTTGCGTGGCTAGAATGCCTTGGTTCGCGTCTGGCCTCCTGGTCATGTGATATATTGTCTACCACATTTAGTACCTTTCGTGTCGGCGCCAAGGTTATTCAATGTCATCTTTAGCGCAGCATATAAGCCTTTCGGCTTAATCGAGATTCATCATAGCACCAGTGAAAAAACATTTTAATTACATCAAGGACTCGGGGGTAGAAAACACCTGCGGACTCTGCTTCTATGGTGTGATGGCGTAAACCACCAGTTCTTGCTCAAGCACGAGTGTTCTTCGCAGTGTCGCCGTTCGGTTTTAGCCGCCCTTTCATCGTTTTTATCGTGCTGGTGCACCTTAAATGAACGTTATGCATCTAGCATGTTTCCGCCGTAACACGCACGCATGCAAACACACACGCGCGCAACACACACACAGGGGCACACACACATATGCATCCACGCACGCACACATATGCGCTTACGCACACGCACGCGCACGCACACGCGCACACGCGCGCGCTCTCCCGCACACACACGCGCGCGTGTGTGTGTTCCTGTTGTGTGTGTTCTTGTGGTTGTTCTGTTCTAGTTCCTGTTGTGTGATGTGCGTATAGGGGCCCGTTGCTTGGTGCGTAGCATTACAGACTGGTGAGTCTACATACGAGCATCTCAAAAACATTTCAGGGAAGTCTACACAATTTAAATACTTTTCGAGGAGCTCTGACCCTATACCCACGGCTCGGTCAGCTGTTATACCCCCCAGGTAACTGATAATTCGGTCACTAGCGCCAATTTGTCCTCAGGTGCTTGGAAGGCCTAACTGTCAAAACAAACAACAACGAAAAAATCACTGATGATGCTATGGCAACGCTTTTGTTGTTGCGCGAGGAGGTGCGCTTATCGTCTGCTATGAGCTGAACGAGCGCAACTGTCTGTGTGTGCCGCTTGCAAACACCGCTTGCATTTTTCTTTTCCGATTGTGTTGCTGCTGTACATCTTGTTTTCGACAGCTTTTACGTTTTCGACAGCTTTTACATGCTAATTTCCTTGAACTCTCAGCACGTTCACAAAAACTTTGTTTGGAAATCTTTCTTAGTTCAGTACGCGTGAGCCAGCACGCCCTCAATCGTGACAATTTTGTTTGGGCAAGAAAAAGCAGTACACGGGAAATGTAGTTTATTCACTTATTTTATTAGCAAGGTATCGCAAACGAAGTTCAACACATGCCAATATAACGCAGAGCTCGGTACCTGGTGTAGTAAGTACAAATGTCCGCATTCAGTGTCGGTTACACAAACATAAGAGACATCTTCGTACAATTCATCGTATACAGAAAACTGCTCCAAAGGTCACCACGTTCATTTTCTGTACGCAATACAATTCTACAGAAACGATGTTTCATAAAAACACGCGTTCGTGAATAATAAAATTATTATGAAGTAAGATTACCAGCACATTTCGCCACCATTAACAACCACTTCATATCCTTATTCTTGTAAGCTTGCTATCCCAAAAACCATTTTATAGCTAGCGAATTTTATACGTAATTCAGCCATACGTCACACCTAGAAAATGGAAGAAATACCCCCATGAATATCAATAAACAACACGTAAAAGCGAAACAAATATTGAGAGTCCTAACAAGGTACAAAAAATGTGTCCTAGCCCAGGTAAAAAAAGCAAAGCGCAGCTTGGCCGTCGCGCAGGTAACTCGAACTTCTCGTATTACGGAATGCAAGCGGTCGGCTGCCGCGTAAATAATTTTTGGGGCTTCTTTCGTGTTAATAAACATTTAAAGGTGGTAATGTCACTGTAAGAAACTGATCGTCGGAACACTTTAAAGTCAAACCAGTTCGTTAAAGAAGCATTTAAGCATATTCGGTGAACATAATTTCCACTAATCGGCTGATGAGAAAGTGCGAAAAGTAGCTTCACATGCTTACAACATTACTGACAAATTCGTTGTACCAAACAAAAAAGTGGCAGCATGTCCACTCCGTGGATGATCGTGCGAGTGCGGAGTACGGGGACTGGAAATGACATCCAAGTTGCACACCGAGAGACATCCGATCTGCGCCCCGACCATCATTCGATTTGAGCCGTGGGTTGCACCTTGATTATTCCTTAAATGAAACTGCAACTCATGGGTGAAATCGAATTTCGCTTGATTGACCCTTGATGGTGGTGTGCGCAAGAATGGACGCGGAAGGACATTAAGAGGTCCTAAGGTACTCCGCACAGTAACAGGCGAGAGAGTAAGCCGCTTGACTCTCGGGTACTAACTCACGGTCGTAGCCCAATGGGTAAGACGAGTGACACTAACTCTTTGTGGTCTACCAGAGACAGGCTTGGATCCTGCCGGTGCCTGTGTGATTTTTTGCGATTGTAAATGCTATGCGCGCGGACGCGGACGGACATTGTGCGGCTCTAAGGTACTCCGCACCTAAAAGAAATTCACTGTACAACAACAGCAGATTTTTCGATTCGCCCTGCATCTTTGTTGATAAGGATAGCGCTTGCTTCTTCATAACTTTGCCTAAATAAAAAGTGTGCTGACCTGCCATACGCTGGGAAGCGGAAAAATTTTCCTGTGCTATTCCTTCCCGAGTCGCCGCACCGCACAGCTGCGAAGCACGCATTGTGTCCGTTTCTCAGTTTCTCTGACATTTTGAGCTCGTTCTCACTCACAGACGCCAAAATTTTCACCTTCAGGGCATACTACAAAACTTCTGCTGTGAGGGCTGGGAGTGAAGGCTGGGGGCGTTGAAGAGGCATGGCGAGACGAAGCGGAGTAATTGAAAAGAGGGCGTTTATTTGCCCATTGCAGGACACGAGTGACCACGCCAGCGGCGGCAACAAAAGGACAACAGAACAAGCAAAACGCGTCCCCGACCTCACTTGGTGCCTGGCACTCTGTCGGCGTAATAGCACTGGAAATAGCGTTAGTGATAAGCTAGTAACTATGGCTGGCGCTCACATCCCACCCCAGTCTGGTTCACCACGTCTCGTGGTCAAACATTTCCACACATTGTCTGCAACGGTCTCCCCAGTCCCACACGCGGGGAAACACTGTTGCACGCTTCACTCGAGCACAAAGTTGTCTAGGTCGCTAGGTAGCCGTCGAGTGCGTTGTGTACATTGAGGCTGTTGCTGCACTGGCGAGGTGAGTGTACCTTGTACTGTTTTCTTGCACTGGCAGTTCTATGGACACTGAAGCGTCGTAAGGGCCTTTGCCCTGGCTTCGATATTCATGACAGGCGCGACAGTCGTACTTGCATACAGGGACGTACCCAGAGGGGGGGCCCGGGGGGCCCGGGGCCCCCCCGAAATTTTTTGGGCCATACCCCCCTTTTCCGCGCCACCTCTGATCGTCCCTCGCACACATTCTAAACCGACGCCATACAAATTCTGGGCTTGATAGCTATTTGAGGCGTTTTTTTTTCGGAATGAGCCAAATCCACCTAAGGGGAATTTGAGGGGGAAAAAACGAAAGTTTGGAACCGGACCTAAATGCAGTGCTGTCAAAACTATTAAATGACATGTTTCACATATCAGCTAGGGGAAATCTATAGCGACAAGTAATTAAGAATTATGCGGAGAATTTGAGCAATATTAAGATAAGTTCAGCTTTGGCTCGTACTCATTTCAAACAGACAAGTTGGTGCGGCATTCTTATGAAAACTTTATTGGAATCGACTTTCAAGAACGGTATGAAACAGTTTTAACCAAAAAAGGCAATAAAAATGCAACAGAGCTTAAAAAACAGCTTTTTTCGAATGGCTCCGTAGGGTACTTTTTTGGACACGCCTGAAAACACTCGTGAAGCTCTTCATTGCCTTGCCATAAATTTCCAAAACGCTTTACAAGAAGCCTGCTCAAATCATTTTCCATGGCTTGCCATGGCTTGTAAGAGGCAGCTAATTTTTTAGGTACGTAAATGGGAAATATGGGAGTAATAACAATAATAATAACCAGATTTACTCCGCAAGGACGAGGGAGACGAGGTAAAATGATAGTATCACACCTCCCAGTTTCATTTCGTCCACTTCCGCTCCCGTTCACGTTATCGTAGTCGTGTGTCGGCAGATAATTTGCCGATCTCCTCATTGCTGTCTGAACTCATGATAAGCCAGTTCTCAAAAGCAAAAAAAAAATGACGCAAAAACGCACAAAACAGCCCGAAACGTCACACCAACGCGAAATCCCAATGGGCAAATGAATTTGGCTCAGTTTGATCCATGCCACAGCAGGGTCTGGCTCATTTTCCACACGAAGTAAGATCTGCGTACACGTTGGCAGGAAATTGTCTCAACTATTTATATGCCACATTTTTTTAGGGGAAAGTTGCTGGGATTTTCTTGGCAGTGCAGTTTTATATGACTTAGTTTTGGTTTGTGGATTAGGTTCATTTCGAAAAAAAAAGATGAATATTTTGGTGGCCAACGTGGGATTAAAAAAAAAAGACAGGCGAGGTATGTTTGCTCCGTTTACGCGGAAGCCAGTACCGCTGTACACTGGCTTCGTGCTTTGCTGCCGGCCTGCCACTTGCCATTCGCTGCACCCCCTTTACCCCGTTCGTCTGCAATTGGTGCTTCGGTTCTCTCAAACAGCAGTAACTTATCGCTTGTTTCGCCAGGGTGGCGGTTTCAGCGGCTCGGGTCGCATATGTTTTGGTGGGAAGAAAATGTTTGTCTTTGAACATTCAACAAATCCCTCCATCTTAGCGCACCGTGGTGTCGGCCGATACTATCGCCCATGCCTGGTATTTGTGGCTCAACGAATTCCTTCCCTGAGCCGAACTCACAGCGCGTTTTTCACTAGTTTTCGTGGAAATGCTGCTTTTCTGTTTGTCGGTAAGAAGGGTAAGAAGTCTTCTTGCCGCAGAGAAACCCGCTGTAAGGTTTCTCTACGGAATGCCTTCCAACGTCCGGCTCGCGCACGTGTGCAGCGTCTGCCGAACAAGCCAAGGCGACACAAGGGCTTGGAACCGGATGCCGACGAGCGGAGTGGCGCGAGGGGATGCTTGACCCCACCGTCCGGCGCCTCTAACATTACGCCCGCTTAGGGAAAGCTACCGTGGGAGTACAAAAGCCTTGTTCTACAATCGGCGTGTCCGTCTGGACAAGAAGGATCGCTCAAAATGGAAGCGCAACAACGTTACCAAGACCGGCGACGGCAGGGTGACAAAGTGAAGGCGCGCATCGCAGTTGTACGGCGGCAAGAGACACCGGCGGCATTCCTTTGGACAACTAAAGGCAGTGACAGCGGCACTGTTGATTGACAGCCATTGTGGTTAATGGCTGCTATGCACAACGGCGGTGTAGTGATGCCAGCGCTGGTGGACCCCGTCGGGGCGATGACCCTCCGCCCTTCTTGCCGCTTTGCCGTGTACCCCAAGCCGTCGGCGGAGTGGCAGCCGTCCCAAAGGGCTGCCACTTACCGGCGACCTTTCTTTAGAAGGGCCTTACCGGTGACCTTCTACGCGGCTTTTGGGAAGACTCGTTTCCCCCCGGCTTTCTGGGGCGGCGGACAGGGGGGAGCGGGGGTCAAGATCCTAATTGGTACGTGTGTTGCTGTGTGGAGGCTGCTTCGCTTGCGACTGCATGCGCAATTTAGCCGAGTTAGTCTGGAGCTGCGGCCAAGAGCGGTCGCATGAAGACTTGCTCTCGTGGCAGTTTCTGGGCGCCAGAGCCCCACGAATTTCTCGCCAACCACGCGGCGGTTCGGTACCCGTTTTGGCCCCCGGGCCCTCATCAGGGATCATGCCGCGATACCCTTTTTGTGCACTGCAGAACCTTTTAATCGTAATTCAGTTTTCATTACCATGTGTTATCTTATGTTCATGCTTCGTCGTCTCCTGTAAATAAGTGTAAATAGACTTTTTCTTCATCATCTACTTGCCTCGTCTCATCATCGGGTTCTTCACCATCCTCAACGACGACACCACCCTCCTCAGCAAAGAACGAAACCTTACTGGTGGGTTTGCGGACCTCGAGCTGCATTCATATGAACAGTCCTCGAGAACATCGGGCTTGAGCGGGGAGGGCACGGAGTCAAGGTGGCGAATGGTCAACGTGAGAGAGACGGGTGTGCAGCGGATGATCGGTGAAAATGAACCCGGGCCGGACATCTCGACGGACCCCAACCAGACGTTTGGCCGAGAGAAATTTCGGCTTGAAAATTTGACCGCGAACTGTGTCTTTGTATTAGAGAGGTTATGAAACCCCGGGTACATATGATAGCTTAGTCTCGCGATGTCGGAATATCGTCAAGGTGTCGGCAGAGAGCAACGAGTTTACTTCACCAACGGGCCGAACGAGAGGACAGAGGAGAAGCTCATTCCCGCCTTTCACATCGGCTCGGTTTCTAATGGCAAATTAGCAATGCCCATTAGTTTTAAGCCTTGATTCGTGTTCACCAATGTGTTCGTGAAAGCACACGGCATCGATTGATACCAACATCATCAAAGGCAAGTCGATTTATCGGACCATTCGACTTTTCACCGGCGTGAGGCCACTAAGCTTAGGCGTGGTCACCGAGGGTAGGCCCAGCGCTACATCAGCTGCGGCCACCTCGACCCCCGCAAGATGGCAAGTTTAGACGCCGAGATGGAGTCGTCCACTCCGTCCATCAGGGATTTTGGAAAAATGAGTGTGCAAGTGGAGGGTGAGGATATTTCACCCGAAGAAATGCAAGAAGCAGGATGGAAAATGGCGAGTGTCCGTGTCCGCTCGAAGTCGCCAACAAGAAACCCCGTCGCGGACGAGCAAAGACGCAGCCGCAGCTAAGCAGGCAGCGGCTAGCGCCCGGAAAACAAGATCTTCGCGATCAAGGCTGCGAGAATGCCAGCGCTGCCCAGGGATACCATCAAGATCGGTCTTGAGACCTCGAGGAGGTATCAACTTGGCCAAGCTAGGCATAGTGGAATTGACTGCGGCTGTACATGCAGGCGGCCGGTACCACCAAGAAGTTGAGTACGAGGACATCCTCTGTGTAAATGCTCAGCAAAACATTGTTGTGATCTGCACCTCAGAGGAGGAACGAGCCACCCAGTACAGCCAGATCAAAGAAATCGCCATACGGGAAAAAAAGCATGAAGTGTGGGCCTACAGAACTGCGCCGCACGATACGGTCAAGGGAGTCATCAGAGGAATCCCGATAAGCGAGACCTCCGACAACATTGACGAGCGCGTGGTCACAAGCGTAATCCGCTAGCCCTAGGAGCCAAGAGAATCGGCGACAGAAACGACAACGGTCATCGTCGTTTTCAAGGGATGCGAAGGTTCCGACTTACGTGAGGTACGGGTCGGCGTTGCTAAGATGCTCTCTCTATCGCAAGCAGGTGGATGTCTGTCACCAGTGCGGGCGCGTTGGTCATCGAAAAGACGTGTGTCCCACCCCGAATGAAAGAAGATGCCGGGGGTGTGGCAAACTCAACCCGGAGGGAACAGCATCCATGCTCACCAAGATGCAAGCTATGCGGTGGGGGCCACGTTACGGGTGATAAGGCCTGCAAGGCACGCTACAAGACGCCATATGTCGTCAGGAAAAGACAATGGGAGCGGCGTTACGCTTCGGTAGAAGAGAGCCAGCTGCCATCGGAAAAGCGACTTCCCAGTACTGGGCTCCGCCCGCAAACAAGATCCCATTCGAGGAACCGTTCGAATTCTAATGGCCGGTCGCCATCCAACGGCGGCATCTTGCGCCGTCAGAGTCGGAGTCCCAGCACCTCCCGGAAAGGAAGATCCCCGTCAAAGGACCGCGTAAGCTGGGCGGATGCGGCCAAGAGCACCAGAAAGGCCAGCGGCAATGCAACCAAGAAACAGCACACGCAAAGCAAGGAGCACGAAATGATAGAGGCTCTTCGCGAGGAAAACAAGGAATTGAGAAGAATGATAGATGAATTGAAGAAGAGCCTACAATGTCTGGCGGAGGCTAGGGGCAATGACACCGCCCCGGGCCCTTCGACCAACACGTCTGGGTCTCTGCCTAAGGGGCAGCCAATGGAAACTGTCGATGATGCCCAGAACTCAAAGAACCGGCACTCAAGAAGAGGATCACGAAAAAAACGTGGCACCAAAGAAATTAGCAGCAACGAAGCTCGACTAGAGGACAGGTTGAGCAAGCTAGAAAAGAGGATGGAGCGAATGTTCGAATCGAGAATGGAAAAAATGATCGACCCGCTCAAGTTGGCCATCGCCGAAAAAAGCAGGATAGACCACGAACGGTTCTTGCAGATCGACGGAGCCACCCAACACACTCTAAGCTATGAGGCCTTATCCCAACACCAGGACCCACGCACGATGGCGCAGGGCGGCATTACCGGTACAGACGAGTCATGGCCCCAGAAAACAATAGTCGTTTGGCAGTGGAATTGCCGCGGCCTGCACAGGAAGTGGGCAGTTCTACTGCAACACATCGAGAGCAGCGACCGGAAACCAGACATAATCCTACTCCAAGAAACTTTAACAGTGCGTCACCCCCTACATGGCTACAGAGCGCTATGGTCTACCGACGACAATAGCCGGGGACTGTGCGTCATGGCCAGGAAGGAGCACACAATGCTAGAACTTAATCTCACGAACGTTACAATTGATCACGTCTTTGCGGAAGTGGTGGTAGGCAGGAAAAGAAAGGAAAGTATTTATATCCTCAACGTTTACAGCACCCCAGTAAACGCAGGCAGCGCTTCAGGGCGCTTCTACACAAGGCCAGTGCACAGGCAGGCTGCTCCAAGCTACTGGTATGCGGCGATTTCAACGCCATGGACCAGTCCTGGGGTTACGTCAAGAGCAACGCCAAAGGCAGAAACCTGGCGCAGGATGCGCTCGACAATGGGTACGTCCTCGTCACGGATCCTGCCAACCCGACGAGAACGGGCAACTCGGTGTCCAGAGACACCACCCCTGACCTCACCTTTGTCAAGACATCGTGGCGGAGGACGTAGAGTGGAAGAACACCGGACTGGACCTTGGAAGTGATCACATGATTGTGGAAACTACAGTG
The DNA here is from genome assembly GCA_013339765.2 of Haemaphysalis longicornis. Taxonomy (NCBI): domain Eukaryota; kingdom Metazoa; phylum Arthropoda; class Arachnida; order Ixodida; family Ixodidae; genus Haemaphysalis; species Haemaphysalis longicornis. The sequence goes on from CM023456.1 coordinate 110,945,011, forward strand.
CGACTGAGTGGAGCCAGCGCACCTCAGGCACGAAAGCACAAATGGGGTCGACTGGGAAGCCTTCAGAAGGCAAAGAAACGAAGCCGCAGACGAAAACGAACAATCCAAGACATCGCCGCCTGGATGAAAAACGTTTACCAGGGACGTGAAGTTGGCCACGAGAGAAATCGAGACGGATGTTCAAGTCGACAGCATGGACAGCAGGCTAGTCCATCTAATCCAGGCGAAGCGATCTCTACAAGAGCGATGGAAGAAGCAAAGGCTCAACAGAGGGCTGCGGAAGAAGATCGCCGGTCTGAATCGCAAGATTGAGGAGCACTGCCACGCGCTCAACAACCAGAAATGGAACGAACTCTGCAACGCTGCTGATGGCCAACTCCACAACGGCAGAACCTGGAACCTGTTCCGGCACCTACTGGATAAGACGAAGACCAAGTCGTATCAGAGGGATAGGCTTGCAAAGATCCTACACGCCGGAAATCAAGGAAAGAGGCGAGGATGCGGTGAAGAAGAAACTTCTGGAGAAATACATCCCATCCACGCCGAAAGTCACCCACAGAGATTACTTTGGAAGCCCAAACGACAGGTTGGACAGAGACATCGACGTCGAGGAAGTGCGGACGGCTCTGCAAGAGCTTAACAGCAGATCGGCTCCGGGTCCCGACCACGTGCCGAACGGAGCACTCAAGAACCTCGATGACCGCTCGATTGTAGCCCTCACGAAATACTTCAACGAGTGCTGGAGGTCGGGAGTCTACCGAAGGAGTGGAAACATTCTAAGATGATCCTGATACCCCAAGCCTGGAAAGCCGCCGAGCACGGACAACCTCCGTCCAATATCGCTCACATCCTGCGTGGGCAAGGTACTGGAGCGCGTCCTACTAGCGCGCTGGCAAGAATATCTCGAAAACAACGACCTTTACCCCGACAGTATGATCGGATTCCGGCAGCACTTGTGCACGCAGGACGCCATGATACAACTGAAGCACCTCATTGTCGACAGGGACACCCGAGACTCAAGGGCCGTCATGGGCCTGGATCTACAGGGGGCCTTCGACAATGTCAACCACTCGGCGATCCTGAGCCAAGTCTCTAAGTTGAACATGGGCAAGCGGACCCACGAGTACATAGGTAGCTTTCTCACGGGCCGAACGGCAGAAATCGTTGCGGGGGATCTCGCAACGGACGCCAAAGAGAACGGCAGCCGAGGCACCCCTCAAGGGTCGGTGATCTCGCCGCTCCTATTCAACCTAGTCATGATCGAGGTCGCCAGTAGACTCGCAGAGGTGGAGCACGTCGGGCACACCATATATGCCGACGACATCACGCTGTGGGTCGAAGGCGGCAGCGACGCTCGAGTAGAAGAGGCGCTTCAGCGGGCGGTACGGACGGTCGAGGAAAGCCTCGAGGGCACCGGCCTCAGATGCTCACCGAGTAAGTCCGAGGTGCTGCTATACAGGCCCAGGGAAGGTCCCCGCACTGAAAAGAGAAGCGACCGCGAGGAAATCTCCGTCTACAACAAAGACGGTACCGTCATACCCAGAGTCACAGATATCCGTATTCTGGGAATGCTTATTAACGAGCACGGAGGCAACGGGAAAACAGTGACACGGGTCGTCGGCAAGGCGGCCAACGCCATCAGACTAATGAGAAGAGTGTCGAACAGACGGAGGGGACTTCGCGAGGAGAACCTCACGAGGCTCGTGCACTCTTTCGTCCTCAGCCACATCACATACGTGGCCGCCTTCCACGAATGGAAGAGGTACGAAACGAACAAGCTCAACGTAGTCATCCGAAGGGCATACAAGACGGCCATCGGAGTTCCCGAATGCACCAGCACGGAGAGGTTGTACACTCTGGGCATCCACAACACCCTCGACGAAATTGCCGAGGCTCAGAGGATTGCCCAGCTGGAGAGGCTTTCCATGACCAAGCCCGGTAGGAGAATCCTGGAGAAGCTTGGAATACGATATCACGAACAACAAGGAGCCAAGATGCCCGTCCCGGACGAGATCAGGAGCAAAATTCGCGTGGACACTATCCCGCGCAACGTGCACCCCGAATACAATGAAGGCAGACGCAAGGCGAGGGCCAAGGCACTGGCGGACCTGCACGCCGGCGACACAAGCGCCCGTTACGTGGATGCTGCCGAATATGCGAGCAGAAGAGGATTCGCCGTGGTTGTCGTCGATGCTGGGGGCAGCATCAGAGCGGCGGCCAGCACAGCGAGCGGTACATCCGAAGAGGCTGAAGAGGTGGCCATCGCACTGGCCATCAAAGACCCGGGCTGCCGCACTGTCCTCAGCGATTCGCGGCAGGCAATCAGGAACTTCGCCCGAGGCAGGGTCTCTGCTGCTGCGACGAAAATTTTAAATGAGATACCGAGACACCGGGAAAGGGCAAGAATAAAGTGGTTTCCCGGCACACGCAGGGGAAGTGTCGCACACCAACGCCAACCATAACGAAACCGCACACGCCCGCGCGCGCGAACTAACAGACCGCGCCGGGTCAAGTGGTGATCACTTGTGGTTCAGTACAAGAGACCGAATGACCAGCTTCAACGAAATAACCAAGGCCTATCGGCTCGCCAGACGCACGCTCCCGCCGCCCTGTAAAGGGCTGAGCAGGGAGCAGGCAGTCATATATAGGCAGCTTCAAACACGAACGGTCATGAGCCCGGCTTTCATGCACAAGATTTTCCCGGAGGCACACCCCGACGGTACGTGCAGGGTGTGTCGCAACGCCCCCGCGACTCTTGAGCACATCGTCTGGGACTGTCTGAACTTCCCAGAAGATTCTACATCAGGAAGGCTTCCACCCGCCTTTGAAGAGGCTAAGCGATCTGGCAACCAAGACCTCCAACTCGAGGCCGTCCAGCGGGTCATCGTGGCGTTGGCCAGGCAGGAGCCTTCACAGCCCGGTAACGGGCGGGGGGCCTCTAACCCTGGTGGCGACAGCGAGGACGACACTGGCCAAGTCTGAAGTCCTAACTTGGACTTCAACCGCAGGCACAATAAATGTTTTTCCAATCCAATCCATTCCCGCCTTGCAGGACAAGCCACGCTGCGACGTCGAGGAAGTGACAAGGAGCATCCCGGGATATAACAAGGTTCTTTACAAAACTGCCAGAGGTAAGCGCTGACGCGCTGGCGCTTGCCACCGTTTTTTTTTGTATCTACATTTCCTGCAGTCCAGTGCGTCCCGATACTGCAATTTCCGAGGCCCGAATCATTGGTGCTTTGAATGGCAGACCATTAAACGTCGAACTCGGAGGCTGTTTAGGGTAATAACACATAAAATTAGGCGTGTGACATCTCCGATTTACTTAGCATTTTGTTTCCTTTCTTCATAACTAGTAGGCACAGGTTTTGTTTGGAGAAAAATATGGAAGCCGCAAGAGGGTTGCCACGGAGATCTGAACTCTCGAGTGCCTATGCCGTTCCGTTTCTGCCGACTTCGATTGCGTATAACGTGTGGGATGCTCCTGAAATGTATAGTTACTGTGCAGTACACGTATTTATTCCCGTAAATATTGTAATTCCTGTCGTTCTTTTTTTTAATTTTGCAAACTTCGCGTGGGGATCTTTAACGTGCGCAGAAATCTCGAACATACGAGTGTTTTTGCTTTTCGCGTCCATCACAAGGGCGGATACAGTTAATTTCATTTCTCTATGCAGGTTTACACGCATTTATGGTAAACGCTGCCCGTTTATCGTGTTTGTACTAGTAACGGCGGGTACCCTCGCCCTCTCCCCTAATTTGCATAGAAAAAGTTACCTTCGGTTGGGCCCCCCCCGAAAAAAAATCCTGGGTACGTGCCTGCTTGCATAGGAGGTTCGCGATGATCTCTCAAGATGGCAAACAGTCTCACGACCATGGTCAAGCTTCGTGTGGCACACATTACGCCACGCACGCTAAGCAGACAGTCCTTGCTCAGCTTGTGGCCGAACACTGAATGATCGATGCTGATGCCAGAAGTTCGGGCATGGACTTCATCCAGCTGAAGCAAGTCGATTACACTCACGAAGTGGTCAGCCAGGCGCTGGCACAAGTTGTCCTTTGTCGTTTCTGGTACCACAGATGGCAGCGAGTTGGGTGGTAACTGTGGTTGAGTTGGTTTTTTGTTGCGCGGACTGTGACTGGTTGGCGCTGTGGACGGGCTTGGAATTAGTGGGCGGTTGGCTCAGCAAAAGTATGGACTTTTTTCGGTCGTTGTCAAGGTTGGGAGCATCTTGCACTTGCTTTATGCCGTTGGCGAGATTGGAGGTAGTTCGCGGGCGAGTCACCGACAGTTTGGACTCTTTCTGACCATTGAAGAGATTCTGGCCATTCTGGATTTGCGTTAAGTTCTTGACGGGTTTAGAGGGAGTGGGCTTGAATACCTGTGGCTTTGACGTTTTCTGGCTACTTCTTGAGGGCAACGTTCGGGGTCCTAAAGCTTGCCATGCTGGCTGTTCTGTCCGTTTTCTGGCTACTTCTTGAGGGCAACGTTCGGGGTGCTGAAGCTTGCCATGGTGGCTGCTCTGTCAAAGCCAAAAGATCTGTAGGAGGGTTTGTAACTGGGCTAGTTGGTTCATTGCATGAAGCTGAGCAGCGCAGGGACGGGACTGAGTGCAGAGGTGACAAACACTGGCAAACACGACAAACACTAACAACTGTTTATTTTTGGAAGGAAAGAACATTTTTGAGGGTACAAAAACTGGCATGGTGATCAGACAACGGATTGCAGAGCGCAGGAAGGCATGGCAAACAGGCAGGGAAGCTCTTATCCAGCATGCGCGCGAAGATATAAGCGGAACGTGAGCTCCTCTTATCGGGCCAGATATGCGATTTCCTTATCCAGCAAAGCCACCGACGGTGTGCTGACGAATGACGATCCCCTGAAATCTAAGGTTTGACGAAAACTCGTCTGGTCGGGTGAAAGATAGATAGTTGAAGAAAGTGGTTATCGCCAACCAAAGGCTTAGTTAAAAAGGCTAAAAAGACGTTTCGGCTTCAATACGGAAGCCTTGTTCACTGCCAAGTCTGCCAAGCCACTGCCAAGTCTTTTTAGCCTTTTAACTAAGCCTTTGGTCGGCGATAACCACTTTCTTCAACTATGTATGACGATCCCCTGCTGTGAGTGAGGAACGCCGCGCATATTTCACGTGTGCGCTGGCCTCTATACCTTTTCAGGACACGGCAGGATTCAAAATCAGGCGCGCACGAATTGCAAGTTTTCACATGCTCGACAAGCATGCTGCCTGTCCCGGTTTTCAGCGAGTTGGCATGTTCGCGCAGCCTGTCATTGAGGCATCGTCCCGTCTGGCCGATGTACTTTTTACAAGACAACGGTATTTCGTTGAAGACCCCTTCGTCGCATTGGACAAAGGCCGTGGCGTGACTCTTAGTGCAGTGCTTGCCTGCATCCTCCTGGATGACTCTCTTGCAAAGCCCGCCGAGCCTGTTGGGCTCTGAAAAAAGGAGATCCACACCTGGGCGGCTGACGATCGATCTTCTTCAGGTTTTGACTTTACGCCATGCACGTAGGGAATGACAGCTCTCTTTTTATGCTGTTCTTGCGGGACTTTGTGCCGTGTTGCGCAGATCGCCCAATATTCTGTTGGCTACGCTGTGTAGGAGCTGTTCTGCGTACCCGGCGGAGCGGAGGCGCTGGATTTGAGTTTGAAAACTAATTTCAACTGTGTGCTCACAGGACCTGAAGAGGGAACTCTTAAGAGCAGAGGTGGCTACCGCCCTCTTCACCAACTTAAAGTGGGCCGATGAGTGCGGTAGGAGGGCCTTCTTTGATCCAGGAGCGTACGCCCAGCAGACGTGCTGATGACGGTCTAGGTGCAGCCGTACATCGAGGAATTGAAGCTCACCATTTGTCGGTTCCCCTTTGGTCAGATCGAATTCTCCGAGCACATCTCAAAAAAATTTTGTACAACTCACGCACTTCCTTCGCTTCGCTTCGTGGGCGATTTTTTAATCATTTTCCGAGCAGCCGTCGCGAGCAGTACCCGGAAAGCTCCCTCTTCGCTGCCGCAACGGCCTTTACTCGATCATAATTGTTGCTGTACATGTGAGCTTCCTTCATTTTTTTTTTTTTTTTGAAGTGATAATATCTGGACTTAACCTTCGAGGAGCATACGTTATGACATGTCTTTCTCGTTCCTAGCATGTGTTGCCACGATTACGGCTCACGCTGGAATTGTTTTCTTTTGGTCGATCTTGGCCAATGTCCTTAAATGGGCATGCTTGGCTCGCAAACGTGCGCCGGGGACGCTGGGCGGTCGCTGCGAGGCACGCCGACTCGAGCGCTCAGTATTTTCTTGGTTTTGTTAACAGCCTAGTGGTCGCTGCGAGGCCCGCTCTTACGTGCGCGCGCTCAGCAACTTCTTAATATTTTTAACTTTCATTATATTTTTAACAGCTCCGGTGTTAATCGAATTAGAGTACTGAATCTTCATTGTCATGTCTTCGTATTTCTGGCTTCACCGCATTCACGGTTGGTAGTTTAATGCGGTGCCCCTTTTTCTGTGGGTAGAGGTTAAATTGGATTCTGGGCATTACCAGAATTCTCGAAACGTTGGAATCGACGGTCCCTTGTCGTGCTGCTTGCTGAAACGACGGCTTAAGCACTTCTGAGTCTATTGAGTTCTTTCAGCGGCGGGGTAAACTGCCTCTATTTTTTTCAAGTGTGCTGCGGGCCGACCGGCTTCACTAAAACTAATTAGTGGACAGCCTTTTCACCCACGCCTTGTCAATTCTCCATTTACCGCGTCCCAGTTATATGCATTAAAGTGGTGCCCCAGTTTCCTGGGATGGAAGTGCCATCGGCTCCTGTGCTTTACACAAGTCCTTGAAACTTGGAATTGATCATCTGTTGTCGTGACACTTGTTGGCGCTGCCCCCTCAGCTCTCCTGGTGTACACCTCAAACCAGACATGGCACAGAACATAATGCCCCTCGTCGACTTGGCCATTACATGAGACAGATAAAGTAGAAGTGCGGGAAAAATGCTCTCACGTACTATGCCTTAAACGATCGATTCCCTGGTTGAGGTGTCTTTCCGTGGAATAGCCTGCGGGGCACGTTCTATGCTCTGCAGATAGAGCATGTTGGCCGGTGCGTAGCTGGAGATGCTGCCGCAAGATATGGGCTGGCTGTCTGCCTGTGTCCTCAGGGGCAGCCTACTCACTGTGCAGCGCTTTGCTATTTGTTATTCGGGTCTGGATAGCTCGCATGTGGCAGCTTGGAACGGACAAGGCGATCTACAGCTAACAACAGGCCCAGCTACGGCCACTGCGTTCTGTCTGTGGCGAATGTCAGATGTTTAGAGTGCAGTTCCCTCGGAACTCCGGCTTGGCGGAGACATTCATGCACTTACCAGTGAACGAACTGCACCGAACGGGTTACACGACTCACCCTAGACGCTGAATGCATGCATTCTCTCTCTGGCGGTATATTTTACAGACGCCAGTCCTTTTTCCTCTACGCGAAACAGGAACCGCAGCCTTTTTACGCCACTCGTCGCAGGTTTCCGCACAAACTCCTTTTTTCGGCCCACCAGATGCCACCTCCCTAGAAGAGCACTCCATCGCTCTTGCTATAGAGTTCTCTGCTCCCACAACCTCCACGGAACACCCCACTTATATCTTCACAGATTCGCAATCCCCCATCTGAAATTATTTACGGTATACCGTCAACCCCTTTTCTTCTAACCTAGTGACTGACACTCTCAACAGACATCCTTCTCATATCTTTGTCCTGGTGTGAGTACCTGACCACGCTAACATTGACGTTAAACGCAAGAGTAAACGCGCTTTACCGAGATCTACCCCCGGGTCCGTCTATGCTCTGGCCAATCTTATACCATCCTCTTTCCACTCGTCTTCACGATCGTGAGACTCGTAAATTAACTTTACTTTCCTATTACCTCGCCCGCCAAGTCTACCCTTCTACAGACCCGCGCCTCACTCGCGCCCAAACCATTCTTCTCCGCCAGGCTCATACCGGCTCCCTCCCATCTCACCACTTTCTACATCGCACGCAAGTGCTCCGGTCCCCCAACCTGCCCTTCTTGCGGCGCGTATCCCTCTATTCCGCACTCCTACTGGGACTGCCACCCCCCGAAGCTTCCCCCCTCCCTCTCCCGCATCACATCGTGGGACACTTAGCTGGCTGCCCCGCCCGGAACAGACGATCGGGCCGCCCAGGAGGCTCTCTGCCTTCATATGCAGAAGATCTCCAAGGGCATTCTGGACTACTATGAAGACAGTGATGCCTCAAGATCCATCGTTTAGCTGACCTGGACTTACTTCGAAGACTAGGCAATAAATGTTTCCCTGTCTCTGTCTCTCTCTCGCTCTCTTTCTCTCTTACGCTCGCGGGCTTAATAAAGTCGACTAACGTAGAGGCTAAACATTTGCCACTTTAATGGTGCCATTAAAAGCAGTTCGTCACAATGGCATCCTCCCGTTTGTCCTCAAACAACATGAGCGACATGAGGCCAAGAATAAATGGGAACACAGGGCAGTTTCAAGATTACCGTTTGGAGTCATATGAGTTTGGTGAACTGTTTTTCTCACTGGGGCGAAGGTAAGGGGTGGGGAGGGGGGGTACGAAATTGGGACTGTTCTCTATCGGCGACTTACTTAACTTACGAGCTAGTATTTATCCCTGAACAATTTTGAAATGTGATATCTCAGGCTCAGGAGCGGGGTAATTTTGTCTTAATTCGCGTTGTAACTTTCTCTATACCACCGCATCTGTGGCAAAACCAGCGGAGTGCGGTTTATTTTTATATTGAGATTGCTAACAGCTACTAATGCGGACCGTCGTAGCAATGAATCATAGCAGAAGCTGAACCATAACATGGTACTAAAAGATACTTTGCCCTCATTTTCTGGCGTAATACCCCTTTTTAGTACCCGTAGTGCGAGCATGCTTACAACTCCCATGTTTTCGGAGACAAATTATAAGTACTTTTAGTGAACCATTTTGTTGTTATTCATTTCTACTATTACTGCGAAATAAAAGTTGCGTAGTCTTGAATGACACTGAGAAATCTTTAAATGTGTATCCCGTACAGCGACCGCTTTATAGTGGTTGTAGATGCTACTGAAACCACACGTATTGCGCCATAAGTACACTGTTCCCTCAAACAAGGAGCAAAGTATGGCTTGTGCGGGTTAACTTCGTTTTATTTTTTTCGCGCGCCTTAACAGTAATATTAAAGCACTTTAAAGTAACATTAAAACACAATTGCTGTCATCTTTGTGGGTAAATAAGGTTTTGTTACTTTTCTTACTGTTTATAACGCCTGGCCTAGACAGCGGTTGTGAATATTCTCGGATTGTAAAAATGAATCAACTCGTTTTTTTTCATTCATGGTCGACATGTGGAATATTCCGCATAACAATTGCTACCAAGCCGTTGGACAGTTTTAAAGTATGTACATGATGTGAACTAAATACATCGAGCGTGTCGAGGCGTCTTCATCATCACCACCGCAGCGCCCATCACCATCATAGCCTGCGCTCCACCATCGTCATTATCCACCGCGGTGGCCTCAGAATAAGACGAGCCACGCGTGAAAAATATAATCAGGTCCCCGTTGCGGCAAGACGTATGGTGCCGTCTCTCTCTTTTAACTAACACGCGTTCTATAAATAGCGACCCGGACGTGACGACTATGTCACTACGCGCTCTAGAAATACAGACCCAGCTTTGTGGATGGAATGGCGTTATTTTGCTAACTAATGCAGAAACTGCGCTGCTCTGCACAACAATACAAAAGTACACCTTGTAGATGCATACCTCGTAAACAAGTTTTGCACAAGTAATGTACTTGTGTACATCGTTTACCCTTGCGATTTGAGAGTTCTGTCGAAAACATTTGCTCTCGGAGTACGCCAGATAGCCCTACCCATTCCTATTACTCATGTCGCCCTTTCTTCAGGCTCTTCAATTGAAACGCAAAACACTGTGTACCAATTTGTTAACAAATGATCCGTCTTTTCTGAATTTCGAACGAACGAGTGCATCTCCTTTCATCTCAAGGTATCGCTGAAGATAGAAAACATTTATTAAGAGATTTAAAGGCTCCTAGGTTACATGAAGTCGACGAGAACAATTATGCTTCCGCGATAGCAACAGTTATGGCTTTCCCCTCAATCAAGTCACCTTCGAAGCAACGGGGGAGAGTGGCAATTTATTCACCCCTTGGCGCTCGTATAGCCTAAACGGCGATAAATTTAACTACCTGTCTACAGTCGGCTAAATTTATAGTCGACGTAAAACGCTGACCGAATATCTCCCAAAATTTTTTTTCTGTGTATTTTCACCTTGGTTTCGGATATTATTCTATATCCGCTCAGTCTTAAAAATTGCAGTGCAGGCACTCAACAACCTACTTTTGCGAGACGGTCCAAACTAGTATTTTTTTTATTTTCTGTTTTCCCACCAACGGACATCAAAAGTACCTGCTCCGTATTGCATAAAAGGACGAAGAAAAAAAAGGAGAATGAAGCAAACAGAAATAAAACGACGCCACGTGCGAACACCTGCGCTTGATAGGAGACCATGAACGAATCCCCTGAGATTAATTTTTCCCTTCCCTCACCCCAGCCCACGATCCGTACGAATTGTTGCCCTGCCCACATTTAAGCGCCTAACGGCCCTTTTGGGTCGAGAAACACCCCCCATGTAGGTTTCAAGCCTGCGAGCAGAGCCGTAACTTCATGGTAGCTCGGGATACGTAGAGCGGATGATACGAAAACAAACGAAAGAAAACGTATCCACGCAAAACTCTGAATACGTCGTGCATTTCCATACGCAGTAGCCAAGAAAGGACCCTAGACGTCAAGGTGGTCACCCTTTCTGGTGGGGACAGCGTTGGATCGACCACCAAAGCCATTGTCGCTGGGTCAGGTCGACTCCGACCCAAGGGAGAAACCGCGAATGTGATGCGGGACATATTTTGTTTCTTGCATTGGTCGCCATAATGGCTTAAAACGAAGTGCATTTACTCGCTCGAATAAAACAATTCAAAGACAATTTGGCTGCGACCTCAGAATATCGTGCGAAAGAAGCACATCAAATAAAGCTGCTAATAATGCGTTATCCCATAACCCAAAATGTGGTACAGTATGTACTACACTGAAGACTGCTCACACGGCATTAGAGCCCTAGTGCTCAATTATGCGATTGGTTATTTTTGGTTGACTCACACTCCAGCATGCGCTAACCTTATAAAAGCTTGGCCAATACCTCACTGCTGGTATGTGCTAGTATGTTTTTTGTGGGACTTTGCTGGTATAGCAGCCAGCAACTGTCGAGCACACGCCACTCAGGCTATAATCTTTGTTGTACGGTCTCACGCCGAACCACCACCAACAGCTTGACGTAGCTTATCCAATGAGTGCCGGTTAACAACGTTAGTCCTCAAAGCGTGGCATAAGGCCTAACCTTAAGAGTGGGGCTCTCTGGTGGCTTGCAGACAACAAATTAAAGCCCTTCCATCCAGCAAAGATGAAAAATGGAAAAATAAAATCCTTTCATCCTTCCGTCCACTCACCCTTTCATCCTTCTGGCTTGATTTGTTATGTTGGGATTTAAATCATTTAACTATGTGAGGGATTTGCCGTGTTGAAGTCTGAGGACACTGGCCCGATATCTGCCTCACAGAATTAGGGCGCAGATGATTGGTGGGTGAAGACAATTACGTCTCTAGTGCGCCGCACAGGTGGCCAGCGCACAGCAAGCTGCATTTCCCAATGTCAGAGGGTAAAGAGGCGCCGCGTGTGGCGACGAATAAACACGACTCCGGAGGGAGAGCGGCGTTGGATATATTTATAAAGTGAGGCTGTAAACATATTCCGTCCTTAGATAGCCATGCTTCACTTTGCAACGCATAAGCTAGCTTACAAAGACGCTAAAAATCCACTTCACTTCTAAACACGGACCCATTATTGGGAAGACATCTTTCTAGGAATAGTATAAGCCATCTCAGATGAAGAAAATCTGACGTTAAGACGCTCTTTCTCTTTATGAAATTTGGAATACGATGAACACCCGCTGCTTAACTCGTTGCCGTCGGCGTGAGACCGTAGGTCCCTAGCCATCTATAGCTTCTATGTAAAAACTAAATATGCATTCACGAGGACGAAAGGTCGTCTCGAAGTTTCAGGCGCATAGATAGTGTTGTTGGTGCTTTCGTTAACGCGAAAGCATAAAGTCACCTATAGAATGAAAAAGCTGGCGTCAGCGCGGGAAACCGAGAACCTGCTTCCGCGCAACTGCGAAGAGCAATAGTGGCTCGATATTCGCAACCATAAAATACACGCGCCTATGCATGGGCACGTGGAAGGGGGAATGAAGCTGCGGTTGTGAGTGCAGTGTGAAGCGGCAGCGGCCGGTCATATTGATAAAGCGGCACGGCAAGTTCAACGATAGTGTGCACGTAGTACGTTAACTCAGCCCACGGACCTCACACAGCGGCGCCGCAGTCACAATTACGCGCAGCGCAAAGCGGGAAGAACCATTCAGTAACGTTCAAATGAACATAATACTTTCTAATTCAGAACTCATGAGTGTGAAGATACCCCCGGATATTTCAACAGCGCAGCTGTTTACCAAATCGTGATTTTTTGTGTGAGCAGTTAAAAATACCAAGAAATTGCCGGGCGCGCGCACATGAGTGCAGGCCGCGCGGAAACCGCCCACTAGTCAACATTTTTTTTATCGGAAAACGTTTATTGAGCATAAATGTGGGTGGCTTTCTTAGTCTAGATAGCCGCGAGCTAGCGCAGCAGCTTTGGCGCGAGCGATGAGGCGTTCTTGGTCCTCGCACCATAGGCTGGCCAGCTCGCGCTCCCACTGCTCAGGGGATAGGGAAGAGGGGGCTTTGGCGCGTAAGGGAATTCCCAGACCCGGTGGCAGGTAGTGTTTGGGACGGAGCAAGAAGGGCAATTGTAGAGGTAAGTGGAGGGAGAGATGTAGTGGAGTGTCGAGGTGTTGTAGAATGTGTTCGTCTGCAGTCGACGCCAAATGCGAGCCGCCTGTGTGTTGAGGGATGGGTGAGAAGGAGGGTATTGAAGCCGCAGTTGGCGATAATGATATAAGATTTCAGTGTATCGGGGAGGGACCGGGGGATAGATGGAAGGTTTCCAAAGGTCCTCTTCCGTCGACGAAAATGCCCGGAATGTAAGAGCGCGGGCAGCGGCGTGTGCCGCCTCGTTGCCCACGAGGGAAGAATGGCCTGGTGTCCACACAATCTGGATGGGGGGGGGGGGGGGGGCGGATCCTTGATTAAGGATAATATCTTCAGTGCTGAGGGAGAGATGTGGCCTGTACAGTAGTTGCGACAAGCCTGTTGCGAATCTGTGAGGATTACCACGTAATTAGAGGAAGCCGTGATCGCTGCTAGAGCGATGGCTGTCTCTTCAGCCGTCGTGGTGCTTGCGTGGAGAAGGCTGAGGGAGGTAATATTGACCGATTTGGAGTCGACGACAACCAGTGCGTGAGCACGGCGGGATGTATACGGAGCGACGTCTGTGTATCGGGTGTCCAGTTTGTTGTGGTATTCGGCTCGGAGGCGGTCGACGCGGGCCCGTCTTCTGCCTTGATTGAAGGAAGGGTGCATGCGTTTGGGGATGGGAGACACGAAGGTATGAGCGCGGAGTGACGGAGGGATACGCTGGGGGGGGGGGGGGTGGGGTCTAAAAGCAGAGGAGTGATATAGCCTAGTTTATGCAGTACCGTGCGACCCGTATGGGTTAGGGCAAGGCGAGTGAGTTTCTGGACCCGCTGTGCTTCGAGGAGCTCAGAAAGGGAATTGTGGATACCTAATTGCAGAAGGCGGGCAGTAGGCGTGAAGGCAGGGAGGCCGAGGGCGATTTTGTACGATTTCCTGATAAGGGCGTCTAATTTGGCATGTTCCTTTGGTTTGAGGTTGACGTAGGGAGTACCATAGGTAATGCGGCAGATCAGTAGGGCTTGAACAAGACGGCAGGTGTCTGGTTCTTTTAGGCCATGGCACTGGGTGCAGATTCTTCTGGTGAGATGTGTGAGCTCTGTGACTGTGACATGAAGTTGTGGGAGAATCGCTGCCCCAGAGCCATCTGCGTGGAACGTCACACCAAGTATACGGAGTGAGGGCACTTGCGGAACGGGCATGGAATCGATCGTGACTGACGGATCCGGAGTGGGGTTTGGAGGTCGGCCTCGGGTGCGGGCTTGAAGAACGAGGAGTGCGGATTTATGTGGTGCACACGTCAAACCACGCTGTTGCAGGTAACTGAGGGTGCAATCAACGGCTTGCTGGAGAATGTCTTGTTGGAGAATGTCTGGAGAATGTCGTGCTGGAGAATGTCTTGGAGAACGTGAGGTCATCCGCGTGGAAAGCATGCTGAAGGTTGGGGATGGCAGAAAGTTGGGCTGGGAGTTGAAGAAGGGCTATGTTAAAAAAGAGTGGAGAGATTACAGAACCCTGTGGTGTTCCTTTCGGCGAAGTAGGGAAAGGGTCAGACTGGAGGGGGCCCATATGGAGCGTTGCGGTGTGGTTCATGAGAAAGGCCCAGACGAAGTTGTATGTGGCCTCCCCGCAATTGGTTGCTTGGAGTCGTTGGAGTATTGCTGCATGCGTGGCATTATCAAATGCTCCTTGTCCATCTAATGCAAGCATGGAACTGGGGTGCGTTTTGCTTAAATTTTCGATAATTTGCTGTTTAAGTTGTAAAAGCACATCTTGAGTAGACAGGGGTGCTCGAAATCCAAACATGGTATGAGGATAGAGGTCATTGTCCTCCAGGAATGCCGTAAGTCTGGAGTGAACGAGGTGCTCGAAGAGTTTACCCAGGCATGGTGTGAGTGAAATAAAGAAAATGCCTAGGGCTCGTGTTTGTCTGCCTCACGGCAACTGCCCGGCGTCCCCGGCGCACGTTTTTCAAGTTAAGCATACCCACTTAAGCAGATTGTTGACGATTGTGACGACCGCCCCGGCAGTTAAAGAAACCAAGAAAATTCTGAGCGCTGGTGTGGGCGTGCCTCGCGATGACCCTCAAGCGTCCCTGGCGCACGTTTGTCGAGCCAAGCATACCCAAGTAGTGAGATTGGCCAATATTGGCAAAAAAATCTTCAGCGTTCGCCGTGATCGCAGGAACACATGCTTGGAACGAGAAAGACTCCAGGTTTTGTCGCAATCGTGGCAAGACTTGCTCGGAACGAGAAGGCACGTGATAGCGTACACCCCTCTATGGTGACGTCTAATGATTATCACTTCCAAAAAAATGAAGGAAGCTCACACTTATAGAAGGTATTCGTTGAAAAGTTTAGCGGTCAATTTCTTCGCTTGGCAACACTGGAAACGGCCACAGACATGGCCGATGCGCCACTGACACGGCACAGCATGGGCCACTGCGGCCGCACGCTGAAGCAAAAAAAAGACACTGGCGTGCGTCATCTGCTCTGTTTCAAACAGATTCTGATCTGTGGCGCAAACAGAGATGTTATTAATCGCATTCACAGTGGGACCCGACGCAATACCTTGTGTTCGGCGAAAAGTTCGTAACGTGAAACACAGTCATGCTTAGCACGGACAAGTGTCGCCATGCCGCGGGGCTCGACGTAACGAGTGGCGGCGCACAACGGCGCGCTGCCGGTAGCCAATCGCGGAGGCCACGGGCGCACTCACACGGTTGCATGGAGGAGAAGAGGGGTGCCTGATCTGCGGGCCGTGCACACAACGTCGCCTAGCAACAGACGCTTGGCCGCAGATATGGCGGCGCACACTTGGCTGCCTGCATGCATTCCACGCTATTGAATACCGAGGATAGCAACAATGATGGAGTAAAGGCCGTTGTGGGAGCGAAGGAAATGCAACTCGGATGCAATCGAAACTTGAACCACCGTGATGGTCCTGAAGGTGGCGTGGAGCTTCGCTACCTTCAAGCCTTACGGATTTGTGGGAGCTTCCCCCTTTTTTATTAAACTTGGGCATGTCAGGCAGTGCAGGAAGTGGCGCAAGGAAGTCTGGTGGGGTAAGGTTCTGCAAGTGAGTTTTCTTTACTTTTTTTTCATCAACCGGTTTGCACCTCTAGCAATGAAGAGTCTTCCAGTGAGGATAGGGGTGCGACAAGCGGGATAAAAACCGGCGATGAGTGGTGGTAGACTCTGCTATGCAGCTGTGTGAGCTGCTTGAATCTCCCAAAAGGACTCCTCACACCCGGTGACCACTGAGTGCGAACGTAAGTGCTGGTGCGTCTGATAAAACATTTCGTGGGTGAGTGAATTGCGGAATTTTCAGTGTATACGGCAATTTAGAAAGTTTCCAAATAATTGGTAAAGACATAACCATTTGTTCTAGAGGCGTATTTGTTTTGTCGCCATATTTGTTCTAGAGGTGGTGAGTTAAATTTACTGTATTTGTTTATTTATTGAGAGTATATAGTACAGCACAGAAGCATTCTAGCAGGGGAGTAGGTGACGAAATAGCAATTGGACGGAGGTAACTTGCACATGCGACTTTTCGCCAAGACATAAAAAAGTAAGAAAGCAGGACACATTCAAATAACAATGAAGTGACGTCCACATCACGATTCGCTAAACAAGCGAGCGAAGGCCTTAGTGCTGTCAAAGACTTTTTGCTGGTAATTAGGTTCACTGATTTATAGTAAAGGGGGACAAACAAAGCACTTTATGAGTGGTGTTGCACTTTTCTTCGTATTTTATTTCTGTGGCCCCATCTTTGCGATACGGAACGGGGTGGTTGCAAATGTTGGCCCTTGCTACATCCTCGTGAGTTGTTAAATACCGGTTTTTACAGTTACAGGTTACACTTTACAGTTGTTAAATACAGGTTTTAAATACAGGTTTTTTCTGTGCTTCTTACATCGTTCTCTAAAAGGTTACACGGTTGTGTGAGACTTGTCCCCATAGCCCAATCATTAGGAATAAGCCTTGGTGCATGGTTCAGTATAGCTTAAATTTTTTCTACAAAATAATTTTTGGTAAGGGTCCCATGCCGGGCGTACATATTTTAGAGTCGATTTTACCATTGTACAGTAAGCTGCTTTTCTCGCAAATGAAACAGCCTTGCCTCAATTCTCCTTAACTTAGGTCCTCCTCATCATCATAAGCGTTCCACTGCAGGACGGAAGCCTCTTCGAAAGATCTCCAGCCACGCCTATCAAGTGCCTCAAGGCCGATAAAATTATTGTATAGTCAAAAGGACGTTTTTTTTCATCAGATGTACTCAACCAGGGTGTGCCATATTCTTGTCTGGTGAGGAAGTGCTTTTTTGTGTCCCACGGAGCCTCTTCTAACATGGTTGATCATGCCTAAAACAGCCTCCCACATTGTAGACAGTTCGCATTTGGGGCAAGGCAACTGGTGAAAGAAGAAGTTTGGTTCATTTTATTCATGTGTAAGGTCCTCCTACACCCTTTTTTAAGTCTCTGCCGATGTGCTGATTGAAATTTGTGTCTACACTTGGTGCGACGTCAATATAATTTACTTAAAGGAGCCATGAAGAGAAAATACAAGTTCGTTTAATTTGAAAGAACTAGGATTCAGTATCTCACTGAACTCTATTAGAGCCACAAAAGATGTTTTTTTAACGAAAAAAAAAAGCGAGAAGTATTTAAAACTTTCAAATTTTGCGCCACGGTGACGTGTCATGAGCAAGAATGACGTCATACGGGCCAACAATAAAATATAATTTTCAGTGCGTTAACTGCACGTTAGCATTCAAGTGATGCGGTCTAATGGAACTAGAGGCCCCATTACAGACGTCCAGTCATGTGTCGTCGCGACAGGTCAGTTAGGCGGCCGCCAATCGCACAAACAAGGTTCCGTGAGGTCATAGAAAAGTTGCGGGAAATTGCCTAAGGGGTCGCCACGGCTTCACACGTTTTCTTTAATATCTCCATTATTTGTTCGAAAATTGCGATGATATTGGTATCATTGTTATCGGGACTAAGCAGTCTTTCTAATAAACCCAACTTGTATTTTGTCTTCATGGCTCCTTTATGACACGTTTTTAGAGGTTCAGATCTAATGTAGTAGGAAGAATAGATTTTTGTTTTGTTTTGCTGAATAAGACGCAGCAACAATTGGTCCTGATGAACCTCGGTTCCCGCGTTTGTCGTTACGAGATAATTCTGTTGGAATCCTCTTGCAGAGTAGAAACATATTTGTGCCCACTCCCTGTGCGGTAGAACACGCAATCATCTGGGAAAAGTGTGATACAGGATAAAGTTGCACTTTTAATGTCAGTGGTAAAAACCAGAATCGCGCCCGCCTCCGTATAACGCGGCGATGGGTGAAGGCGAAGCTTTCTAGTGGGGGATTTCCTTGGTTATCATCTGTGTTTGCACTTTGACTCGCACTCAGTTTGGACTTTCGATGGCAGCGGCTTTGACTTTGACCATTCGCCATTTTATTTCGCACAAAGAAAGTTTCGCGTTCAACTATCGTCGTCGTCAGATGGAGAGGTCCATAATTTTTCTCTCTAATTTTGCACGCCCATGCACGCCTCTCCAAATCCAAACTGCGTCAACCGTACCAGACTGACGGAATCGCATGGACGTCGGCTTCATAATTCGAGGAACCCAAGTTCGATTCTATCCACGGGAAGCATTTTTTTCCTTCTCTTCACCCATCATCAGACCGTAGTCAGAGAAAGTTAGCTTCCCTCAGAGAAAGTTAGAAAGACACCATCAGAGAGACATATAAACCTTCGTTGGAAAAATAATAATGAATGGATCCTTCCGGTACTCCGGACGTCGTCTTCAGTTTCCGATTTGTTGCGCCCTGTTCAAACACATTATTTTCTTTTCGAAAGATACACCTCAGTCAACCATAAAACAGCATTATGAGTACTTAAGGTTCTCGATTTGTGCATCAGTAGGGTATGTTAAAAGCGGCGAAATGTTTTGCGAAATAACTGAAGATACTGTCGGTCTAAAGCTGATCCTCAGCAGAAGTGACAATATTACGTGATAATCCCATTAGTTCCAAGTTCATTAGAGTAAAGAAAAACTAATTTTTTTAAGATGCTTTGTGACGTAAACAATGTTTGAACATTTCACAACAGATACAGCAGAGTGAATTTGGCCTGTTGTTATGGAGACTTGATTTTGGTTCATTTTTATGTACTCACACAACATACTCCATTTTCCAATCCTGAGGGAGCCGTACGAATTTAGGAGGACTGATGTGGCAATATTGTGACGCGATATGTATTTTACCATTTTTGGGAACGTGTTATCCGGACCAGTTGCCTTCGATTCTTTGATACAGTTTAAAATTTCTTATTTCTTCATGGGATCTTGTAATGAGGGCCTAACATTTTTTAAGCTAACCTGGTGCAGAAGAAACAACTCAAAAATTTTTTCCAGTGATTTTTTAGTTGTTGAAGTGAAACGCTGAGCTATTTTTGTGCCCCATAAGAATCCTAATATGTCGAATGCGCGTTAACAAGACAGCTACGTGAGTGCCATCGAGAAATAGAGTAGGATGCAGAGGTTCTGGAAGTGCTTTGTGGCAGAACAGCACGAATAGTTCTGCTCTTTCGGATTAAGTTCTAGGCCTTGAGCAACTAGGAATTTTGGTCTGGAACTCGGTTTGAATTCCATTCGCGAAGCCAAACCCTTTTGGTATGGCCCACATAGGGCTATTGTGAGTTTATATCGTAAAGCGCACAGCGAAGTCTTGCTCGAGAGTGCAAACCGTCCTGATCGTGGCAGGAATAAATGGTTCCGGGCGAAGAGTGGATCCTTGAGGGGCGCCGTGGTGGAGCCTATCCAGGTAGGCGGCATAAAGTTTTATGGGGCGGTGTTGCAGGTAATTTCCATATCTAGAGTTGTGCACGGGGGCTGGGATAGGCTTGAGCGAGTTCCTCGAGGATGGTATTTTGTCCGACGCGTTCGATAGCGTTCTGGCTATCCGCGACAATGATGAGATCACACAGCGATTATCATGGCGGCAACTAATAAACTGGCGTAGAAGCCAAAGCATGTCACACGCACAAGGTTTAAGCGAAGGCCGGTTTGAGCTAGATGATAGATGGAAGTAATAATTTTCAATCTAGGTATAGTGGGGAGGTGATTTTAATGAGATAGCTGCTGTCAGTCTGTTTTGCAATACAACCTACTATGACATATGGCATATGCCAACATGCTTGCATGAAGTACATTTTAGGTTTACGTATAGGTTTACATATTCTAGGCACGCATATGCTTGTATTTAGTTTTCAAATGTCAGTTTTAGCATACCGTTACTGCGTTTCCGTTACCGCCTACCGTGTTTGCAGGAGTCGACTACGCATGCGCGATGAATTACCGTATAAACTGTAACGTACCAGCATAGCTTATACCGTCGCCACCGCGCTTCCCGAGCAGAAGTGTACCCTGTTGTGCTGATTACAGCAAGTGCAGAGCGCTCGGCGCTTAATGCTTTTTACGGCCGATAAAAGTAACCTTATTTCATAGTTATTATATATTTTTTGATAAATGATGCTCTGGAGTACGACAAACAACTATTTTTTACCGGATGGGCAAACAAAATGGCCGCCCCTGCTCGTGCTGAGCCTCGCCCGCTTCAAACAGTTCAGAGAAGTTTTTGAACTCCAAACCGCTTTTACACCTCCAAAATGGTGGTGAGAAAGGTAGTGTCGGTAATTCAGTAATTATTTCAACGTATTTTACCCATTTCGTGCCTCAATCTTGAGTTCAGGCGAAAATTCTAGTTTACCTTGATTCCAAGTGTACTCAGTAGCCGGCACCACCGACATCGCGTTTTCGTTTTTGAAGCTGTACAGGTGATGGCTACAGTATTATCCAACCAAATAACGCTATTGCAAATGCTTCACCGGAAACGTGAGCTGTGAGCCACAAAATTGCTTGATTTCTTTGGATACTAATTCATCACATGTAGCTACGTGACCAAGGCGGCCGGTACGCCAGAATACACAAACCGGAAACGATTTGCTAAAACATGCACTACTGTTTTCAGAGGTAAAAGGAAATGTGCCGCTTCGGCCACCCTTTGTTGATAATCGGCGGTCAACGCATTGGATTGTATACACATAATTGAGCCGGCAGCAATGTCTGAATGCAGACTTCAGACGTGGCCTACGTCGTCTTCTTGCCCCAAAACGCGGCCAGAGCCCCACTAGCCGTTTCCGACCCGCCGGACACCTGTCGAGCCAGTGCCGCGATAACTCGCCGGTCGCCCTGGAATTGTAGGTGTTGGTTTCGCGCCCGCGTTGCTTCTTCCATCGCCGGCGGTGACTTCCCTGATGCTGACTCCGTTGGAAAATTGACGCAATCCCACACTATGTATTCGAGCGTTGCAACTTCCTGTCGACACACGCTACACTTGTCGTCGGGGTGTGCTTTTGGGTACATCATGTGCTTGAGCGCTTGGCTCGGGATTGTTCTTGTTTGTGGTTGCTTGCATATGACGGCCTGCTCCTGGCTCAGCCCTTTGCAAGGCGGCGGTAGCGTGTGGCCCTCGCTGAAACTTGTCAGGCGATCCTTCGTACCGGACCACAGTTGTCCGCAATATCTCACGGTGCGGTCTGTTAATTCTCGCGCCCGTGAGTATGCGTTGTGGTTGTCGTTGTTTGCCGACACCTTCTTTGGACGTGCCGGAAACCTCGTGATTCCAACGTGTGTGTCAGTTTGTCTTTTGATTCAGTGTCGTCGCCGCCGCAGGGGAGGTTCTGCCTTGGGAGTAGTTCTTCACTGCCCGTCTAGAGTCACTGAGGACTGTTCAGCATCCTGGGTCCACGATGACCAGCGCGATGGCCATCTCTTCTGCCTCCTCTGGGTGTTTGCGTGCTATGCTGGCTGCCGTTCTCGCCTCCCCCTCGGAGTTGACAGCCACCACCGCGAAGCCATCTCTGCTTGCGTATTCAGCAACGTCTACGCATCGAGAGCCGTTGTCTTTGGCGTGCAGGGCCGTCAACGCCTTGACCCTTGCTCGCCTTCTGCCGACATTAAACTCTGGCTGCATGCTCCGCGTAGCAGGGTCCACCTGGCTTCTGCCATGTACGCCTTCGGGAATTGAACCCTTGTGGCCCTGTTCCGCATGATATCCCATTCCCAGCTCCGAAAGGATTTTTCTTCCTGCCTTAAGTTGGTCGTCGACAGTCCCCCCGGCTGGGCAACCATTTGCGCCAAGGCTGATTTCGTCGAGCGTGTTATGGATTCCCAGGCTGGCTAGTGTTCGTGTTGCTGGTCCCGGGTTCTCTGATTGCCGTGTTGTACGCCCGTCGGATGACATCGAGCTTATTCTTGTTGCTCTTCCATCGATGAAACTTTGGCACGTACGTGATGTTGCACAACACGAAGAAGGGCACCAGCCTGGTGAGGTTCTCTTCGCGCATTCCTACACTTCTTTTGGACACTCCCCACAGGAGCCAGATGGAGTTGGCCGCCTTCCCCGCCACTCGCGTGATCGTGCGTCGGTTGTTGCCGTGCTCGTCTGTCAGCATGCCTAGGACACGTATGTTCTTTACATTTGGGATCCTGCTGCGGTCGCCAGTGCAGACATCGGCCAGTGTAGCTTACGCTGCAAAAATGTGGCAGTGCAACGCCGGGACGTGCGGGAGGAAAAGCAAGCACAAAAAGAACAGAACTCCTGCTGGGGCTGTTTCAGGCAGGGGGCGCGCAAACACTGCGAAGGCGAGAAATTTGAATTGCAGTGGGTGATAGCAGTGAGTGGATAACGGCGCTACAGCCTATAATGGCGAATAACTGCTATGCACTTCCGACAGCTTTCACGTTGAGTGGAATGGTTTCAATTTTTCCCTTCTTGCGGCTGTATAGAAGCAACCAGGCCGCAAGATTGTTGCGCTGTGCAACAGCGAAGGCCCACACCCTAAACGTGCCTCGTTGTTGCATTCAATTATTTGATTAGAAGGCTCGCGCACATGAATAACGGAAGTACTTAACCAATGTGATCTGCAAGAGAGAATGTGTGGCTAAGCCACTGGCAAAGAGGCATGTTCGTTCACCGCCCCGGCGGTCGCTTTTCTGATGTCGACAAAAAAGAACGCCTGTATGTCGATATTCCCAAGTGGTCAAAATTTTCAGGTAGTCAAAATGTTTCTGCCGCCCTGAAATTTACGGTGCGTGTCATAGCACGAGCATAGCTAATGAGCATCAAAGCGTCAATATTAACAGCAAAGCTATTGTTACTAGCCGTTATTCCCGCGTTGCAGAAAACTTCCCTAACGCATACTCCCTTGGGGAGCTTGGCCAACAAGGATTTGTTTGGAAAGGCCACCGGAGCTCATACCCACTTAGTGAGATTGGCCAATAAGAATTGGTTTGGGAAGGTCACCGACACCGCCTCAATCTCTAGAAACCATTATGTATAATTGGAGACATGGCTGCGAGTGTGCGACTCCTCACCGAGAGGACTTGAAGGTCCCGCCACCTCTGCCTCGAGTCGATGACGAAGAGTTGGTAGAGGCCTACAATGATGAGGGTGACTTTCCATCCACCACTCGCCGTTGCGAAGAAGACGGCGACGTCTTTGATGCATATCATGGCAAATACTAGCACCGCAACTATGCAAACAAATAACGATACTAAAACTCAACTTTGTCTCCGTCAATGCTCACCCACAGTTTCGCCATTCAAGTCTTGTGCGTGAGAGAATGCTTCCCCCAATTTTTGTTTTATTTGCAAGTGTGTTTAGGCTGGAAAACAAAAAGAAACGACCCAGCACTTGGTTTCAAAGTATTCAAAGCAGAGTTCATGCATGAATAGTTTCTGCTTCTTTTCGCTGCCTTCAGCAATAAAATCAACAAAATACCAAGAGGTAGTCGATATTTCTCTCCGCATCCCTTCCCTTGTCCGAACTTTCACATAACCGAACCTCTCATTACTAGGATGGCGGCAAGCGCCATCATGCTGATGTAATCGTTAGTTTTTTAGGGCGCGTAGAGCGGGCAATTTTGTGCCGGCCATATGTGTCTTACCTTGACGGCAGAAGTTTGCTATAAACCAAATGTGTTACAGCAAGGCAGCTAACAACGTCACATTTCGCTCTTTGTAGCTCCTAAGCTACACACATTCTAGAAAATATTTTTGGGGCATGCGATTAAGGGCACCCATGGCTTCGATTTGTGAAATGCAAACAAGCGCAAGGTGGCCTTTTTATAGCGCTTTTCGATATCAAGCGATGTGCCCGACTTACCTGCAATTCAGTGCATTATTCCAATCTAACCCTTTTTTGTACATGAACTAAAATTGGCGCGAAGAATTAAAAATGGCGGATTAAGAATATCAAAAAATTAAACACCCTAGTTTTTTTTAGAACAGCCAGTAACCGACATGTCGGAAATTTCTTTAAGGGTGTATTCTTTCTAATTTTTTACTAGAAAGATTTCCGCCTGCAAACCAGAAATAGATGCTTTAAGTCATTTATCAGTGCTCGTAGCTTTGATAGAAGGAAGAATTCGTGGCGTAGCTGCTACAATTCTTGTTTGGCAGAGGTGAAAATTTGCAATTTCGGGCGATTAGTCCAAAGTGCTTCTGGTTCTAGGCGTCTTTAAATTTTTTTTTTTTTTCAAAAGAGGAAGTTTTCTCCTGCAAAGAAACCTCAGGCGCCTAATTCGGTCTACTCATGACGTTATTTACGAATTTCTCGCGCAAATTAAAGGTACGACCACAGACCCGTCCCCCAACTCCCGTAAAAGCACCGCGAACTCGATTCTCGGACAACATAAGGGCTGCGGGAAAAAGTGGCTGTCAAGTTATCGCGGCTAAATTTATCTTCCCTAACACCTCATACAATTGTTTAAATTTGTCCGAAATTGCACCATTGTTATTGGGGAGGAAAGAGTATTTTGAATTTCTTTTTATCTTTTGCTTTCGTGGTAGTTTTAACCACAAAACTTTTTTTTCTCGTTTTGCTTATAATTTAACACATCTCACCGGTTTGCGAACCAGTTCAAAGTTTCTGAAACGGTTTTGTGAACCCGTTTGGCACGTAATTTAGTCAAACCGGCACTGAACCGGAAGGTAACACATTCTTCGGAACAGAACCGGAACCGCACCGCTATTCTTCTGATTCGGCACACTTATTTTAATGCTTTCAAAACGATCAGAGGATTTTTTAGGTAGGAAAGCATGCCTCACTTTACTTAGTTGTGCCAGAAACTTGGAAATAACGAGACTTGCTTGTTTTCTCCATTGTGTGTGCATCGGGCTCAGTACAAATGACTTCGTATCAAAAATTGCCCAATACACCTGATTGTTATGTTCCACTCTCCAGGTATGTAACACTGTGGAAGCAAAGTATGGTCACATGCTTCACAGTAAATGCACAAACTTCTTCAACCAACCAACCAAGTAGGGCACAAGCACTGATTGATTGATTGATCGATTAATTGATTTGATCGATTGATTATTGATTGATCTGATTTATTGATGATTGATATGTGTTGATCGATTGATATATATTGCATGATGATTGATTAATTTATTACTGATTGAGGATGATGTGATTGATTTACTAGTTTCCTGTTTATAAAGCGTTATCCAATACCTTTTGCAGAGTTGTAATAACTAGGGCCAGGCTGCAGATTACGCACACAGCTCTCGCAGTGCGCGCACTAACTTCTTGTGGTTCACCAACTGAGTGCTTGCGCACGAAAATTCTCTCTCTTGCGTTAGAAAGAAACAACATGAACATTCAGTAAAATAGAGATGCAGGGTTTTATATGTGAACGAAAATGATCCTGATGCTCAGTCCAATCACAGGAAAAAGTAAGATGTCAAAATTAATAACAGTAGAAAGGAACGTGTTTTCCGATTTTGCATATCGCAGGAAGGTTATCTGCGCAATGTATGTCCCCGGACTTCAACTTCCCAACTTCTCACTCAAGGGTAACGATACTTTTGGCCAGGGACTGCCTGATCAAACCAGTGAAAATTATCGAGCCGTGCATCTTGGTGTCCATAGGAGATTTTAAAATAATCCTTAGATTAGAAATATAAACATTGGTATTCTCAACTATGTCAACAACAGCAGTATCAATGATTTGTTTAATCAAGCCTGGCGAATTCTGCTTCTGAGCCATATTTCTTTTTCTGTTTAGTTTTGAAATGACAGCCGTGAAACCCAGCGTAACGTCTAAAAACGGCTTTCATCAATTCACCGCCGCAGCCACTCGTAAGGTTTATATTTAGTATAGCACACAAAAAACAATATCATGAGGGTGTAAGGGGAATAAAACAGGAAAAAAACCTCAAAAACGCTTGGCCGTGCTGCAGCGATGACGATACGCTTCATTTCCTTGCCGAACCAGTCACCCAGACACCTTCACCTATAAAATATATTTGCGCAGTAAACGGAAAGATGAACCTCAAACCTCCATAATGTGTGTTGGTTATAGTAATAGCCTGCGAATATTGTTGATGTTAATGCAAACGAGATTATATAGTGCCACAATGACACAGATACTCGCTGTAAAATAAACAGTTTCGGCATACAAAACAAAAATAAGGGTAACAATTACCAAATCGGTTTGGTTTATTTTATTCAAATTTCTTGCCCCTATGGCTTCCACCAAAAAAAAAAAGGTGGACGAATTAGAATAACTGGCCCCGCAATTCCCGCCAGACGTTTTTGCATATATTTTTCGCGCCTCACCTCGCGGATTGAATTTTGATGAGCGACATTTTGCTCTCGTTTCCAGGTGTCTTGAATGAAATGGAACCAAAGATCAATAAAAAGCACCGTTGCTATGGAGGGGGAGAAACGGGGCGGGTCAGTTTGTCTAAGCGAAGTCCCGCGTTTTTTCTGTACCGGCATTTTTGTCAATCTCGATCTGTCGCCACCATTCATAAACCGCGAGGACGCGCAGTCGTCGGAACAAGTTACCCAACAAGAAACGAGAGCGGCCCCCCTGTTCATTGCCGGAAAAAAACTGGGCCGCATAATGTAAAAAAATGGCGGGAAAAGGGCAAACCAAACGTGACACGGAGAGAGATGGGCGCACGCTGGTGACCCCTCTGCGATCAGGGACGAGCTTTTGTAGCCTCGACGGCACAAAATGAACAAAACAAGAAAGGGAATACATAAAAAGGTGCGGTGGCAACGGGCAGTGCGCGGCGAGGTCAGCGACGGCGTTTTCAGTTTCAATCGGGCCAGACCCCGGGTCTGCTGGCCGCTTTGGCACCGAGCCGAGCGACCCTGGCTTGGCGGGCGGGGGTAGACCGGATGTGGCGAGCGGACGGGCGGGACCAACCGAGGCGGACCTGACGAGCGAACGCGGTCGTTCGTGGTCACGACTTCGGCGCAGGCAGCGGCGACCAGGACCGAGACTACGGACCGTCCAGAGCACTGAGGAAAGAGGAACGGAGAGTGTCGGAGATAAGCCCGTTTCCCCCGGAGACTCCCAGGCACTCCGCAGGCTGCACCGGACTCCGTCGGCCGGGAATAAGGGAAAGGAGGGGAGAGCGAAGGAAGGAGAGAGGGGAGCGGACGTCCCTGCTCCGTCTGCCCCGGCGCCTGCACCGTCTTGTTGGCTCCACCTGCGTCGCCCACGTGTTAGTGCGTGCGTGAGTTGGGGATCTTGGGCGTGCGTGCGCGGTCCCTAATCTTCCCGGGACATGAATAAAAGAAGCCGGGCCGGCTGAGAAGCAGCAAAGAAAAGGGGAAGGAAGGGTGGGGTGAGTGACGACGACGTCGACGAACGAGGGGCGTCGGCCGACGGCGCGCTGGCGGCGTCATCGCGTCGTCAGGACGCGCGGGCTCCGGCGGCAGCGGCGGCAGTGTTGGCCGTTGCACCGGTCGCGGCCAGAGCGCGCCACTCGGTGTCCGGACCCACGGCGGCGGGATTGGGAGCAGCGTCAGGCGGCACGCAATAAGAAGCGGCTGGCGGCAGCCGTGCACGCGTTCGAAGCGGGCGCCTCCAAGAAGCGCACGGCCTCGGTGCGGCCCGAGATGCTGGGCAGTGCGGCCACCCTGGTGGGCACGGGACCTGCGCCGCCAATCAACGCCGGAGGAGGAGTGATGGTGGTGGACGCTGCGGGCGCCAGGCGCCCCGGGGCGGGTGGCCCGTCCACCACGATGCGCGGAGGCAGCGAGAGGGACCCCAACGTTCTCAGCGAGTACCTCCAGGTGAGCCCGCGCAACTGGTACACGCTTCGCGCATTCCACACACTTATGTACTTGAAAAAGCTTTATACCCTTTAACTGTTGCATGAGTTCAAAACCAGTGACAGGGCGGTGCGGGGTACAGAAGCTGACAACCATGGCTTCGTGGACTAGCTGGTGGAGCATTATAAAAGGGAGTACAGTGTGTACAGTCGGGAACATAGCGAAGAAGAAACCGTAGACACATGCACACTGTACCCCTTGTTTTTTCCTTCTCGGTGTCGTGTATGTACGCAATTTCATTCCTCTTTACGTACAAAAACTATCTTCAATTCGTTAAAAGAAGTTTTGAGAAGACGCCAGCAGGTGGCGTTCTCTCCCCTTTGCCGTTTTTTATTTGTGCGCGTCTGTATATTATTTTCCATTTTATTTTGCATTTATTCTCACATTAGCTTCACCAACTATGTTTGCTGCAGGCCCAGCATTTTCATGACTTACCTCTACAGTTCTGTTCAACAATCCTGTTTCTCTCACGATTTTCCCGTGGCTGAATCTGAGAGAAAAGAAACTTCGTCCGGATTATAGTAAATTGTGTTCGCGCATCCACGTTCTCTTCTGTATTTATAGCCACGAAAACGTAGGACTGCTAATGCCATTTATGTCGTACATTTACTAAACGAACAGTACATTCAGCAGGTACAGCACGTTTCAACCGCTACATGAAAAAAGCTGAAGACAGTTAACAGCTTGGCAAAATGCAAGAAATGTAGTAGGCATCTCCAGTGTGCGATTATCCGGGAACTCAAAGGCGTCACTGGCTTCCTGGCTCATGTGTGCTTCCTCATTTCCATCATTTTTGAAGAACTACACCATAATAACGTATAGCCTTGTGGCTGTTTTATTTTTATTTGGTTAGGTTTTTCCGCGGCAAAGATGAATATAAACTCTGCGACGCACCGTTGTGAAGGACTAGGAATATTATATGGCAGGGTTCCTGGGTCTCTAAACCCGCGAAAAAATATCGAACACATGGTCGTTTCTTGGTCGGCGTCTCCATCAGAAAAGTGGCCACCACGGCCAGGATTGAACGCGCGATCTTCGGTTCAGCAGCACAACAAACTCATCCGTCGCTGTAAGTGGAGTTTCATTTTAAAGCATCGACAATGTTGCATGACTTGTTAACTTGTACAGGAGGAAACGGGTTGTATTCATTTAACTTTATAATGGGGATCATAAAAGATGCCAATTATGTAAACCCTTATTCGCAGTAAGAAGACGTGCGCTTTGTCTTCTGATGTCATCCGCGACGCAAAGTCGCTCAGCAGAGGTCACACGCTCGCGCATAAAAATACGAAAGGGCACGAATTATTACTGTCCTAAAGTGTACATAGATGTTAGAAGAAAGTGAAAATGTAGCCCTGTACATGAGAAGTTATTTTGAGCAAAGCAGGCTATATGGTTGTTTCCCTGCAAACCAAATTGTTCAAATAATAGGCGAAAAAATGAAACAAGGAAAATGGCACTGATAAACATACCCATATTTCAAAATAAAACAATCATAAAATCGGGGATGAGCAGCCATTGAGCGCTTTTATGCCCTTCTAATTTCGGAATGACTGATTGCTTCGAAGAAAGCCTGACCAACGTACCCTTTTAATAATTCCTGTCTCGGAATTAACTGTGTGTTTATGTGACAATGCTGCAGTGCTGCTTTTTAAGGAATAGATTTAGAGCACTCGCGAAGTAGAAACGCTTGGGAAACTCGGAGGGGTGTTCTGAAACGACAAGCATTTTATTTGCATTCCAGATATTCTACACTGCTTCCAAGGTGAAGCGCGAACTTCACGTGCTTGATTTCCACGCTACTGAACCCATTGCTGGCACGCGTAAACATTACCCAACCAAACTTATTCGCCTTGGCGAATGACCTGCTATCCACGAACATAACATTCCCATGTTCCCATTTATCCATTCACAGGCTCTTCTTGTATAACCACTCTGTCCCATTTCACAATAGTTCGCATGAATTAAAGTCCTGTGCTTCTAGTTAGCCTGTGTTTGCGTCCTATTGCCGCAACCTCTGGTTGTGTGGCCTCATGCCTGGCTGTGTGGTAACGTTATGACAGAATTCGGAAACAGGGCTTAAAAACCGACGTTTTTGCTCCCTACCTGCGCTGTTACATTCCTATCAACTCCATAATTTTTGTGCAATGGGGACACTACGGAGTAGGTTAATCTTCATAAAGCAGCATTTATTTTCACGGCGGCACATCACCCTATTCGACGAAATTCCACGGAGTCGGGTTTTATTGGGACTATTGCGCAAAAATACGCATTTATTGTGTAAACTGCTATGCCAAATCCTGAAAGAAGTGGCACGTCGTTCTACACCTTGCGGTACCAACGTCAACACTTCAGCAGAAAAAGAAGAAAAAAGCGGTAAATGGCCATGGAGCGATGCGAGAAAGCACTTTTTGCTAATTACGTGGCAACCTTCAGCAGGCACGCACGGGGCCGAGTGCGTGCTGCAGTGACATCCAACCGGCGTTCGTGCTATCCGGCTTCTGCGCAATAACACGTAGGATGCAGTCGAGGATAGTTGTGCCTCTGATCACTTTTATTAAATAGGATGTTTTATTTGATGTCCTTTGTCCTTGTTGGGCTTGCGCTAATAAAATAAACCAATCATCATCATCATCATCATCATCCCGGTACATGCGCGGCATGCTGCACCAAGTTGGGTCTACTACGATAGACGCATTTACCGACGTGGCCCTGATCGTGTACTTCAACTTGCAAGCACCTATCCGTGCGTGCACAGCCGCCATGTCCCACTCTGTGTGTGTCCGCGACGTATACGCGAGTGCATCCACCAAATGTGTGTCCTTGTCAGTGTTTCTCCAGCTGGTATAGCCCCATCCAGAGAGATTCTGTTCCCAAATATATAGGTGCGAGCCCGGCACTTCCCGCGTGAAGCAGAACGTAAATAACGCGTTGGTATGCCGCGCCCCCCTTTTAAACCAACCTAAAATATACCACCACCCTAGCCTACAAAAAGCATGCGTAAAATTCAGCCAAGGAAAGGAAACATTTTACAAGAACAAAATTACTGGTTTCACGCAAACATTTTAGCCCCGCTGGAGCTCTAAATCGAGGCCGGTTTCGCACCAAAAGCCGTGGTGCCACCTATTAGGTTACTATGGCCGAACAGCGGGTGTCGTTTATCATTCGGTCAAAAGAATAAAAGGAGCGTTTAAAGCGAACGAGTAGACGCTGTGTGCGATGAAGAAGTGGCGCGCTTGTACCCAGTGGGGAGCGGAATCTTGCCGCTGCCCATGGCTCCGTAGCAGACATATCCTCTCCGTATACGTCCAGTAATCTACATGTATTTTACGGTTCGTCCATGACAGACGCGACCCTGGATGTTCTTGTTCGCACTGCTGGATGGTAGCCTGGAGTTTTTAGATTTTTCCAGAGGGTCCTAACGAACAACACGGCGCCAACGAGGAAATTGACTTGTGCCAGCACAAATAGTGGACCGGCTTTATGGCTGTGTAGAGGTGTTGGCGATAAATGATCGAGTTTTAGATGCATTAACTGATTGGGCGACTAGGAATTACGCCAACGCATCAGTTTTTTAGGGGCGAAGGCCCCATGTGGGCTGGGGCTGTTGCCGTCTCCTGCCGTCGTCGTAATCGTCGTTGCATTTAGTCACGCTATTAAAACACCGGGAAAGTCATTTACGCCTCACGCTATAACGTAACACGTACTAAAAAACACCGGGACAGTCATTTACGCCTCGCGCTGGAGCGTTTCGTAACGGGTACTAAAAGTAAACACCAGAACACTCGTTTGCGCCTCGCACTAGAACGCTTCTGCTTCAAAGAAAAGAGACTTTTACAGTCAAATTCTCTACCTCTACCCCCAACGGTTTCATATCCGTTGGCAAAACCACCAAGGCGCCAGGAATACAGTTATACAGTGCATTCTTCGCCCCGCTTCAGGTTTAACGTTCGTGGAGATGGCCCGGGATTTTTAAAATATAGCATGGCTGTCGACACCCACGGATCATAAAACTAGGAACGTGATTACAGTCTTAAAATACCAGTAAAAACTAGGCAGACGCCGTATAAGGGCGCCGTTTTGGCTTCACAAGGGAGCTGTATCTTACGGCTATATGATACGTTAACTGCTTCTTTACTCTGCTGCAGATATCAGATAATGATTGATTCTTTTTTTTTCAAATAACCTTCCTAATGTAGCTAGCAGTGATTAGAGCGTTTCTAATCCACTTGTATTTTTTTATGTTTCTTAATGTTCACGTTCATTGCCTCAGCTAGTAAAGGTGCTGGTTCTTCTTGCCGCAAACGTATTTGCTTTGATTTTCCTTCCCCACACCGTAGACTAAATCATCGTAAATTAGGACCACGCCGATTGAGCTCATCCATCAAGAATTTGTGTTAGGTTCACAGGATTCGTGTATTTGTTGACG
Organism: Haemaphysalis longicornis; assembly: GCA_013339765.2. Lineage (NCBI taxonomy): Eukaryota > Metazoa > Arthropoda > Arachnida > Ixodida > Ixodidae > Haemaphysalis > Haemaphysalis longicornis. The sequence goes on from CM023456.1 coordinate 110,977,610, forward strand.
CTATTCCGGGAATTGCGTCATTGATAGAGATTTACCGCAATTTCGGGGGTGGGGGGTGTTTTGTTGAAAGCACAGTTAGAGCCTTTTTATGGTGACCCTTCGCAATAAAGTTGGATTTGCCTCAAGGCGTATTAGCTTACGCACAATAAATATGCACGGAACCATTTCCATATAAAGCTTCACTTTAGAATTTTAAGCACCATTTTTCTTGTGCAGACATAGCGGGTCTTGAGAGTGTTCGCCAGTAACAAGATTCCTGATCCGTTTTGGTCCGGTGATTTATCTGCCTTAGGCAAATATCCACATACGCACGTGTGGCCCATCGGGCACGCCAAGAATGGCCAAGGATCAATATAAGCTGCGTGCCGAGTTCCAATTATGCAGGCTCGATTGTTTGCCTGCCCCCTCCCTTGTTTGCTCAACCCTAAGGTTCATGTTCGTATTTCACGCACCCGACGACTTCCCCACAGAAAGCTGGACGGGTATTTTTTTACCATTCTCACGCAGCAATTGGCACAGACTGTCGAAGGCGGCATGTTTGTAAGCAACATGCTTGTTATCTAATAAAAACCGTTCAACTCGTTTCCTCCTTTTTCTTCTCCTTTACGCTGCTTGCAGCTTGTATTAAGTTCTCTAGGGCAGTGGAGAATATATCATGATTTCACTCTGTTACTTAAAAAATGTGCTCATTCCGAGTGAACTATTTACCCCAGCTCTGAAGGCCCACGCGGGTGTCCAATACTTTAAAGTAACATTAGTGGTGTTTCTCATCTTAAAAAATGTATAAGCACCAAAGCCATTTTTATCATGTGCAAGCGCGAGAGGATTACTGGTCGCTGAGTAAGCCATTTAGTTATGTCGCTGAACGTAGCAGCCGTGTGGTAAACTGTTGGTAATTTCAGTTGTGCGTGTTATGTTTCAGTGTGCAATGTTATTGCTTATGAGGAAAACTACCAGACAACAAAATGGCCATATCGCAGCTTCAGGCCACATATCATCTGCGGCAATTTTGCAACTTGAGCCATCTAGTGAATTACCCGCGAGGCAGCGCCCGACCACGTGCATAAGGCTATTTATCTCTACCCCAGTTCAAACTAAGCGCCTTAGGCTAGCTTGCGTCATGCAGTCAACCGGCTGCGAGGCAGGGCCTAACGGAACAACACGGCACGACGCTGCCAATGGGAGTAGCGTGCCATTTACCGGTGACTGTGTTGGAGCCAAGTTGTCGTCACAAGTGCCACGTATTATGCTATCAGCTAAAAACTGGATACCTAGTGAGTAATAGATGTTATGTGGTAAACCATTCGTTTATTCACAAGGCCTTAACGATGAGACATTAGAAACGCGTCGAGACTGGGCGCTAACTACTAACAAGACTGACAGCCTTGACTAGTATTGTCTTCCTTGGGGTATTGCAGTGCGGGTTTGGAGTCTTTAAGTATGTACCGGCAACCCGGATTGAGACACATTTTCAGCCTTACAGGTACCGATGAGACTATGCCGCTTTCCCTACGCTTCCAAGCAAATTGGCTCTTGCACACACTGCCGTGCAACGCGATTCTCTGATCTCAGTTCAGCATGTACAAATCGTGTGGTGCAGCAGGTTGCGCGCGTTTTGAAACAACCGTCATGCTTTTTGCGCTCATAGAGTGAGACGTGACTGCAGCATAAGCAATCTGTGCTCCATGAGCAGTTGCGCATGCGTTAAAGCATGCATAGGACGCTTTTTTTTCGAAATGAGCCAGATCTAAAAACCAAAACTAAGTCGGGCAAAACTACGTTGACGGCAAAAACTCGCCAGTTTTCCCCCAAAACAAGGGGTGGCAAGAAAACAGTTGAGATAAGGCCCTGAAAACGCCTACGCAGATCGTAGTTTCCTATCGAAAACGAGCCAAAACGAGCCAAACGAGCCATATCGGAAACGAGCCAAATGAGCCAAATTCATTTGCCCAATGGGTGTTTGCTTTTGGCTTGACTGTGCCGACTATTTCGCGGGTGTTTTCGGTAGTTTTTTTTTTCTTTTATTAGCTGGCTTATTATGGATTCAGACGGCAATTAGGAGATCAGCGAAAGATCTGTCCCCAGATGTCAACGACGAAGTTAACAGCAGAAGAAGTTAATGGAAATGAAACTGAGAGATGTGAAACAATGGTGTCATTTCGTCTCACCTTACCCTACGAAAAAACTCGTTATATTTATTTTTTTTACTCCCATATTTACCATTTTAGTAGTGAACTAAATACCCGCCGCTTAGAAGCCCTGGCAAATCTCTACCCCCTTTCACCGCGGGGAGTAAGAATCATTTCATGAAAGAGAAGAAGACATGAGCAGCTTTCTTGTGAAGCGTTTTGTAAATTCAAGGCAAAGCAATGAAGAGCTTGCTTACTTCATGAGTACGTTCAGGCGTGCCAAAGAAAATTATCCTAGAGCAGAATTCGGAAAGAGCTGCTAATGGTGCCAAGAGGACTCACCTGCTCTCCATGTATAGATCTACTGTTTTTGAGGCCCTTGTGCGCATTTCTAATGCCTTTTCCGCCAAAACTCAATCGTACCACGCTTGAAAATCACTTTAAATAACGCTTTCATGAGAATGCCGCATGAACTTGAGTGTTTCGATTCAATATGAGCCAAATCCAAGCTTACCACCCCCAGTATTGCCATATTCACGGAATAATTTTAAATATTTGTGGCCTTAAACTTCTTCTACCTGGCATGCAAAATATATCATATAATAGCTTTGACGGCGTTGCATTGAGGTCCTCGTACGAACTTCAGCCTGTTTCTCAAATTCGCGTAGGTGATTTAGCTGATATCGAAAAAAAGCGCCTCATATATAATAGCGTGTTAGTATGCTCACAAGGGGTAACTGCACCATTTAATGGCAAATTGTGGTTGAGGACCCGAGGCAACCTGATTGCAGCTTTGTTCTTTGGTTGCCTCAGACCATGGTCTGTAGCCACGCGGGGTATTGGCCAAGAAGCTTTGTACCAAATCAGGATGTGAACTATATTATTTTACATCTAAAAATTTAGAAAAGGAAATACAGAACAGAATTTTTTGAACATGTACAATATGAAAGTAGAGTCAGGAACAAAAATTAAGTAAATGTGAACGCTTAGCTGCCTAGCAGGAAAACCGGCCTGTCGCCGCAACATAATGGTGATGGGCGGGCAGAACATCCCTGTGGCAGACTCCTAGGGCAGAATCGACTAGTGACAGAACCTCGGAAGCAGATAGCGGAAGGTGGAAGCGTCTAAGGGTTGACTCCAGGGGCGGTATTCTCGTAACTGTCCCTTTTGAAAACGTCCCTTTTGAGTCCATTTATACATGACGTACTTCTGGTTAAGCAGTGGGCGTTGACAGTAAGTTTGTTGTTCTTGCGTTACATCACTTCCGGTCGTTTGCTTTTAGCCAATCCGGGGTCGTCAAAAGGGACACTTTTGAAAGGGACGCAAAAGGGACAAAACTCGAGAATACCGCCCCAGATGCGTGCGTCGCATTGGGGCAATTAAAAAGAAAATGATCTATATTTTCAAGTTCGTCGAACAAACGGCATTGCGGAGATGGAGCCAGACAAGATTTCTAAAGATAAAAACTTAATGGAGGAATTTCGCACCGAAGTTTAGTGATTGCTACCTCGCATAGCCTTGATTCACAAAACATCGGCTTCCATGCATGACAAAGGTGGCTATAATCTATAAAAGAGAGAACGGCGTCTTGCCGGTAAGTCTGGAGTAGTTGTAAACGTCTAAATCTTGCCCCCAATAAAAAACTATCATTTGGACATTGCACGACCGCAGGGCCACCAAAAGACATACTGGCTAATTGATGAGCCACTTCACTGTATGAGATTCCTGCATGTCCTGGTACCCACACTAGCCTAACCTCACAAAGCTGATTAGGAACAAATGACCGGAATGTGCAGATAAATGGAAGAATCTTTTTCGGATGTTAATGATGTTAACGAATAACGTTTTTGAAGAGCCAAAATCATTGCCAATAATTCCGCCTGAAAAATAGGTGTGTAATCAGGTAACCTAATGAATAGGACCAATCGTTGGACTGGGAGAATATCCCGACACCAGCCTTCTCATCACTTTACGAGGCATCGGTAGCAATGAGGGTTGACAAATGATGCTCCAGCAAATTCATTGAGGATTTGGGCCGGCAACATCTTTGCATTCGGGGGGGTAGATATTATAAAAGTTTATTTCCACGGATGACACACTAATACAAGGAAGGGGAGCCGATAAAGGTCTGCGTGAAATGGCTGAAGCAATGACTGTACTAGATCTATCTGGGAGCTCTGGAACCGCGGCCAGTGAATGCCTTGAAAAATATCAGGCCTCAGGTGGAAAATGAACTGTGCGTCATGCAGTGGGGAGTCAAACAATTTGATAGAGGTTACTTCAGCTTAACGAACAAGAAAAAGGACCCGGACGAACTTGATCTGTCCTCTTTCTCGTCTTCCAGCCCGCTCTTGCGCTTGCGATGGCGGGATTGGCGGTATTGTTACTATAACCATAGCGCGCGCGCTGTTTGACTGTTTCCGCTTGCGATGAAACCATGACAACATAAATAAATTGTTCCAGGGCCCACAGTCACATAAACACTACTGATGTGTGGATTCATGCGCTTAAACTCTCCTGCCAGCAACCCCTCACGTCTCTGCGCCTCGTCGTTTTATTTCCCCGTAAGTTACTCCTCTCTTAAGTGGACGGGCAGATGAAGCATGCAGCATTTTCAAGCACGAAGCATGCATACTGTTCAAACTTGTGCAGTTCTTGAAACTATCAATCTGCCCTCGATTCGCTGCTGCGCCAAAAACTGCATCTAGCTCCTTGTCTGGTATCCGACACGGAGGCAGGCTCGAACTGTCATTTTATTAGGTCCTGGGTCAGTAGTAATGATAGCACCTGGGCAACTAAAGATCTGCTCCATTTTTACGAGACTCTGATCTGGAAATATCTCTTTGATCGTAATCAGTGCAAGTGTCTCGAAACATGTACTATTTTTCGCTGTGGTGTTTATCTGTTTACGTTCTTTTTGGTAGGTGTTCTTGCCATCCTTTGCACCTTTACTTAATATTTTCATGAAGAGTTTGCCGCAACAATTTTATTTTTCAAATTTAATTTCTCTCCAAAATTTGATAGCAGGATTTCCTTGTATATCATATCCAACTTTTCTTGTTTGCCTTCTCACTGTTCTACCTGTGATGTCCTGCATTCCTCACTCATCACTGTAGTCATCCCCCATCTGGCGTAGCAAGCCCTCCGACTCTCAAGGCTGACTTCACCAGTTCCCATTAAGAGTTCTCTCTCTCTCTCCCTCCCTCTCAAACTGCCTGTAAACAAAGCACGTCGGTCTTGCTAGGGTGGAAGGCGGGAAGTGTAGGAATATTTGTTGAGTGTGGACTTGGGCTCATCAGGGAGCTGGCCCAATAACCAGTCGATCTTTAGAAGATCGCGAGCAGCATGTAGAGTGCCCTCCATCCCATAGTTTAACCGATAGAGCACCAAGACTAAATTGATGCACCATTTAAAGTATGCAGAGGCAGGCAACACTATGCCACCTCTGGATTGTCCTTTGTTGCGACACTAAACATCCGCTTAATTACGCACACGACTTGTGGACAGGCTTGTAGCGTTCGATTCGAATTTGAAGGCGGAATTCAGAAATACGCCAAAAAAACGTTACGCTCCTACTGCTCCGCGTTACATCATCTCTATGAAAGCAGGAGTAAGCCAGGAAGTCCGCGGCTTCCTCTTCCCTGTACTGTTTATAGCTTCCCTCTAGCTTTTACCCGCAGTGCTTTTGTTGCAGAGAAAAGAGTGGCCCACCCCAAAAGCCCGAGATCACGTACGCTATGCCCGCATGATTGAGTTGGCAGCTTGAACCCGCTGCTCGGAGGAACGCCAGACAATTCTGCCTGAAGTTCGTTCCCGTCACACGCAGCCGAATGGGCGTCGACGCGGTAATGTGCTGAGCACATGCTACGGGTCATTATTTTTGTTTCACAAAGCACAGCTCAATATCGGGTAGATTGTAATTGTTTGTAAGCAATCAACACTTTTCATGCTTTAGTTTTACCACTACTCAATTTGGGAGACCGCTATGGCCGTTTCTCGGTAAATAATTAGCTGCTTAATACTTCCGTGGGCTATCATTTTGCTTTCCTTCCTTACGTCCGGGAATTGGAATTTCGCAGCTTGTCTAATGTTGACGCAGTGCGCGGACATGGGGGTGTGTTAGGTGTTGCGCAAGTCGCCACAGGTGTCGTGCCGCATTGCGGCAGGTGAACTGTACCAGCCACGATGCGGTTCGTGCAGGGGCAACTGCTTCCTTGTAATGGGATTGCCCTCTCACGTGCGGCGCACCCTTTTGTAGACCTGAGCCTCTGCGCGCGACCCCCGACGGCGCGTGCCCCAGTGGTTGCTCTCCAAGCAGCGCATTGACAAATCGATCAGTGTCCACCTGGCGGCCCGTGTGCGTCTTTCTCGCGGTCACGCATGCGCCTTCTTTGCTGTTTCTTGTTGTCATCGACCTTGCTTCCCGAAAACAATTTCCTTGGCTGCGATTTTTTCGCTTTGTTTTTGTATAAAGAGGCCGGCAACTTTGGTATGGTACGCGACCTCTACGACTGGCACCACTGCTTTGCTTATTTTATCTTGGACGACGATGTAGCTTGTGCTGCCGTTGGTTAATATCCGAGGCACAACGTAAAGTGTAACCTGGAATTGCCTCAAATCACAATAGGTACTCGCGGAATCGGCGCTTTACCTTCTGGGACTGTGCGCCTTGAAAATCAATGAAGACGGTTCGCGCAGGTAGCGGGAGTATTCGCGAAATATTTGATGACCGATTATTTTGCACCGGAATAGAACGAGAAAACCTCTGCGCACCACCGCGACACACATCAGGCAATAAAATGGGTGGTGTGAGCTAGACCACCAAAGTCTTGATTAAAAGCGTGTACGGATATCTGGGACCACAATGCAGACTGCGGATTTCTGTGAACTTGGCCCGTTTACTACTTGGCTCAACTTTCCTCGTATGAACGTACCGACGACATGATGGGGACCACGGAAAACAAAATTTGGACAAGAAAGGCCACAAGAAATCCCGCTTTCAAATTGATATCAAACGCTACAAACCTGTCGAAGTTTGTATTGTCCAAGTTTTGTTTTGCGCTGTTTCCATCATGAACCTATACCACCAAGCCCAACACGCAGTTCTTCAAAAAAAGTGAAGTCGAACCTGGGGTGGGGCGAAGCATGCAGTGTATAAGTGTATTCTTGGGGCCTTGGCGTTTTTGCCAACGGAGATGAAACTGTTTGGGGTAGGCGTATACAGCTTTGCTGTAAAAGTCTCGTGTTTTTGAAGCACGAAGTGTTCCAGCGCAAGGCGAAAACAAGTGCCCGGGTGTTGTTTCACTACGCGTTACGAAGCGTTCCAGCGGGACGCGTTAGCGACAGTCCCGGTGTTTTAGTACCCTGACAGCATGAGACAAAGGCGACGATAACGACATGAGACACCGACAGTCCGAGCCGCGAATGGGCTTCGCCCCTAAAATCAGAAACACAGAGCATAAGTTGGGTAGCTATTCTTAGTTTGTTTAATGTATGACGTAAACACTTGCATATAATGTCTCCCTGATATATCACTTCTGTCTGTCTGTCTGTCTGTCTGTCTGTCTGTCTGTCTGTCTGTCTGCCTGTCTGTCTGTCTGTCTGTCTGTCGTCTTCAGTGTGCGCATGCGTGAGTGAGAGAGAGAGATAGCAAGAAAGAAAAAAGAGGGAGAGAATAAGGATTCTCGTAATTTGACGTAGCAAGAACGAAGCAAGGTTTTTGAACTATGTAAGTTTTATCGGATGGACCTGTGCTCCGCACACAGGCAGCGAAAGCACGAACGTCGAAGAAGCAGTTAGCAAAGTGAGGAGCGCAGGGCGGTGTCGGCCAACAGAATGCCGCGTCGTTGAATGGGCACGGATTTATCTCGGAGCATTTATCTCCCTCAGATATATTTATCACAATTACTTTATTCCTAATAAGATTGAGCACAAAGTCGATCAAAGAACAGAGTAGGTTAGCTATAAGAGGGTTGCGCGCTTTCCCTATGAAATTGCCGGGTTAGGCAGACTGGGAACAAATTGCCATTCCGCTTGAACAGTTATTTTTGTGATTTGGCACTCTTGCCCGAGGTACCCTTTCGCCAGTAAACTCAACCAGTCATCATTATCATCATCATCGTCGACGTCCTTTTTGTGAGCTAAAAATATACGACAAGAAACAAGGAGCTCTCTTCTATCTACGCCATGAATATGTTTGAACAGAAACAGTTGCGACCAATGAAACAGCGAGCGATAACTAAGCTACAGGAAGATATATGCTGGCGTCGAGACCCGAGAGCATCGCGTTCTTCTCTGCTCTTTTGAAAACTGCGTCGCATCGTGCCGAGTGCACTTTCTAAGAGGGTGGCGCATTTATTGGGTTTCAATAGCATGCCACATACGTGTTGCTTGTCCCTGCTGGTTTGGTAAAAAAAAATGAAGGGCGCATGCCAGTGCAGCAATGAACACATTTGGAATACGCTTCCTCATTCTATGACTTACCGCATTCTCCCCTTTGCTTTCCGACGTTTTCTTGACGGCCAACCCTTATTTCTATCAAGAAAACCTCGGAAAGCAAAGGGGGGAATGCGGTAGGTCATAGAAACAGATGAAGACATTTTTGAGTCAGAAAGAAAGTGGTGAGAAATGCCCGCCGGGTTGGATCCGAACCCACGACCTCCAGAATACCGGTCTGGTGCGATGGCCCCTACGCTACCGGCGGGGCTGTTTCCCCCCCACTTTCTCGGGTATTTATGTTACGGTTAAGGTTAAGCAAAAATTACCGGCACCAATCTGTTGACAGAGAGCTACGGAAGAATAGAGAACGAGAGAGGAGTGACGTGAAGACCATTCAGCGGCCATCGTCACAATAGTAGCGTTGCCGGCGGCGACGTTGACTTCGGTGGCGCTGCGCTCACCTAAAATGCTACTAGCGGCTTCGATGCCACCCGTGGTACTGGCGGCTTCGTCACTGGCGGTCACCGACGAACAAAATGCCACTGGCGACTTCGTCAAGTGGACGCGGTTGCAATGGTGGTAAGGATCATGTTCGTGCGCGTTCGCATCATTTGTCAGCGTTGGTGTGTAGTGTGAAAGGGAGTGTGGAGCGACTGCAGGCCCAAGTAGGCGTTGAGAGAAGACTGAATGTTATCGATGGTGTCGTAACCTCAAAACTGCTAAATTTACAATGGAAGGGGCGGCAAACATCCGGCCAATGCTACCAACGAGCACACGGAGTTCATTACCCGGAATGCGGAAAAGCGCAACGTGGGCTTGTCTCGGCAAACGGATTCTACTCGCAAAGGGGCTGCGACCGACACCGAGTTGGGTTCTTCTGAAACGATAGGAATTAAGGCTTGCGCGTTGGACCGATCTTGAAGTTCAAGAGGTAGACGCTGCTATGAGTGTAGCAACGCTGACGCACTGCTAAGAATCCACCAATGAATCCAATTATTTTTGTTCTGTTTTTATTATTCCCGCTTTTGGGCGCCCTTTTTAACCCAGACAGCGGCTTTATTTGTTGGGTTTTTTTATTGCTTTTGGTGACTCCCGCGACATCACGACGATGTTTTTCTTTAGAGTTTATTTTTGTCCCACTTTAGCTCGACTTTTCTCTGTTCCGTTTTGTTATTCGAATTTTTTTTTTTTTTTGTAAACAAGAGCCTTCGTGAGCATTTTACTATAAGCAAGATGCAATTTTTGTTATGTACATGCGTTCCGCTTAAATCTACCCACGGCTATCTGGGCGCTAGGCAATGGTGACTTTATGAACCGTGCGACGACTGGGGGTGGGTTGGAAAGCTGCAGCCTTTATATGCATTCATCGTCAGGCTCGCTTTTATGGAAGACATAGTACAATATGGCGCTAGAAGCTTGTGAGATCATAAAAAACGTATACAGCACGAAACGCGCGAATGAAGATTTATTCGTGCCCCTAATATTCCTGGAGACAAAGAATAAAGCTTATCAAAACAAACATTAGCGTTTGAATAAAATACATTGATTATTGGCGTACTTCTGATAAAAACAAAAACAAAATCATTTTCTGTACTGCAGCTACATTAACCCCATCAAAGACCAAACCGAAAGTCACTCCGCAATTATTCTGACAACATACATGTACATACCAAAAGAAAGCCTCAAGGACAATTACTACTTTGATTCGACCATTTCGTAGTCGGCAAAAAAAAAGCTTCCATTTGGTTTTCACGTAGACGAAACTCTGTACCCGCAAATGTACCCCGTAATGTCGACGAGCATAACGCGATAGCCTTCAAACGCAAAAAGTCTCCTAGTTCCTCCAATATAACACTGCCAGCCCCCATGTCCAGTTCTGGGCATAGAAATACCATGAGAAGTTTCTAACCAAGTTCTTCTGTTGTTATATTCATTCGAATAATGTAAATTAGTTGAAATTGTGCCAAGTGTTAATGGCGCCCGCTTCTTATACACGAAGTAAATCGCCTTTTCTGAGGTATCTTGCAGTTGGTTACGAGACCAAGAGCGATCACATTTTGCGTTTGAAATCTTAACTGAGCCATTCGAGAGATTTTTTTCGCTTCGCGTGAATGGCTTTCACGGAATACTAAGTGAAGATGCCAGCGAAAACATTACCTGCGTGTCGAGGCGGCGGTTTAAATGGCATAGAAAAAAGTTCATTTCAATCAAAAGGGACGTTTGAGCCCGCAAGGTTGTAAGCTTCACTAGCTTTCACATTACATGTAGGCGCACCTCTACTTCCTTTAACACAAGAAAATCTAGCCGAACTGCCTCACTTTCTCTTTATCTCTACCCCCAAATATTTAGTAAACGATGAGAATGGCCTCTATTACCATTATTTCAGCCGTATAAATAATGGGCAATCGTTATAATTCCACGTAAAATGGCAAGAAGAGCTTACTGGCAGTGATGACAAACACATGAATTTTCAGTAAACGGGAAAATTGCGGAATCATGCTTGTAATTTTCATTCTTGGAAATAAGATAATAAGATACAAGCACCAGTTCGTTTACTGCCAATTAAATGCAGGATTTACCGAAGTTCTGAAACAACGGTGTGATTACATGTAGTTGTGCTGCGCCGCGAATTAAGCCACGAGGAATTAACGTTCGCTAATTGCTGTTCGAAATCCAGCTGCTCGCGTTTGCAATTAGCTCTGAAGATCCAGGTGGAAGGAAACCCGAGAGAGCGGGGAAAAACAAACAAAAAAAAACTTGGGAGGGGTGCGCTAATTTTCGTCAATGATCTCCCGAAAACGCGGGCGCTGGTTGTAATTACTTTTTGTCGGTGTCTCTCCGAACGATGCAGACGACGATTTGCGTTTACCATTACTTTTTGTGTTGTTGCCCAAAAGTGAACAAGAATTCTCGGCGCACGCAGTATTCGCAAAGGAAATAAATTACCCGAATGTTACGATTCCACGGACGCGCAAATCACGTACGTGAATGTGTAAGTGGGTAATCATTTCAAAAAAGAAAACAGCGCAAAAAAACTGAACTGAAGATAAGAAAGAGAGAAACACGGCGCTGTTTGTCTTTTTCTTGTCTTCCGTTCAGTTTTCTCGTGCTGTTTTTTTTTTTTTTTTGCCATGATTACGAACCAATTCACCCGTCTTCTCACTCTAGTTGTAATTGTGTGCGTGTGCGCGCTTGTGTGAGTCATAATTAGCACTTAGCGGTCCTTTAGACGATATAGATGGGAAGGGAAAATCAACAGTCAACAGCGCGAATAAAGGCAGAGGAATAGTATTTCCTCACTTATTTCTCTGAAAATTGATATTTGTCGATGATGAGGAAGGCATAAATTAGACGAAATAAGGTGTTAGGGGTGCCTACCGGGAACACGGCCTTCGGATGACGCGTCCGAAGGTTCATGTTTACAATACATGCTCTATTCTGTTCCATGAGTTTTGGTATTTGCGTGTATGTAGGTGCGTCCGAGAGTCAGTATTTTTCATCCACCTCCCACAATAATACTCCAAAGGGCCTTCATCCTACCATGTACCTATATCGGCTGGTCTATTCCCTCACAGGCTGGTGGTAAACAATAAAAATTAGTAACGATCTTTCTCAGTGTTTTTTATTGGATGCGATGCATGTGATTAGCCAATTGCATAAACACACCTGTCGTTCGTGATTAAGCAACTGTATATCATATTGTTAGCGTGAGTTTATTTTCACGAGCTTCAACCACTCCAAGGCAGCCTCAGTCTAAGCGAATGGGAACATATGGAGAAGCTGCAAATCAAACCGAGCCCTTAGTCTGCTTACGTGGTTTGAAGGCAAAAAGCTAGCGGTTATCACAGACTTCATCGTGTTTGCGCCATTTTATTCGATTTTTCAGATCCTGGTCTTTTGACGTGAAACTCTAACAAGCAGAGTGACCGCAATTCACGCGGAAGCTTCCCGAAAGTCCGAGTTCTACACCACGTGCCCCCACGTGCCGTCACGCTCACCATTCATGCGGCACGCATAATTATGCGTGCTGCATGACAGATGAGCGTGCAACTTAAGTCATACTTAAATATGACTTTGGTATGTGTGTGCGTGCGTGCGTGCGTGCGTGTGCGTGCGCGTGCGTGCGTGCGTGTGCGTGTGCGTGTGCGTGTGCGTGTGGTGTGTGTGTGTGTGTGTGTGCGTGCGTGCGTGCGTGCGTGCGTGCGTGCGTGCTGTGCGTGTGCGTGTGCGTGTGCGTGGTGTGTGTGTGTGTGTGTGTGTGTGTGTGTGTGTGTGTGTGTGTGTGTGTGTGTGTGTGTGGTGTGTGTGTGTGTGTGTGTGTGTGTGTGTGTGTGTGTGTGTGTGTGTGTGTGTGTGGTCATACTCTTGTTTCATTGTGGCATGATCCCGGGTTTGAGCAGTGATGGTTACCGCACTTGATACCTGCTCGGACCCACAATAAGCAAAATGTTGTTTTATTTATTTGTAAATTTTTACAACAGGGGCAATTTTGGTGACGTTCATGTTTATGGCAGCAGTCACTTTGGCATCTGATGAAACATACAAGGTTTTGGCTTTATATACTCGATTCGACTATATGCTTGCTTTACACTCCACTGTCCAATGCGACGGCGCCCGCGGCTACCAAAATAGCTTGGCAGCGAGATGTAGCCAATATCTGTAGCACGCGGGAGACGTTGCTTGGGTCACGTAACTAACGCTTGGCGGCGATGACGTGACAAAGCCAACGTAACTAGATCCGACCGACGCTTGCTCTAATCTTCACTAAAGCCAAAGTGGTTTTACAGCAAAGTTGTTTTGCGCTAGGTCCTGACCAAAAATGCGCGAGTGTCGCTAGTCGATCATTTCTTGCATGCGCTCGCTTCCCAACCGCGCACTCACTACGGAGCTTGTGTAAGATTCTCTATAGCTCTGAATCTACCGTAGGTATGTTTCAAAAGAAATACATTGAAACTCTATTTAACGAAGTCACCGGGGCCCCCGAATTATTTCGTTAAATCGGGAACTTCGTAAAATCGAGAGAACGACAAAATTTGTTCAAAAGAACGACACATTTATAGCCTAGTGAGAAGTTTGTGATTTTCGTCTGCGCACTTCGTGAATAGCTGGAGCGCACACTTCTCGTAGCTGGCCAATGAAGTCAAAGCGCCCTCGGCAACCTCATGTGCCCGAGCAAACCGCCTGAGAAGGTCGACGGGGTCCGTCATCTGACTTGATGTGGGCATGGGAGCTTCGGAAGTGCCCGGATCGTTCGCATCTTCAGACTTTTTTTGTGCGCCAGAAACAAGCTGCACTATCTCCTTGTCGTCGAGCACTTCTGTTGTGTCAGTGTCCGCGTCTGCGTCGGCGTTCACGAAGTCGCTGAAGTTCTGATCTGCGTCCACCTCGTCACGCCGACGAAGCTCTTTTCAACTGGGTGATGCCACTTCCTGATCGTATTGCGGGCTTGTGGAGCTCGACGCAGCCTCGGAAGTAGGAGTGTGGAAGCTCCTTTGCAAATATGGAGGCAGTGTGCTACCGCTCCTGCGCTGGTAGCACACTGCCAGACATTCTAGTTGCCATAAATTTGAAAAAAAAAACTCTTCTTCTATGCATTTTTTCCCGGTTTCCTTCGTTAAATCGGGCTTGGTGGTGAAGTTTGTTTTGTTATTTCGAGTTCGTAAAAGCATTAAGCTATGGGCAACTGCGGGGGGAATCCTGATTTCTTCGTTAAATCGGGAAATTCATAAAATCGGGTTTCGTAAGACTGAGTTTCAACTGTATCCTGAAATTGGTCGCTAAGATGACTCTGTCATGATGCCGAGTTTCATTTGCTTGTCTTAAATAATAGACCATGAAGTTGGGAACGTTACAGAAATTCCGTATGCTGTCAATACATGGCGGTCGACGGAGGCGGTATTGTTACAGAAATCGGCTCTAACTTTTGCTTTAATTCTAAGAAAGTTTTGTGTATGTTCCTTTATTCGAACAGTGTAGTACGGTCCCATACGTAACTCAATATGATTGCTCACCAATTCAGCTTCGCTGGTCTCCCATCTTCACAGTTAGTGGACGGGGACTACTTTTTTCCTTGTTGTTCCACCAACTGTTTTGTGCGTTCTTTTATCTCGTCAATCTTCCGCTCCGTCTGAACCCGATTGTTTTTCAGTTGCATACAAAACAGTCGAATGTCTATTTTAATTTAAAAAGAACTGCTATTCTAAACAATGAGCTTGGGGTTTTCATTAATTATGTTGCTGTTAGCTAACGGCAAACCTGACCTTGCGAGGTGTGCCGGCAATTTCTCCGCCCTATCAGCAACTTAGAAAAATAAACGCGGCAAATCACCGAACTTCCCATAGGCTTGTGTTCATTAAAAACTGGAGGAGTAGGCACAGGATGTCTCTCCAAGTGATGCAGTGCCCGTTTCAAAATGTGATGTCCTCCAAAGAAGCATGGGAGCCGGCTCTTCCTCGAAGATGTTTAAACAAAAGTGGCCGCTGCAGCGCGTACTCTGGGAAATCTATGACAGAATGTCCTACGTAGCCTGGTATACCACACGTTGGACACTGGGATGATGAGTTCAGTATCAGCTTATGAAATCTCGTCGGTGGTTCAGTTGATTTTGTCCGGATGCAGGCATCAATGACACCTCTGTTCTTTCAAACCATTTGGTAAAATAAGTTTATGATGTGGAAGCACTAGAGATTTAAAATATTCGTTTATGGTCATCTTCCACATTCGCTGTTCGTCTGGGTTTACTTCAAAAGAACGAGTATAGAAAATTCCTTCCCGGGCGAACTTCTCAGTATCTTCGTTTCCTAGCACACCTTTTAGCGCGCCCCAACTTCCGTGGTGTTCCTGCATCAGGGAACACTTCATAATCGATGAATTAGATGTTGCAGTAATAATTGCAATGATAATGCAAACATGTTTCTTTTTTTGCGCCAATGAATTGAAATTACTGCGCATAACTGGCTTCATAGCTTACAGAAGCCTTTCTCCCTATTTTTCTTCCTGTTCCTCTTATTCTTCTTGTTCTTTTTCTTCTTATTCTTCTTTTCTTTTTCATGTTATTCTTTTCTTTCCTTCCGCTTCTTCCTGCTATTTTTCTTCGTCTTCCCCTCCTACTTTCTTGTTCTTGTTCTCATTCTTTACCAAAGCGTAAAACGTGCCTTTAGCACCTTTTCTGCGAACAAACGTGTTTATTAGCATCACCATCACCGAACCGTGAAGGTAACAACCCCAACTCCTATCGGGCTGGCCGTGGTTCCCAGTTTCAGTTCGATTGCTTCTGGGCTTTTTTTACCTCTCACTCAATGTAGCAACAACTATACGTGTTATATTTGGAAACTTATGCCTTAACACCTTGAGGCGCTCAAGACACAGCGCCACATCTATCACTGTATACAAATACGCCAAGAACGTCTGAGACATCAGGATGACAAGATATCGATGCACTAGAGCACCACAATGCGCACAAAGCAATACACGTCATCTACGTTTCCCCCTGTGCCATTTCACTTCAAGACAAGGGAGTCATTCACTTCCAAGCGCACGTTCCTTGCAGTAGGCTTAGAGAATTAAAAAACGACTTTTTGGCGCCCATTTCGCGCGGAATTAGGCGGCCGTCGTGTTATTCGATTGCATCTGGGTGCGCACGAACAATTCATTTCCTGAGGCATGCTGCGGGTGCAGCAGCAATACACACCCAGCATTCGACTGCGTGACTGCTACACGCCCCACAACGACGCGAACAAAATGGGAGCCTAGCAACGTGGCACGATTATCTGATCGAACAAAAAAACCCGCACACGACGAAAATGTAGCCAATGCAAACAGCGTCGACGCCGTGTTCCACTGCAGGCACACGCGCTCTGGTCTCATTGGAAAGCTTCCACCTCTTTTTTATAATGTAACCGCCTCCAAGATAACGAGCAAGGCTTCTCGCAGAGTCATTACAGATACATTAGCAATCGGGCTAGGTTAAGAAGCACCACAAGACTATCGAAAAAATTCCTGAATAAAGTGGGAGAAAGTAGGGGGAGTTGGCTGATTTTGATGGCATCATTCTGGTCTGGACGGTGTTAAATACACCGGGCTCTATGCTGCGCGCGAGCGAAGGCTATTTTCCTCAGGCCACTGAACAGGAACCACGCCCCCTCGGTGAAGAAATGGCGGCAATAGCCATTCAGAACGTGTACATTAACTCTGTTACAGCCCAATGCTTTTACGGTGCACTCTACTGAAAAAGGGGACGTACTTTCCCAAACCGTTTTTTGAAATGTTTGTTGCAAATTTATTTTTCAACTTTTCCGAGCTGGCGTAATCAGGAAAACGGCGAGGGCGTGCTTACTTTAGCCTAAATGCTGACGGTGGCATGACATTTAGGCATACCCCTACAAAATTAGTGGTACTCTAGTCCAAGCGAGGACAGGGGCAGAGATGATTGAGTGAAACGAGTGGGCATGGAGGAACGTGGAAGCGCTTACTCTGTCCACTCTAATTTACACAGTATCTTTTTTCTTCGCAGGTGGTACGTGCTCCGATGTTACATATCAATCGAACGTTGCTACGTGCCAACGGCAGCGGTAATATTGCAACAAAAACTAACATTGACATTCAGTCGCAAACGAAACAAATTGCAACTAGTAGCCGAGCTGTTTCTTTCTGTGTCCTCTGGGGTGCAGAGAAGGGAGTTAACACATGAGTGATTTGTATATCAGAATTAGTATGCTGTTATCCACGTTACAGGTCACCAGAACTGCCTTAGTAAATGCGCCGCAGATCTGTGAAATACAGAAGCATTGCGAAAATAAACCACTCTATTGGCAACAAATGTATTAAACACATCGCACTCTCGATTCATTGCTCGACTGAAAAAAAAAAGAAGTGAATCTGGGCATCGAAAAATATCAAATGTCATGTGGAACATTCTTTAAAACTGCAGGTCGAATATACCAAACGAATGGCAGGTGAAAGTATTGCGGCCGCCAAGCAATCGCTGGCTCGAACATGAACGTCGGTATTGGAATATTCCTCTAAAAATTCCCAGATAATAACACGGTGCCTATTTTTGAGAATGACACCCTATTTCGTTCCTTCATTTCACCGTCTAATTACCGAGGTTGCAACTCGAGAAATTTTGCGAGATCCCATGTGGACCCATAGTAATTTAGGTAGAAGGCCCCAAGGTCACTTTGTTCCACCGAACTGGTAGGTCAATGGTGACTCCTCAAAATTGAAAACCCTCCTTTGAGTTTGTCCTTGGTGCCCGAGGCAACGCAAATGCCATCACACTGCACATCGACTAATATAAGTACGCAGCACTAAAGGGGCCCAGCTTGTCGCTGTAGCCCGTCCAGTGTCACGCACCCAAACAGAGGCTTCGTAACAAAAATTGGGCCCATCTCCCCGCGAGGGGGACTCGAGTAAATGCGTCGCATAGGGGGTGGGTGTATTGCGTTAACGTTTAGTGTTTGGGGAGTTGGTGGTAGTGAATGCGTTGTATCAGCAGCTTGTTGACGTAGTTTGAATGAGTCAAGGATATAAGGCGCGTTGGTAGCATCCCATTCTGTGTCGGCTTTGTGGCGCAGTGGGTAGAGCACCATGTACATTGCGTTCCGCCCGCAGGGTCGAGGGATCGAAACCAGGCGCTGGATAGTATTTTTTTATATAGTGTAGGGGGAGGGGTGCGGACAACGACGGTGCGGACTACGACTACGGACGTCAACGCGGATGACATCGTGAGTTACTGAAATGCTCTGCATTTAAAAACGTCGGGATCGAACCTGCGTCTCTCGCATTCCGACGCCGATGTGAATCTCATTGCGCCCCAGACAGACACGTTCCTCTTATGCAAAGTGTTGAAGAAGATCTCTGCGCGGTGCCGTTTCCACGGACGCTACGTTGCTAGGCCGCAAATAAGTATACAATACAAATTCAGGAACAAATCATAGAATTAACGCATTAATTACTCCAAATCACTGAAACTCAATCCTGTGTCTCTTCACAGGTGCGATGATGATCATGATAATACTCATGATGATGATGATTTCTAGTGGCATCCCCTTTATAGCGGGGTGATGACGGGTCATTTTACTTAAAACTAATACACCTACATTTTATACTCTTCGTTTAATACTTGCGCTGCTCTTAGGGGAGACACAAAATACTAATAAGGCACGCAATACTTCGTTTTTCTGTTACAGGTGGCAGCTTTACTAGGCAATATTCCCCTCTCTGCTTTTCGTCCACCCGCATTCTAATCTTTTTCCAATCTAATTCTAATCTTTTTCCACCCGCATTCTAATTCTTTTCGTCGCCTCGACAGCCCTGAAGTTAACTCCCTCTGTGCTACCCTGAAATCCTAGGGCTTCTGGAAGCCGAATATTTCCTTCATGTAGATTTGGATGGATACAAGCGCATTCAAACACTATATGCCGCATAGTTTCCGTTTCTTTTCCGCAGACCACGCATATCCCATCATTTTGTGTATACTTCCCCTGCAAAGCTTTAATGGGCAAGCAACCTGCTGGAGTTTCAAAAAGCAAAACACTGCCCTTGGAATTATCTCAGAAATTTTCCTTTCTGATGTCACATTTCTCAGCCCTGTACACTTCTAACGACGCTTTAGCTTCCATTTTTTTCTCTCCATTTATTCGATGTCTATCTGCCTTGCCTCTTTTTTGGCTACCTTGGCTGTCTTTTATTCTCCACTATTCTTTTCGTATTTCATCGTTAGTCTTCTAGTCTTCCGTAGCCACCGCGTTTTCACGCTTTTCATGTATAGGTATCTTAAAACTATAGCTGTCCCGCTACGTTGATTCATTGCTCCCAGCCTCCCCTCAAAACATATTTTACTCTGAGCTTCTCGAGCTTCTTTTCCGGGACTGCGGCGCCCTCTCTTGACTACGTTCGGTATCAACGTCAGGCTGATACTGAAACAAGTCAGCAGAGCACGCCACAACTCCTCTTGCTGGGCTCCGTACTTTCCTGCAGCTTTCACGTTGAGTGGAACTGCTTTAATTTTCGTGCTCCATTGACCACACGCGTTGATCCTGTTATCACCTTCTATTTTTAAATGCAGAGCATTTCTTTAACTCACGATGTCACCCATTCTAGGCGTCCGTACTAGTCCGCATCGCTGCCTCGACATGCCCGGATCAGACGTTTCGCTATCGGCGCGATCAACTTCGATAGCGCGCCCAGGCACGTTCAAGGACACTCTCTCCCTTCTCTCGGACTCAACGTGCGCCGAGGCTGCCAATTTTACTGCTCGACGAGCGCTCTCCTCGTCAGCAGTTGCCACAAGTGCAACAACATTAACGTAACGCAAACTACTTAACGTCGTGCGCCCCCCGGAAATGCTCTGCATTTGATCGTGCCCTCGCGAGGGGGATGTTTCACTGCGTCGCCATGCGAACAGTTTTGCCACGCTTTAGTTTCGAGTTCGCCGCATCTTTCGCCGCATCTTTCGCCGCCGCTCGCTTCTCTTCGTTCGTGCACCGGCTGCGGTTGTCAGAGAAGGCGCTTCAAATCCTACCCGCGTTGGTCGCCCCTTTGGTAATCTGCACTTACGCTACTATAAGTTTTTGACGGACAACGGCGCAATAATTGATCTGCAGATCAAGTCGATAACTTTTTCCTGCGATCACTCCACGACGCCGCAGCCTAACCCCGATCACGTGCTGCTGTAAGGATCGCCGACGATCACGTCACCCTGCCAACCCCGCGCAAGGTTGATGAATCGCCGTCTGCTGTGAGGATGCTGCTCCTGACATCGACGCTATCGTAGATGAGCGACCAAAGGTTGCTTCTCAACCGCGATGTCAAATCTTCTACTGTAGGAAGTTCGGGCTCTAAAATGATGGAACTCATTTGGTAGCACACAGAAACCTTAGGTCAAGTTGCAGGGCGATCATAGACATCTTTAGGGAGTACGCATGCACTACTCTACACGCTCTTGTGGTGTCCCAGTGAACATTTCGGGGCTGTGATCATCATGACTGCTAGGTTAGCTGTCAACGTCCCATGATCGCTTGTGGTCGCTCCGCGGTTTCCTGAACTGTGCTCAAATTGAAAGTGAACATTTCTCCAGTGCGCGTTTACCACTTCTTTTATTTTTAACCTGATCTAGTAACTCATGACCGCGTGTAGTCACTCCGCGGTTGCTTGAACTCTGCTAAAATTGAAAGCGAACATTTCTTCACTGCGTTCGAACATTTCTCGAGTGTGTTTTACCATTTGTTTTATTTTTACCATGAACTACTGAGCTCTGCCTACAGACCTCATGTCCGTTTTTTTTTATTTGTTTTATTATTCACCTGACGTAGCATGTTAGGCTATCTGCTGGACAGACTTTGTCAGCATCATTAAACTGCATTCTCTCTCTCTTGTGGCACACCTTAATCCTTTTCATTCAACCAACAAATTCTCGCGCTGTACCGGCGGCAAACAAACTTTTCTTGATACTGTTGTTTTCTTCAAATTGGTAAGCTTGAAATCACAGTTGAGAGGGAAGCAACGCACATGATGCAGTATTTAGACTTTACAAGCCACTATCCGCGACAGTGCCGTCGAGGGATTTGTGTTGGACAAGGAAGCAGGCTCAAATCCAGCCAACGTAGCAAAAGTCACACCGCCAGCCCTAATCAGGCCTAAGCTCATCCAACTACACTTGAAGGGGACGGGGCACGTGACGGTCAAGAAATAGCGCCGAACTAAAACTGTCCGTTTACCTCTCTAACAGCAAACCTTTCAGCTGCCGTACCTAACATGAACGACATATTGCGAAAATTCCACCCCTTTTATGGAGAGAAATGACAGATATAGAAAAAGACCTTCCGTGAAGCCTCTTCCGGGAAACAGGCACTTGGTTGGTAAATAAGAACTTCGTTCCAAACTCTCACTAGAAAGTTTTTGCAAAACCTGAAAACATCCTGCAGACAGACGGACATTGTCGACAGCACACCTAGCAAGCCGTCCAGAAGAATAATTCAAGTTTTGAATGCACTACCTGTATCATTGTGTAAATGCTAAAACACTCATTTTGTGATAAACAGTGTATCGGAGAAACAGGTCAACCTATGACCACGTATTACTGGCCGCGGAGAAAAAATATTAGCCGAGTTTCAATATCACTACGCACTACATAACAACCAAACAGGCTACATTTTTTTAGGAACCTAAGCCATATATTCTGCAGTCGACCTCCAAATCCCCCATGAATATAAGATTCCGAGAACCATGTTTAAGTCACAACTTAGACCCCGTAGAACCCGTTGGACAGTGTGCACGCATCTGTCTCGTTTCCTGGAAACGTAATCCCTGCGCCAAACATTTCCTCCCTAGTTTTACCGTCCCGTTGCCTACAAATTGACACCTCTTCCTCCTAGAGGCATTGCTTATTTGCACTTTTTAGCTTCCCTTTTTCTTTTTGTGACCTACCATTTGTTTATCTTGCGCACCCGCTTTACCTCTGCCCTTGTTTTTGCAGCTTCAACTTTTCTGGTAGGCCCACTTTTATGCTGCTCCTACGATCGACATGCATGTGGAACCCTAACTACGGGAAAAACCATTCTCTCGCCGAGACGTCCTTATACATGTGGGTTTTCTGGATTACTTTATAATTTCTTCACACATACAATTCTACGTGAAAGGGGCTACTAAGAGACTTAAAAGGTAAGAAACCCCCTCGGCTGGGAAGATAACGAACCGCTGGGGAGCGACCACATGTTATCGACAACCTTCGCACTGATTACAGCCCGAGTTCTTGCACCACTTTATTCCATTTTTTTACTCACCTCCAGTGATGAAGCAAATATGCTTCGTGACTTGTCGAAGGAAGCGCAGTCTCGCCGAATAAAAGACCGTGGCATGTTTTGAGGCGTTTCGTGCACACCTACCATTTCATCGACCGGTACGGCGACATGGCGCTTCCCCTCGCCTTTTGTTAATCGCCGGCGTTGTTGTGTCCGGTGTTTGAACGAAACCCGCGGCTATCTCGTGGCCCGTGACCGGCTTCTGGGCCGCTGAAGGCCTTTTACGTGTCGCGGGAGGGGTGAGGTTATTAGTCTCCACATACGTGAAAGGTGCGTGCAATTTGTGCCAGTTTTTGCTTCCCTAAAGCTGTAGCGGCAGCATGATATTGTAGTTCGCGGCGTGACCCACTTTAGAGCCGTTTTTTCGTGTTCGCTTTTCATGCTTTTGCAGCATGGCCGAGCGAGCTCGGGCTCTCCGCCTTCTTTTGCCTTTCCCGCGTACTCGCCTCGCCGGTACAGAAGCGCACGTAGGGGAGGTAGCATGTATTGGAGATATGGCGAAGAAAGAAAGAAATACAGTTCAGAAAATCCATATACGGATTGTAGAGGACAGGGGGGATCCGCTTTATGGTTCAGAGTGCGGTTTAATGTCATCCTCCTAGGTGGTCCACTGAGCACGCGGCATGGTAGAGGGCACGTCTAGTCGCGATAATTCATCACGCCCGGATTACACGTCGAGGGCGAGGGCAGGCCCAGCCGCGTGCTTGGAAATAAGTTATATAAGGCAGAGTTAAGAAAACGCAATATGGAGAGTTACGTTAAGGCACTGAACGCAGCTCTAAGGTTACCAAGAAAAGAAGTACAACTACGAACTGCAAAGAAACGATAAAGAGAAGGTTAGCGGCTAGACCAAAACAGCGGTGACCAGGTGGAAGTCCAAGCATGATGAAAAAAATCTTGTGGGAAAACTAAGTGTTGTCCTTAGGATCCCATCTCGAGAGTTGTGCATTAGGGTGTCGATATTTGACCGCTGTCGAATAAAAAAAAAGACATTTTCGTTGTGACGTGATATTTCAGACCCTCCGTTTCATTGCCTAGTAGCTGTCCAGTAAGGGTGCGGTAGGTACATGCGGTGTGTTCGTAAAGTTTGCAAAGGTAGAGCAGTATAAATTTACCGCCTAAAAATTACTGTCTTGGTCTTCCTTTAGTTATCATTCTCCCCCTTTTTAACCAACGAGAAATTAAGGAAAAACTGAAAAACGGAAGCCTGTTTCGTGTAGGTGGGGGACAAATATCTGTGGCGCAAATGTGGAGCTGTCGCACTTAAAATTAAAGCTGAACCACAAAAGCACCTTACGCACCAGCTTGGTACGGCTCACTATAAGCATAGTGGGAACTATAAAGTGGGAACTATTTAAACTATAAAGCATAGTGGAAATGACTTTCAGGTGCGTATCACCCGCCACAACCACCTAGGATGAAATTGTTGCTATACAGTTATTTCCTCTGGCACAATGTATGTGGAGAAGAGCATCAACCCTTCGGTTGTCCTTACTCCTACTATCCCCTACCCCTGCTGTTTAGGTAGACGTCACCACCTCTGTAAAACAAAAATAACCCAGGACTTCTTTCAAAACTGCGTTGATATAGTATACTTGTAAGATGACAACATTCCAGATCCCGCTTATTTCTGGCAAAAAGCAAATAGGAGAAATTCTTCGGGGCACTTATGTCTGCTTACCTGCTTTCAACGCGAAACCATAATGACTTCTCTCGGTGATTCGTATGAAACATTTCTCTACTCCTACATCTTGTGTTGTTTGCATTAAGCTACCATGATACGGATTCGTCGCCAGTCAGTACGAAGTTCTGAATGGTCGGCGTTCTGCTAAGCAACGCAGAAGTAGAACAAAAGCTGGAGAGAAGGGTTCAATTCAGAGAATCATCTACTGATGTGGAAGCACACTTATGCCGATTGTCTTTCTTGTGAGTTTTTATAACGAGATTCTTCTGTGAGCCGCCATATGCGTTTGGTTATTATAGTGTTTTATAGTTTTGCTTTGTTATTTTTTGCCAGTGATGTGCGTTTCTACACTTATTGCGATTACGTGCCTTAACATAACCAATTCTATATTTTGGGGCCCACACGATCGAGGTTTTTTTTTAATTAGCTTTCGCCAATTATCCCGATTTACCCTGCTATAACGGTGAATGTGTTCACTCCACCAATCATTCTAATTTGTGATAATCCAAGGCGTTACATGGTTATCCCGTTTTTACGATTTTTATTCGTATTTTCTTCGTTGTTTTCGAGCCTTATTATTGTTGCATTCGTTTTGCGGAGGCGGTATAAAAAGGACATACCTTATTGTTAGTTCAGTTTTCTTATTTGTACGTTCTATATTTCTGTATTTTTGGTTTTTGAAGTTTATTTCTATCTGTTATCTTCATTGAAGCTTTTATAAAGATAAATGTGTGGACTCTGCCAATTGAACGTTTTCGTAGGGCGTTGGATGTTTGAACCTTTTTTACAGTTTTTTGTATTTGGGTGTCTGTCATTCTTTTTGGCGCTCTATTATCCTTGTCTTCATTTTGTGGAGGCGGTACATAGGTTGCGCATTATCGCTTTCTTAGTTCCCTTTTACAATAGTTTTTTCTATTCTTTGTCATTTTTGCTTTCTCAAAATTTCCATCGACCACTTTTCCCCATTGACGCTATCTCAGCGAAGCTGTGCATGGTTAGAGTCCCAGCGATCGTCTGCAGCAAGAGACCGAGAATAAAGCAACAATTCTCAGCGTATAAAACATTCATTAAAAAAATGTGTCCTATGGTCACAATCTTACGATATATAACGGCTTATATTGCCCCTTAACAATTGTCTCCCCTCCAATCATTTGTGTTTACAGGTTAAGAAAGTTAAGGAAGATCGGTGCAAAGCTCTGTCTCTGTAAGCTAGTTTCCCCATCTTTTGAGTTGCACAGTGAATCATGGCTATCAATGAAGAAAGTATGGGTACAGCACCACTTCATACTCCTTTGTACCACCGCGGCCTTTCTTTCCTTACACCTTGCAGCGTTTCTTTCCCCTCAGACAGTGCGCAATGTCGTGTCGTCTGCGGTGGCCACATGTGGGGCGCACTAGAGACGCTGTTGTCTTTGCCCACTAATCATCACTAAACACTTTGCCCACTATTGTCTTTGCCCACTAAAGTCCGTTCTTGGTCCTTTGTTATTTTTTATTTTTATTAATGACTTGCCACAATTCATTACCTGTAAATTACGCCTCTACGCCGATGACTGTGTTTTGTACAACACTATTACCTGCGTTCTAGACCACCATCTTCTTAATGACTCGTTTAGTGCATTTTGCTCTTGGTGTGATACATGGCAAATGAATATCAATTTCCGTAAAACTGTCTCAATGTCCTTCACCACCAGAACGCAGACTTCCATTTTCAACTACTCTTTCAATGACCTAATACTCCAAAGGGTTTCAGATTATAAATACCTTGGTGTGGTTTTCACTACTAACCTCTCCTGGTCTAAAAATATCAATTCAGTCTGCACCAAATCTCTTAAAAAACTTGGTTAGCTAAGACGTACTCTCAGAACATCCCCACAGGAAACTAAATTACTAATGTACAGAACACTAATTCGTCAAGTTCTTGATTATGCCTCTATCGTTTGGTGTCAGTATAAAAAAGGAGAAATAAAACAAAGTGAATCCGTGCAAAAAAAGCCATCCGTTTCATTTGTCGCCGCTATGACCGTAATTTTTCGCCTACATCCGCCCTTACAACTTCAAACCTTGACTCACTCTCTACGCCACGCGATACCGATTCGCTCAAATTCTTGCATGGTATCGTTCACTCAGTTAACCGCCTTTCCGATAACAGCTATCTTAAGTCTGCTTTGCCAACCATAACTCGAAATAATCATGCCCTAATCCTCGCCCCATTTCATGCACACACCAATGTATTCAAATTTAGTTTTTTTCCAAGAACGACAGAAAAGTGGAATTTACTGCCGGGTGAGATTAGGAGCGCATCGATAAATCAATTTGTGCCTTTTCTTGAAAGTCGTGTCTAATCAATAGTTCCTTGCTTTGTTGTGTTGGTATGTGCGCCCCGTCCTGCAGTGCCCACTCATTGGATGTATAACGATTTTTCTGTGTACATTTGCATCTACAGGATCAGGATTTTGTTCTGAATGGAACTGACATGTGTGTAGGTGTGTATACTGTATTTTCTTGTTACCTAAAGTGGTGCATTTGTAATCACTGCTCTGTATTTCAAGCACTCCTGCTATAGCCCTTAAAGGGCTGCAGTATGTGAAAACAAAATAAAATAAATAAAAAAAATAATAAATCATGTGTGTCCTTTGAGACGTAGAGATCGCGCCACTGTGCTCATAATCAAACATAGCAAACACCAACATTGCTATACCGCAACATAGCATATCCCACCATTGCGCCAGCTCCACTGGACTTCC
The DNA here is from genome assembly GCA_013339765.2 of Haemaphysalis longicornis. Taxonomy (NCBI): domain Eukaryota; kingdom Metazoa; phylum Arthropoda; class Arachnida; order Ixodida; family Ixodidae; genus Haemaphysalis; species Haemaphysalis longicornis. The sequence goes on from CM023456.1 coordinate 111,004,410, forward strand.
CTGTCCACAGGCTGGAAAGGCTATGAAATTTTATAACGAATAAATGTGTTAACTCCGTCAATTATGCATTCCTCCGCAAGTGCTGGGCGTTACACATTTGAGCTCGCGTAGGCACTCGGCAAAAAAATGCTACGCATTAAATATCTAATGTAGTGATTTCGCCAATGTTCTGATTGAGTTTGAATTCCAGAGACTGGCTCATATAAACAAACTTTTCAGCGTTGATCCGCTCGATAAGCAGTACCCTGCGCTCCGCTTCCCGAGTTCATCCGTCCTCCATGGTGTTCCTCTACTTAACCACTCAATAACCACCCCGCTACTTTGGTGGTCCAACGGTCAACTTTTTGTCGCATTGCATGTTAAGGCCAAGTCACTTTTTTTTTTTAATTTCAAACTTTGATGTACTGAGCAAGCGCATGCGCCAATTCTTGTTACCGATGACGGCGCGCTTCACGTGAGTTTTGCCGTCTTTTCGGCTCAGTGGGCATATAAGACTTTCAGAGCTCGAGACTTCCCTCTATGCTGCCTCAAGTCCCGCAGGTTCCATCGTTTGACGACAGACAGACAGACAAAATAAAGTGCTTTAAAGTAAAATAAAAGCCCAACGCGTACCACATACGTATCACGGGTGACGCCAATTAAAAAAAACAAACTTGACCGAAGTCAAAACGAGTTATTAAGAGACAGAAAAAGAAGAAAGAAGAAAGAAAGAAGAGAGATCTATCACGCGAAACCAAGCCAAGGGAGGGGAGGCAATCAGCGGTATCTTTTTAAACGAATATGTGAAAGCTCAGGTAGGAATCACCATTTTCACGCGTGACAACTCTCCTCAACAAGTATCGCAATACCGCCTTACAGCCGTAACCCAGTTTCCCCTTAATTAATAGCGGCCATGCAGATCCTCTGACGTGCGCTTATATCTAAAGCAACCGTTCCGCGGCTTATAAGAACCACCTCGGTGCACTTTCCTTTCCAAAACGCAATCGACTCGTCGAGAGACTCACCACAACCACCATTTACAACACGCCATCGACACTCACTCTTGAGGCCCACGTGATTGGTGCCGACTCGAAACGCGCGTTTTGAAGGCATCAATGTGCGCATGCCACGCCAACGTGTGTGCCTATTGTAATCCTTCAGGCATGAAAAAAAAAATTCCGTGAAGGCGAAAAAACACGATTGTGTTAGGTAATGGTAGGTTGATAACACCTCCGGAAGGACATCTATTTTTGTACTTAGAAACAAACTATTCTAGCCCCACTTCTCTCGCTCTTTCAAACTCACTGAATGGAAGGGTCCATAGCAGCCTATATGCTTCCCCTGAGTAACACGATTTAGAAAAAATGCAATTACAGCACTTAATGAAAGTGAATCACTAATTACATCACTAATAAAAGCTACATCACTGAATTACGAATGCAATACGTTAGACTTGTCTATCTGAAGAACGAGGAATAATACCTACAATTTCAAGCGAAAGAGGAACTTTCGTTTTGGAGCAAACTGCAACCAAACCAAACGTAATACGCCTATTTGAGCGCAATAGTTTCTTTACAAGAACATTTTACCTAAAAAAAGGCTTCACGCAAAGAAAACGCCGTGGAGGTAAAGATTTACGGACACAGAGTGAAGAAGAAAAAAAAATTCCCCCGCATTTCCCCGAGGGGGAGAATGTGAAAGTGCGAATGCACGGTTGTCGGCCCGCTTGCGGCGCTGCGCTCGGCCCCCGCAGCCCACCGCCTCGCCGCCTTCTCTTCCATCTCTTCCATCGGGTTTGTAGTATCACGTGTACACCACGCAGTTATCAAGCCGCTATAACGCCGCTGAATCGCCAACGCACGCCGCTGACGACGTAGTTTGAATGCGTTAAAGATATAAGGCGCGTTACTAACACGGATATCAGCGTCGCGTCCGTGGCTTTGTTACAAAAAAAAATCGCGTCCGTGGCTTAGTCGGTAGAGCGTCGCGCTGCGGCCGCAAAGTCCTCGGATCGAAACCTGGCGCCGGATGCTGTTTTTTTTTTATATAGAGAGGAGGACTGCGGACGCCGCCGCCGCCGCCGGCGGTGGAAGGTTTGGGGTCGCTTATAAAGTGCATTCGCACTTAAAATACAGCGGCCGTCTTGTTTACGGCATCAAGAAAGCGAATCAAACTCATGCACGGTGTTGTAGGACTCCATCTGTTGCGATTACGATAATTTCAGTCGTTTACCCAAATAATTTTAGCGAAAAGGTAGCGTAAAAGTGACTTTCTTTTTCATTTTTAAGGCTTCCCACTTAGTGCCACAAGCACGCTAAAGCTGAATCTGCAAGATCGCAGGCGTGTATTCTAGGGCTTCAGAACTGTAAGGATTCCCGCGGTCGGTTCAGCACTGTTCGGTTCTGCTGCAGGCCGCGATCGATCCGGATGCAAGATTGAGTGGCTTCCATCCTGGTACACAGCAGACGGCCTTGTGGTCCCTGCGGTTAAGACGCACGAAACAGAGAGAGCTCTCGGGCGGGGTCGTATCAACACATACTCAATTCGCCACTTGTCTCGAATAGTGATTCAATTTGTATGGGTACATCTGCTAAAACAAGGTGCTACACGCAGTTTTCCGAAAAGCACTTTACGTTTCACCGGCTACTTTATGACTTGCAGATAGCCTACGTGGTGCTTTCCCTGAAATATCGCAAAAACGGGGGTTTTCGCCTTACCCTTAATCGCAGACACAACCACCATGGTTACTCCGGGGCAACGCAATGCTTTAGAAATAGAGCCATCTCGTACATTTGTGGGCTAACATTTATTAATGGCTGAAACTTGGACAAAAATGTTGGCAGAGGAATCCCTCAATAAAAAACAAACACTTTTACAGCTAAAATACTAAATGGCCAATTATTAAAAACAACCGGCAGTGGCCTCGGTTTCGGTATCCGAGAATCGCTCAGGTGACTGGGAAGCGTCCCACTGTGCGAGCTTCGCATTGATGAGAACTCAAACTCAGAAGGCTGCTTAGGTTGCTACTTTGCACAACGTTTTCTCTCTTGTTTGCTTTCCAAGTTTCATCGTTCTATCTCTCCCTATAGCGACAGAGAACGATGAAACTTGGAATATGGTGGTCAAACAACAGACAAAACTTTATAAAACGTAGCGGCCTCAGTCTGGGTCCAACTTGACGTCAAGTTGGCTTGCCTTCAACTTCCCAAAGGTCAGCCACGGCGCTCCCTCTCCTGAAAAAACTTCCTGGCTACGCCACTGCTTGGAAGCGTACCTGCTTCCCACTCCAACCACTAAAACAGTGAGATACCATTTTGGGCTGGCTGAGGAAAATATATGGAGGTGTCAGCAGCGCGCATCGCAGACACAGGACAGAAAGGCCACAACGCAGCGCTTGTATCGGGTGCACCCCTTAGTCCTTCGTCTGAAATGTGTGCTGTTGACACTTCTGTTGCTGGACCAGTTTTGGTTGAACTGGCAATACCCTGAAAAACTCTAAGAGCTACTTCAAGTTTACGACATTTCCGTGTCATCGGCGCACCACACGGACTGAAGGGCGAATCGTTAGCACTCTTCAATGAAAGCATACTGGTTCATTTGTGAGAGTAAATTTTCTACGTTTACTCTTAGTAGGCTTTGAGGGGCACTGGTAATCCCGCCCTAAACCTATTCTACTCAAGTATCCTAGCGGCTCGAGGTTCCTAGCAGGCCCCTTGGCGGTGTGCCCTCAAAAAATGGAAACCTCGTCCGAACGTCTTTGAGAATCGATCTGGGATTTGTTCAGTTAGCGCCAATATGTTTCTCCGGTGCTGCTGAGCACTAATAATTTGTTTAGTATATGTTACAGAAGAAGGAATTCCTAAATGTTGCAGCTCACATTAAAACTTGTTTTATACAGGGTAAGCAATTTTAAAAAAATTACCTTCTGGAGGTAAAATTGTTGTTTTTGCGCGAAGTGGTCAGGGGCCGGGACGGGCGCAATAAAACGACTTCTAATTGCTGCTTAGAGTAACAATTAACCAGTAATTGTTAAATGAATTTTTAATTATTGCAATTCTGCGTGCTATTTTAATTTGAAAGTTGTAGAGCCAACCCGATATCCAGCGTTAGATTTGTGAAAATATAATTTCCCACAGACTTTCGGGCTGGTTACTTCAATCCTACGGACGCGTGGATTTGGAGATCGGCGGCTACAAAGCGCCGCAAAGTCATGCACCTGCATTGATGTCACTCAGAGCAGTACAAAACAACCGTATGCTGCACTTTATCAATGGTTGACTTACGGTTCTTTACAATTTGCTCATTACAATCACAAGCATAACGGCAATATTCAAAAAGGTTATTAACAAGTGCTTGTGCTTCTTACCCTAAATAGCAATTAGAACTCGTTTCATTGCACCCGCCAAGGCCCCTGATCACTTCGTGCACAAAAAAAAAACAATTTTATCTCTGTAAGCCTATTTTTTAAAATTACCTAAATTCTTCCCTGAAACACCCTGTATAAAGAAAGCTTTGGGAGAAGCTCGAAATGAGAATTAGAAAATGAAAGAAAACGTTTGTAAGCCGAGTCTTAAGGTAATGTAATCAGACTTGCTAACGCTGAAAGCTGCATCGGATTTTTTGTGAGATACTTTTGCGAAACCATTACAGGCAAAACTACATTCATTAAAGCAGGCAGACATTTTAGCCCATCCTGCAACTGAAATGGAACTCAAGTTGATAGCTAATTTAACGGTTTACACAGCGCTGGGTGTCCTGATGTAGTAGATGTTTTTTTTTTCGTACATATAGCGGGTTATGCTACTTGGATAAAAAACTTGGTCAGCTTAAAGGGACACTGAAGTGATTCGTAAACATTACGGGATTACGAGCGCGAAATGTAGTCCGGAGTCCCTACGCCCTGTTTCGACCACTCTGAGCGCGTTTACGCGAATTTATTTAGTAGAAAATCAATTCGAAAATGCAGTCCTCATCTCTGCACCCTCGCCCATTTTCTGTGGCGTTTTCGTGTGACGTCAGGAGGAGATGAGCTGGCAATTGGCTGCGCTACTGCACGGCTCGCCGACCTTCCGACAGAGTCAGTCGGCCCAGCGTTTGGTCAAATCACGCATGGTAGTTTTCCTTCTTTCGCGCTGTGTAAAATAATTACCCACTTGTCAACCAGATAAACGATGAAAAGTGTGCTAATTTGAGCCATTCTACGCAGTGCAAGGAAAAACGGGAGCTCGACAAATTCACTTCAGTGTCCCTTTAAAGTTAATCTCGCATTTCGTCCCTAAGTTCAACTTTTCTTTAATAAATGGGACCACTTCGCTATCATAAATGTGGCTCCTAGCCGAGTGTGTGAGAAAGAGAGGGAGTGAGATAGAGAGAGAAACATGTTATGCACTAGTGAGCAGGAGGATGCTCTTATGGCCTCCAATCTGTGTGAAGCGTGCTTAGCCCAAGATGCCTCAGTGCTGGTTGGCCGTCGGGGCTCGCTCCCACAGTCGTCGCCGCTACAAGGGCGCGGAGCTTGTCAGTTGCTTACCCCACTGTTCATGAGTGAAGTTGGGGTTAGCAGTAAAAGTAAGGGCTCATGAGAACTCCCACAGTAGGCGGTATAATGTGCCAGGAACTGGGCAGAACTGAGAGGTAATGTGTTTTATTTTTACGTTGAAAAGTTTCCAGTACAACGAGGCGGAGCACGGGGCAATCTGAGGCTGAGCAGGCGATGAACAACATTTTTATTTACCGCCAATTCTTGATAAGTATGCGAAAATGTTTGTCCGCCAATGAGCAGACGTAGATCGTGAACCAGAAGGCCAAAATTAGGAAGAGAAGATGGTGATTCCGACAACGCAACACTTTCCTTCTCTGGCAGAAATTGGTTGGTTGCTTCCTCTTACCTTCATACCTCTAGTTACCAAAATGCGACCCAGAACAATTGTACCCAAAGTAGGAAGGCATATCTTAACTACACAAGAGCCCCCTCATGCGTGCTTAGCATTTCTTCTTGCCAGGATGTAGTTCACATTCTTTATTTTCTCAGAAATATGCAAAGTTAGTACTGGTAAGGTATGGCTCTCAGCAGCGCTGTATACCTGCAAGGTAAACCGCATTCGGGGCATGACTCGCTTTTCTAATCGCTTCGTCGCTTAACAGTATTCGGTGCAAAATTCCTTTTAGCGCACCTCAGTTTCTTCTTTACATTCTAACGCCGCCGACTTCAAAATGTGCCTTAATCTCCGTTAAATATCTTCTTTTGGGTTTCCCTTGGAATCCAAGTTGTAAGTCCATCAAGATAGGCGAGAGTTGAGATTTTTTGTCTAGTTGGTTTCGAAAGTGGCAAGAAGTGACTCACTGGTATGCTGGAAGAGCGCTGACAGTGCCACCCCCAGCGTCTCTGTTCGGGTTCATCAGAAACCTCCCTTCTTTTGCAATACCTTCATCTAGAGCAGTTTTATCGAGGATTTCCCCACCACAACGATTATTTAAAAAGCAACAAGAGTATGAACTGGTCGTAAAGAATCTCCGTATTCAGATTTGTTCGTCGTGATAATATGCGTCCTCACCTTCCCAGCTTTCTCAGATTCTTTCCGAAAGATGAGGTTTTGCGAAATAACTGGTTCAATATAGGCGATCTAGGGAGCCTTCTTCGTATGACCGCTTCGTGCCCGTCAAGTTCACTCGAAGTTTGCGTGCCGACAGCACACGCATGCCGCCACCCTGCCTCAGATCTGAGCATTCGTGTCACGTTCGGTTCACTCTCGACGCATTATACCGCGGTGCACCTCCGTCAATAAGGGACTGTCGTAAAGCACTTCGTATCAGATCGAACGCGGTATTTGTGATCAATGTCAGATGACCTCGGATGATATCATGCAGAAAATGAGTTACGCATGCAAAGCTCCAAAATTACATACAACGCTGCCATCTCTTAAACGTGAAGATGAATGCGCATGTCTTTGGATTATGTAGGTGTGAGAGGTAATAGAAACCTAAGCGACTGAGTTTACTCGCTCTATACTTCCACCTCTCCTGCCATCATTTACATTATGCTTTGCTTGCTAGTTCACTTCTATTTCGTAATTTCGACGCTTTCATGCGCATATTTGAAGCCTTTGCTACGCTGAAACCGCACGGCATGTTCCGCCATATTTCGGCAGAGTTATGGAATATAAGAGAAAGAGATGGGCAAATGCAATTGATACATCAATGAGAATAAAATATGGTGCAACGCAGCGTACAAGTGAGTGACCTGCAAAGCAAAGCTATGACCCACACCGGTTTGGGATGTTAAGGTTGGGTGTTTTCGCAGCTAGGCATCAAAAACAGCCAAACCATGTGCATTATCGGTCTCATACTAAGAACTTTTTCCGCCAAGCTTCTCAGGCAACCATGTCAGTGTTAGGAGTGGTTTTTGTACCATTCTTTTGCTAGTGGATCCGTCTGCACAAACGTGCTTTCAACTAAAGGGATCGGTGTGAACAAACCACATTTTCACATTGAATTTGCGCCGTCAAACACGGCACAACAACAATTCAAATAACGTTAACTCTACAAGATAAGCTAACAGTATGCGATGGTGGACGTCGGGGACGCAGATCTGTTTTCGGGTAATTCCACTTCCGTGCGTGATGCTAAAAAAACACCCGGATTCGCGACAAACAATGCTTCCGTGGAGAAGTTCGGTGCCGCGAGGTAGTATTTGGACCTTTCATTACCGATTTGCAGTACCCGGTGTAAGTTCCGCTCAGCGGGAGAAAAATACGCGCTCCTTTCTTCTTTTCCCTAGGGGTAGGCTTCCGTGACTACACCGAAATATCGCGTCGCCACACCGCTGTTGTTCCCTTTCAACTGGGAACGTGTGTGCCCAAATACGATATCTGTCTTGCCCTTCTGTACGGCTCCTTCCGAGGACGGTGGCACAAATCGCTTATATAGTGTACGTGCTCCTGTGGGAACGCTGAGAGATATCGGCACCTTCGAGGCACAGGCCTTCATCCTGGGAGCCCCACCCACCTATCTGCCGCGGTGGCTCTGGGAGCCCCACCACTGCTCTCTTCTTGCCTTTCTTCGGGAGACAAGGCCGAAGTTGTATTTTTGGAACTGCGTAAAGTTATGCCAAGCGGAATATTACTGCGAAAGAAATCTGTCGGTATAAACAGACACCTCAAAACCACCTGCCTTTGACCAGGCGTAAGTGCGCCCTTCTTGTTCCTTTGGCATTTATACACTGCGCGCATAAGTGGGGATAGTGGATGCTTGTGTTGCTCAGTTTTTATAAGGCACCCTGCTGGGAAGCACGAGATGCCTTGCAAAATAACCGGCCATGGCTATGACGTTCTCAAGGAGGCCAAGTAGAAAACGACGAGTGTTCTGGAGGGTTGGGGCCCATTATAATGTCCTACTGGTGAAAATTATTCCGAAATTATTTTATCCGGCTTTTTCTCCTGCGAATTATTGACACGCACGAAGCTCCGGTTCATTTGTGCAGGTGGAGTGTGTAGATGTGTTCCCGGTCAGAATATATGCTGCGGTTGTTGTATTCTTATCTGGTACAGCATGGACACTTTCCACATTGACGAATATCTTGTGATGTAGTTTTACAGGCTTCGCAATTGGTAAAAATGAGATGGAAGTGACATCAACCCATATTTTGCTCTTACAGTCACCTGACAAGCTTTCCTAATGTGTTAGAAAGCTGAAGCACTTCGCGCAAATTATTTCTGCATATTTTGTTCGCAGGAATAGCTGGCAGCAAGAACAATCATATTTCTGACCACATTGAAGACAAAGTAGGGTAGGAACCTTCGTTGTGCGCATACTGTCACGTGTCCACAAAGATATATGTGAAACATCCGGCTGCAGATTTTCGTTCCCACGTAACAACCGGATCCAGAATACGTGGGACAAATGCGATTCATGTGGAACCGTCGGCGATCTAGCCGGACTAGCAAAGCAACTAGGCCAGCTGTCGTTTGAGGTGACCCTCTCCGCCGGAACGTAACTGACCATGAGGCTGCCACAAAGCTGCCCCAGGAGCTCCCTAAGGCAGACTCCGTGGCTCTCCCTAACAATCTCAGGACAAGTGGTCTTGATATAATTGTGATCATAGATTTGCCAACAAAATTATCCTAGGACGAACAGACTAGCGGGTTAAGCACCGGCAAAAAAACATAGGCTAACCTCTTTGTTAACCCGGCTTTTGGTTTACTGAACTAATAGATGGGTTAGTCTACACGCTTCACTAGCTCCCTTCGGAATAGGAAACGGAACTTTCTCAGTCGTTACTGGAAAGAGTTTACGTTTTTCTTCGGGACGTCGCGGTAGGTATTGCATTTGATTGTTATTGCTGCTAGGCCGCAGAACGCAATCCCGTCTTTTTAATAGATCTAGTTTCCTGTGGTATTTTGTTTGTCCCTTTCTATTATCTAGTATTGTATTATCCAGTATTCGCATCATGCAGCAATACTTCACTTTTTTGGGGGGAGGGGGGGGGGCTCTTTTTATTGTCTCATTTGTATGAATGACCTCTCAAGGGGTCTTGTGTGATATTGGCATTTGTGGAAGCAAATAAATACGCACAACTAGACAAGCTGGCACTACAGAGTGCTCTAACATGCTTATTAACTCACTCGCTCGCTGACTTACTAATTCTCCGGCTTGCTTATTAACTGTGCAAGGTTAATCAAGCTTTCACCCGGCTGCTTCTCCAGGATGGTATTCCTTCTAGAAGTTATTTGCGTGCATTATGCACGGGTTTGTTTACGCGTGCCGAAGATTTTGAACAGTGTGCCGCTGATTGTTCACTCATCTTTACCCCGGGTGCCACAACATGGATCGATTAAATGTGTTCAGGAAATCCAGGCACCAAGATTTGGAACAGGGGCGCGTAGAGAGACAGTAGGGAACGCCCCTTTTTTGAGCCATGCCGGACTTTTAAAGCGCAAGCTTTCCTAGTGGGAGCAATTGCGTTCTGTCAAAAAACTAATGCATTTCCCTACAAACCGTTTGGGTGACCGAAAATCGCTCATAAGATCTCTCGACACACGCCGCGTGCATGAAACCGTGCTTCCATTGTATGAAGATGGTTAACTGAAAATTTCAAAAAAGGGACATTTCTAGATAAGAAATACACACATCGATCTCGAATAAGGGGTACAATAGTATACCTTTGTATCATAGACCAAGTATCGGTATACATTCCAAACGGTTGCCGGAGCTCTGTCAAGCTGCTTTATTGCAGTTTTTTTTCGGCCGCCATTTTTTCACCATTTTTCACCTGGTGTATTGATTTGGTGAAAAATAAACAAATTGAATTGAATTGAATTGAATTTAGGTCGTGAGCAGATGCGTTACTTAGTGCGCTAAAAATCGTCGCAGGGGTTCATTGTTAGTTTGCGATTTGGGTCTTTGAAGGTTTTGACGATCGATTGCGCGCACTCAGTCCAGGTTGGACGCACGTTTAGCTTTCGCTCTTCTCTGGACTGTCTTTAAGAAAAATGGTAATTTTTTTGTCTGTTGAAAACGTAACATGTTTCTCTGCTTTCTTTCTGCTCGCTCCTGACGCAGGTGGAGTTTGACGACGTGTTCGCCGAGCCCGAGGGCACGTACTCGCTGGATGGCGTCTGGAAGGCGGCCACGTTGACCTTCACGCACACCAAGAATTTCTGCTACCGGGTGCTGAGCCTGTTGTGTGCGGTTCCCCTGGCGCTGATCGTGGGCATCAGCTTCGCCTGCCTCTCGTTCCAGCACATCTGGTGCATCGGGCCCGCGATACGCCACTGCCGTGTCAATTGCCACGTCGTGCGCCAGTACATGCGCATCATCCTCGAGTCGTGCTGCGCGCCCTGCTTCTCCGAGATGGGCCTGGTCCTCAGCAGGATCCGCATACAGCATTTGCCGGCTTCCGGAAATCACGTGGATAACATTTAAAAATGTCGCGCGAAAGATTTGCTTGTCTTGAACATGATCATGGGCGACAGGCCACGGGGTAATTCAGCGATATTATTTTGGCAAATATGTCACACGGAGCTGGTAAACTCGCATTTGTTCCGTGTAAACATTCACACTGGCATGTCTACTCACCTTCTTCAAGTTGCTTGCTGCAGAAGATGTTGTGCGCGAAGTCTCTACTATCCCCAGCGGCCAACAATAGGCAAATGAGAAAACTCGTCAAAAATGACTAAAAAACAATTTACTCGCCAATTGTTTCACAATTACTGCGAGGGGGACACCGCATTTGGTTTTCTGATTTCGAATGTGGTACCTTCCATTAGCCTAAACATTTTCATGCTGCAGAGGTTAGTCATATGGACACCGCAGATGTTTCTGTTGAACTTTCAGCACAGTAAAACGCGCCGTACTACGAACTGAGCACCGATATAAGTGCCAGAGCGAATGATATCCAGAGCAGACTCAGAGCTTGTCTTATAATTAGCAATGATCCAAAAACATGTGAATTATTTTCTACGTGCCTCTGAACATTTTCACGTGCCCTTCATGCATCTAACTGATAAGGACATGTGTAGAAAATGTTTTGTGTATACAAAATGATCCACCTATTTATCGCTTGCTATATTTTGCAAGCATTAAAGAACCGATAAGTAATGAAAACCGCATAACTATAATTGACGCTTCATGGAAGATGGGCAATCGATAATGAAGTCGGGACATCAAGAAGTTCACTGCGCGGTTGCAGCAGGTGATTCTCTATCGCAGAAGTGTATATATGCATCATATGATCTGCAGGCGCAGTTGATAACACAAATATATTGGAAAGCCTTTTGAACGAATCTGGAAACTATTGAGTAACTGGAAGCCCCTTGTTATGCTGATGGGGGAACAGAAATTAGGGATGGTCACTCACTAAACCTACCAATTAGAGCCCAGCCAATGCTCTTATACAGTGATCGTAGCGTTGTATTGTTACCGTTGTTTTTTTGTTGTTGTAGAGTATGCGTGCACTTTTCATTGGATTTCGTCCGAACTATGTCAGCGCAATGTGGATTGCTAACAGCACTGTTAGCAGGAATGGTACGAGTTATTTCAGTGGGTGCTGCATCATTATTGGGACATGTTTTCAAACATACACACAAATATGAAACACCGGAACTTTAGAACCGCAACCTCAGTCGCTACCTATTGCCACTCATGTGTTGTGCACCCTTTTAACCACCTCTTCTTCCGCTTAAGCGTTTTCCATTCGCGCAATGTTTTCTTCATATAATTCTTTATCTCTTGCTTATTCTTCTATATCTTTCGTCGACATCTAGATTATACACCCCATCTTAAAACTAATAAAGACCAATTCGTGTCCCCAGTACAAAGCAACATCCCTTATCCGACCCGAACCATCCTTCCTTTGTTATTTGCTCGGCTTCCCCGGGCAAAGAGACGACAGGCCCGTAGCTTAGACTGGCCTAACTTCACTTAAGTGAAGCGAAAGCACGTACCCATCAAGTATTCTATCCCACCAGGGCTGGCCTAACCTATCAGGGAATAGCCAATTAAACGCTGTCTAACTGCACCTTGAAAGTTTCCGAATCAAAAGCTATGCTTCCTGGGCATAATTCACTCATCGTAGCTTAAACTTTTCGCTCTAAATTTTCCCGTAGCAACTGAAACTTGACTATCACACTGCAGCCGGAACAAGAAGCAGTAAAAACATCTTATTATAAGGATGTCTGTCGCCGGTGACTTATAATACGTGTATACGAGCCACTTCAAACAGCTTCGAGGAGGGAAGCGTCACTTTTTATGCAGTTCACCCTTCCACTCAGATGGGACCTTGTTTGAGACGCACTACACGAATTTCAACTGAAATTCCGCCAGCTTCTTTCGTTATTTCGAAAGGTGTATGCAAAAAGGCAGGTTCAGAGCCTTTGACGAAATCTGAAGTTTGACGAAGATCTCAAAATATACCCACTTATTACCTCCTTGGACTTTGACTTACCAGTCTCCGTGTTCAAGTCTTATCTCAGGTCCCACCCCGAGTGCCGTGAACTTAGTGTAGTCATATCCAAGACGCCGCATATAACATCGACATAGCTTAATGCTGCACAATATGTTGCCTTTTAACGTATTTTTTCCTCGGTGGCTCAAGAATGCGTACCTTGCAGCGTCACCTTCCTAATATTCGGGGCACGGTCTTTGAAGATAGCTATCTTCACTTTGATTTTTGACAATGGGTAGCTTAAGGATGTGTAAGGCAAAACGTACTCAGCCTGTAGGAATCTTTACGCCTGGGCCGTATCGTTTATATTTTTTCTGATATTTGGATGCTTTTAGGATTCTTCGTTCACCTAACCAATTAATATTTACTAGCCTGTGAGGTTCGAGTTATTCGCTACATTATCGCAACTCTTAACTCATCAATCAGCGATTCTACATCTGGTTATGGCGCAGCGACCGAGCGCGAGGCAGCTGAACATCTAGGACACAGATGCCTGAATGCTTTAACTTGACATTCTCGTCGATAGGAGACGCACAGCATATTAGTATACTTAATTTGCGTTTACACGTTTTAATTAGCTCGTTTGATTTCTTCTTTGTATAAAAAGAAAACAGGTGCTTTTGCTCTACCTCATTTTTCCTGTATTCTTATCATTTTTTATCGAAACTCATAAAAAATGGTTAAAATCTCTTCGAAATTAAAATAAGAAACCTCTTTCGTCAAAGAAAAGAAACCATTTCCCTGGCCTTCACACTTTTTATAGACCGCAGTTTTACACCAGATTCAAGTTGCTCCGTGATCTGTTGGTTTCTCCAGCTCCGTAGTACTGGTGCTTACTGGTTTACATCATGACCGCAGTCACACCCATCTGTACCTTGCACTTATTTCATCAGGGTTGAAGATCTTTTCAGATATTATCAGCCAGTACTACCTTCGGTTCTACTCGCAAATGAACGAATCTGAATAAATTTTGCTTCTTTTGTTTGCCATTTTACGCGGGAGTACTCACACAGAAAGTAAATATGAATAAATTGTTAATGTCTGGCATTTTCCCCAAAAAACCGTGTTTATGACTCCACCCAATTGCAGGCCGCAGTGCCTTACCTGCACACACATGCTCACTCCTTATTTTTGCATCACGTTGCGTAGCTTGTAGTTTCTTCGAACGCTTACAGCAAGAACCCTAACATCCTGGTCAAGAAACGGTTTTTTGAAACGAGTGCACCTTAAGCACGAAACCATTTGCGCTACAGGCCTGTACAGCCTTATATAAAATTGAAATCAAAGTTCCAATCAGCTCAAGGTCGAATTATCGCGCCTTGTGCTGGTTGACTAGTACTGTCACTACCATGATGCTGTGTGTTCGGAAGTTACTCTATCATTTCTCTAGTTTGGCGGTCTCGTACATTGCAAAGTATTTTATACCCGCGCTTGCGTGTAAAGCAACGAGATTAATGTCAGCAGGTTTGTCCTTTTATTACACAAGCTTGTCTGAAATTTAGCTACACATGAGACCCAATTTGGCAAACTCAGCCTCAGAAGTTATAAGCTTTTGAAATGCCCACACCCTATACATAAAGCAGTACTTCCGCGTTAAACAGGATTATTTGCACGTATGCCCACTGTTGTGAAGTCAGCATTTGTCGTTAGCCTCCCGAATAACCTACAATGTTTCAGCGAGCAGACGTATGTGCTCGTTATTTGTACTTTCGAGAAGTGTTTTCTCTTTTACCGTCTGAAACGCTTTGACCCCTCGTATTGTGTCTACCTTAACAATGTTGTCTGTGCAAGTTTGTATGATTCTTCGAACGTTTGGCGCCTTCTTGACGTGCATCTTCACATTTTTTGACACTCTCATAAGCAAATGGCACACGGCTTCAAGGTACTCCAGAATTTTTCATATGCGTGGAGCACAAGAAGATGGCGCTTAGATTGCTCTTTATCACTTTACCTGAAGATAAGCCTTTCCGAAGAAAAATTTTTGTTCACTACAGGGACTTTCACAGCATGCAGGACGGTATGATACATCAGAGTATCTGATTGCTGAGATTTTTTATTTGTCATTTACCGTGGTAAAAAGGCGCAAGCAGAAACACAGTACGCAGAAGTAAACAGGATGGGTTGTTTCCTCCGTGAAGTATGCGGAAAAGAAAACGTTCAAAAGAGTGCCGTGGATTACTGTGAGGATGTGAAAACAACGGCTATCCAGTAAGCTTTACACCTCTTCTTTTTTTCTCGCCTTCATCCCTGACAACTCGTTGTGTCACAGATTTATTCTATGAAGCATTTTACATGTTCCCAGGAAGCCGTGCACAAAAATAAGTGGCTGCCGGGGTGGTGCCAGTACCCGTTAACCCCGAGCCCTTAGTCTCATTTTGTCTCATATTTTACCGATAAAATGTAATTTAAACCAGTTCCAGTACCCAGAACTCAAATGTAGAAGGAATAGGTAAAGTTGCGCCTGTTAAACCTTGCACCATCTTAGACATAACAGCCTGCCGATGCTTTTGTTCAAAACTGCGAATTTGACACTGGGGTCGTGTGCTACTTGAACCATGTACAAAGCTATCATGTTATGCTTCTCCATGTTTCGTACAGCTGCAAGAGTTGCACGTGTCGTCGCGATTTGTACTCCAATAAAAATATTGAATGCAAATTCGCTGAATGTTACCTGGTCAATGTTTTTATGTTTTGTTTGTGCTGACCCACAAGCATTGAAGGTCGAAAGACTAAGAACGGGCATAGTTTCAGCATGCGGATTCGGCTCGTTGATTACTGTAACAAGCACTCGTAGTTCCCTCAAGTCGCTAGTAGAATGTTCTAATTACGTCTGCCATATCAACACCTAAGTGGCCGACTGAAACTAACTACTCAAAGCTACCACTGTAACGCAAAGGGCAGTAACAAAAAATGTACATTGTATTTTTCAGAAGGCGTTGACAAAGTGGTTCGTCAGACGTATGCCGTCTTTTCGACAGGTTTTCGTTCGAGGCTGAAGATTTTGGGGTGTAGAAATCCTTCGTGTATATTATTTGGACATGGCGGAAATCTACACCTGCACCAAGGACAACACCCTGCCATCGTATTCTACAGTTCATTTCAGAAGCTGCGTGCAGCACTGTGGCGGCTACATTGTTGTTAACACTCCGCCCATTGAGGGCTGCCGCTTCCGGCGACGGGGCCTCGCGGCTCCTACTGCCGCGAAATGAAATGAAAATGAAAATGGAAATGGGCCTTGAAATGTCAATTTCAAGGCCCCCATCACGGTGGGTTAGGCGTGCTCAGTGGGCGGATTGTTCAATGTAGCCTCTACAGTGCTGCACACAGCTTCTGAAATGCACTATGGTAATGTAGGCTGAGGCGACGGCCCTGTGTCAGCGGCGCCGGGCTGTTAACCCTAAAGCTACGTGCGCACTAGCGGCGAACATTGCCGTACCGCCCTACCGATGCCCGCCAGCGGCCGTGGCGGCGGTCACGTAGTTGACGAGTCCTGAGCGCGCGAAATCGACCGACATCTTCCCCGCTTTTTTAGGCGAAATATATTCTCTTCGAGATGGCCCGTGCTCGCGGAAGTTGCGGTGGGAAGTGGGAAAAGGTTGGCGCGACACGTCAACAGCACGTCGTCACACCCCCCATCCATCATTGGTCTTTGCGCTTTGGGGAACGGCAAAAATGGGTCTCGGTTCCATTCGCCCTGCGGCAAGCAAATCGTGCCGCTATCAGCGAAAACGGTTTCCATCGGTTTCCATCGGATCCACGTAGTCACCACAGTGTTTTACTATTGCATGACCTTAAGTTGCTCTCGGTGTCTCACATTTCAATATGAAAAGAATGAGACACGCCGTGGCAGACCCTTCTTCAAAAAGAAGCTATTTTAGTTCAGTTGAGGTTTTATGGTTGGCGCTGGCAAGAACTTGTAAAATTTTGTTTTGTTATCGAAGCAAAAAAGTGCAAAATGTTTAGTACTATTTATTGTTCTAGATGCCTTGTCTGCGCAAGGCCCACAAACTTCGCGCTCGATATTTCTCGCGCTTTTCTGTTTTTGGTTTATAGTATGGCTTCACGAAGGGAACATTTGCTGGTCCGGTGTATTCAGATAACTACTCTGGCAAAACCCGACAAGCATTCGTGAGAACACACGTTGGAAATGACTCACAAGCGTGGTACGTGCTTGTGGCTAGGTTCATCTCCCTTGCTGAATATAGCGCCCACAGCTAGCTGCTGCGTGAACCACAGATCAAGCGATAACGGCAGGCAGTCGCGCCCGAAGGTGCGGAACAAGCAACGTCAAGGTGGCAATGGCAAACACCAGCCGCAGGTTACTCCGCAATAAATAGGCCACCCGTCGTCCGCCCTTCCGAGGAGCGGGCAGCTCACAATCAGCGACGCCTCGAAAAGAAACGGGAACAAAATAAAATGCCTCAACATGCAAGGCATAACGAAAAGGCATAATGAACAGATGAGTAAAGCACCCGCCGTACGCTAAGCTTTGCGGGTTAACCATATTTACGGATCTCATGGGTGCATTTATTTATTCTAAATACGACTTCCTGCCAGTAGAAGCACATTTTTCTCAGTTACATATCAGGCGAGCACCGCTTCCTTTTCGTCCCTTACACGTTAGGTAAATCCCGTGTCCTCTCTGCTTCGTTTTTTTTGTTACCAATCTCCTTCTGTACATTGGGCAACTTATCACCCGGTATTCAATTCGGATTTACGGTTACCGACGAGGCGCTGCGCCCTTACACACCACCAATGCATGGAGACGGAAGCCGATTACACCCCCATTCACCCGAAGCTGAAGACCAGAACGTTGGGGATTAGCACGAGCAGCAAGGATTCGCTAGGACATGGCAGACGCTGGGGACTCAGATCGTTGGACCTCTCAGTAAAGAAGCGTTTGCCTGCGTCTCAGTGTCGTTCTTCGGGATCGTGGCCGGTTGCTACATCCCCGTTACTCGATTGGCGTGATGGACGTGACGCCCAAATATTTCTGAAGTGTTCACGATCTAGGCCCAAACAGGCACATGTGTGCTTTGAGTGCGCGATCTTCGCTATTCCCTAGCCATTTGTGGCAGTGGTGGACCATAAAAAATGGCGCATGCTCTCTTAGACGGACTGGACAAGAAGGACGTGATTTAGTTCCTGCTTCTCATGCAGTACAATATTTAAAGAAGCCATAACGACAAAACAAAAGTTTATTTTATTCGAAAGATTAGGTGTGTCATAGTACCCCAAGCGCTTTCCCGGTAGCAAACGATGCTTTATTCACTGAGAAATAAGGCAATTTAAGCCACATTTTTAAATCTCCCGCTAAATTGTACATTTCGTAACGTGAACAATGACGTCATACGAGCTGGTACATGAAACAGATACTTACTATGTCGACTCTATATAGCACCCCGCACGGGGCACCTTGAGTAGTCATGGTGACGGTGTTGGCTACACCGCGGACCCCGAGCCCCCAACATAAACTGTAACCTACCGTGGTGATGTGTTTAACGGTGAAGGGTAGAAGCCTCAAACGGTGGCCGTCGGAGCCCAGGTCAAGCTCCGGCGGAGGAGCTCCCTGTCTGTTTACCAGGCAGGGAGCTCCGGGACCCTCTCAGGCTATCAGGGTAAGGTTTGAGAAGAAAGTACCCCCCCGTCCCCTGCTTCTTGTACATTGCCATATGGTAAATCGTAAATCCCCCCCCAACATGATCGGCCCCTGAAAAGGGGCCGCACCGAAGGTTCATTTCCGCCACTCCAACCCTCAGTCTTCCAAAGCCCGATAACTACCCCCGTTTTTTGGTGTTGGAATCCAGTGACAAGAAAAGCATCTTGCATCACAGTCCTGTTCCTAATATCGAAATTTCTGGAGGGCATCATTGCTGACAAATATAAGGCCAAAAACAAAGAACTGGAGAAATCCTGGTTGAAGTACACAAACCAACAGCATGCAAAGATCCTCCTTGAACAAACTCGCGTAGCCAATCTTGAAATCAGGGTGACACCCCACCGGAGCCTGAACAGTACTCAAGGTGTCATCTCTGAACTAGACTGATGAATGAGACAGATGCTGACCTGCTGGAGGGCCTGAGAAATCCGGGCGTGACAGCTGTGAGGCGCATAACTATATGAGGAGGGATGACAAAGTAGTTTCGACCCAAGCACTTATCCTTACTTTTGACCGGTCCACACTCCCAGAGTACGTCAATGCAGGTTTGTACATTGTAATGTCCGGCCCTACATTCCAACCCACGCCGCCGCTGCTTTAAGTGCCAGCGGTTCGGGCATGGAACCAAACTCCTGGCCGTGGTCGCTGACCTGCGCAAAATGCGCTCAGCATTATCATCCATCTGATAATTGTCCATCGTCAACCCTCACCTGCGCCAACTGCCAGGGACCCCATGCCGCCCTACTTCTCGAACGTTGCGAGAAGTTTAAGCAGGAGAAGGCGATTATTAATGTGAAGGTAACTGAGAACATCACCCTTCCCAGAGGCGCGAAAGAGGTTCGCCTCTTTACCCCCTGGGGAGGTACGCCGACGCGGCTCGCCGGGGGCGGAGCGGCGTATGGTGTCACAGGGACGCAAGTTCAGCGAGTCTGACCTGGTCCCCTCCTCCGCCCCCCCCCCCCCCCCTCACCCCCTTGGAGGCCTCAGGCAGCCCAATCCGTCGCCACGCCCGCTTGCTGAGGCAGCAGCGGTTGTTGGTGACAACCCTCTTCTGTGGGGACCGGTGCCGCTCCCGCCTCTGCCTCCCCGTCCTCCAGTGCATTGGAGGGTGCAGACCGTTGGACACCGGGGGCCCCGCATCGGCGCTCCACCGCCACCGCACATCATGTGCCACCTTTGGTGTCCCGGACGCCCTCGGTGGTGGCGGCTCAAACGAAGGGCTCCCGAAAGGGGGCCAAGTTCGAGGGGCCTGGTCCGCCGGGCAGCCCTTCTTGCTTGCATCCGACGAGGAGATGGATTTGTCGCGCCGTTTCTGCCTGCAACGCAGCGCAAGGAGCGGCCTTCCGATGTCCAAGCCGACAGACAGCCTAAAAATCCTAGAATACAGCCCGAAAGACGACACAGCTGAACAACGCAACACACACACTCCAGTTATTCTTAAATTTAAATAATGGGAACTGAAAACATCATCCAATGGAACTGCAGGAGGCCTCCTTAAAAATCTTGACGATGTGTATGATATGCTGCCATGCCATCAGCCAAGTATCATGTGTCTCCAGGAAACCCACTCAATTCTAAAAAAACCCAATTTCTTAAATGGTACATGGTATTCAGAAAGGACAGGGTTGGCTGCACACACTCTTCAGGAGGTATTGCAGTTGTCGCCCAGAAATCCTTAGCCTGCCACCCTGTCACTCTGAACACTGTCCTTGAGGCTGTAGCAATCCGTACGATAATATTTAATAGGTTGGTAACGGTATGCTCTATTTACATCTCTCCTGATTTTGCACTTCTGAGCTCTGATGTCGAGGCGCTGGTTGACCAGCTGCCCGAACCATACATACTATCAGGGGACCTTAATGCGCACAACTCTCTTTGGGGCTCCTCAAGAACGGATGCCCGAGGTCGCCTGATAGAGAAGTTTCTTACATCCTCCGGAGCATGCCTGTTCAACAAAAAACAGCCTACATACCATAACTTAGGACACAATACATACTCGCATCTTGACTTGGCTATTGGTTCCGCAGTTCTCTTTCCATGTCTTGAGTGGGGTGTGGGCACGGACCCATACGGTAGTGACCATTTCCCCACTTCATTAATGTATATAGGTAAAGGCCCATGCAGTCCATCTCCCCATAACAGGTTTAATGAATCCAAAGCAAACTGGAGTACATTCACAGAAACATCTAAACTACACCACACAACCATAAAACACCTACACGTGGAGAAAGCAGCCCAACTCGTCACGGCACACATACTCGACGCCACCGAAAAGTCCATGCCCCAGGCCTCCAATGCGTCCCGCAAGCCAAGGAGGCCCTGGTGGAACGAGCACTGTAGGCGGGCGCGAGAGGCCCAGAACAAGGCGTGGGGTGTCCTTCGCCGGTACCCCACGCCAGATAATCTCATTTCCTTTAAACGGGCAAAGGCTCTTGGGAAGCGTGTGCGTCGTGAGGCGAAACGAGAGAGTTGGCGCGCCTTCCTCACTTCCATCAACTCATACACCGACACTCACAAAGTCTGGACACGGATACGCAAGCTAAAAGGACAACAGACACACAGCCTGCCCCTGGTTAGCACAACAGGGGACACACTCGAAGAGCAGGCCAACACGCTTGCACAACACTTTGAACACGTGTCCAGCTCAGCACACTACACAAACACTTTCATAAAACACAAAACATCTGCAGAAAAAAAGCCTTACACGACAAAGACAAATCAAAAACTTCTTACAACTCTGAATTCACTCTCTATGAGTTGAGGGCTGCCCTGAGCACGTGCAAACCTTCAGCGCCAGGCGCAGATAAGATTACATACACCATGATACAACACCTACACCCAGACACTCTTGAAACACTCCTACATCTATACAACAACATATGGCTTTCGGGGCACATTCCTCGCTCTTGGAGAGAGGCCATAGTAGTGGCTATCCTAAAGGAAGGGAAGGACCCTTCCTCTCCCGCCAGTTATCGTCCCATTGCCCTGACAAGCTGTCTGTGTAAGCTCTTTGAGAAGATGATAAACAGGAGACTCGTGTACTTCTTAGAGTACAATGGTCTTCTCGAGAGCTGCCAGGCAGGCTTCAGGGCGGGGCGATCTACCAACGATCATCTCGTTGCATTAGAGGCGTATATAAGAGATGCTTTCCTCCATAAGCAGTACTGTATGACAGTATTCTTTGATCTAGAAAAGGCATATGATACTGCTTGGAGGTATGGTATCCTCATCGATCTGAAGTCCTTCGGCATAACGGGTAACATGATGAACACGCTTTCCAGTTACATGTCCGAAAGGACGTTTCGCGTGCGACTTGGAAGTGCACTCTCTAGGGTGCATGTGCAGGAAAATGGAGTGCCACAAGGTGGCGTTTTAAGTTGCACCCTTTTTATTGTGAAAATGAATTCCCTTAGGAAGGCGCTGCCACCGTCGATTTCCTGTTCAATCTATGTAGACGACGTTCAGCTCTCCTTTAAATCCTGTAACTTGTCTGTCTGTGAGCGCCAGGTCCAGCTTGGTGTTAACAAGCTAGCTGGTTGGGCAGATAGCAACGGTTTTAAATTTAATCCAGGGAAGTGCACTTGTGTCTTGTTTTCCAAGAGGCGTGGCATCCGACCGGATCCAGACATTCAACTCCACGGTGTCTCGATTCCTGTAAAAAAGGAACACAAGTTTTTAGGTATAATCTTTGACGAAAACCTCACATTCATCCCACACATAAAACAACTAAAACATAAATGCCTAAAAACAATGAATATCCTGAAGGTTCTCTCGCACATCTCTTTTGGTGCTGACAAACAACTTCTGCTGCGTGTTTTTACCAGCTTGATAGGTTCACGATTGGACTATGGCAGCGTTGTCAATGGGTCAGCCAATAAAACATCCCTCAGAATGCTGGACCCTGTGCTTCATCTAGGGCTGCGCTTGTCGTGTGGCGCCTTTCGGACTAGTCCAGTCGAAAGCCTGTATGTAGAGTGCAACAAGTGGAACTTATAACGTCAGCGAGCATACACAGACCTCCTTTATGCTTTTAAAATTTCATCCATGCCTCACCATCCTTTTAAATCAGTTTTTCATGATACCTCCATGACTGAACACCTTTTAAATCGACCATCGTTCTCTGCGCCCTTCTCTTACAGAGTTAGAGAGGAAGCGTCAGAGCTTGCTGTCTCCTTTTTAGATACCACCCAAAGTTCTGTAACAGATTTCATAGCACCATCGCATCTCCGCCCTGTCTCATGCGACACATCATTCACACTTGTAGATAAAAACCGAGCTCCCACATGTGCAATTCTGCAGCACTTCTTGTATTTGCAGCAGAAGTACCAATGTTCTGAATTTTATACGGACGCCTCTAAACTTCCACCTCGTGTCCCTGTGCGGAGCATGGGCCCGGCCCAGTGTCACTAGAACTCTTAACAGTATTACAAGTATCTTTACGGCAGAGGCTTATAGTTACTTCTGGTTGTTAATCATATCCTTTAAAGCCACATCCCACAATCCATATACTATACAGATTCTCTCAGTGTTGTGCGGGCGTTGTCGTCAACAAGGTCTTCAAAAACACGTATAAATTTATAGTCAAGGGTATTATGTCTGTGTATGTCCACAAATTAAACTAGTCCTTTCGCTGGGTCCCTGGCCACGTGGTATAGCTGGGAACGAAGCAAGCGGAATCGAATGGCTGCTGCTGCTACACTCTCGAATGCAGTAGACATAACCACATTACCGTACACCGAGTGGAAACCACACAATCAGACAACAACTTCGCAAACAACATGGCAAAACACACTGGAGTGAACAGAAAGACAACAAGTTACACGTAATAAAACCCACTTGGGACCATACACCACCGACACACGTAATAGATACACTGAAGTCACCTTGGCTAGATTACGGATAGGGCACACTCATGCAACGCACTCGCACCTTCTCACGGGGTCTCCAAGACCTCTGTGCAGCAGGTGCGGAGAGGCCCTATCCGTGATCCACATCCTTATACAATGTAAGGCACTTGACACAACAAGACACAAATACTTCCCACAACTACACACGCGACATATTCCACCACACCCGTCATACTTCTTAAGAGATGAAGCCATGTTTTCAATCAAACGCGTTTTCGAGTTTCTTACCGACGTAAAATTTTTACATCTCATTTCTTATCATGCATGTTGACAACCTGGCCCTTTACACCAGTCATCGTCATTACGTTGTGTTTTGCTTTGTTTATTTTTACTAAAATGTTCTACTTTTACTTCCATGCCACTTTCATGTAATCACTATTGTTTGGCGCTCTTTGCCCTTAGTCGGCCTTGCGCCAATAAACTCCAAACATCATCATCATCATCATCTATATAGCACCATACGCGGAAATCAAACAGGAAACGGAACTCGTACCGAAACCAAGATGGCGGCCATTTTAAAAATACTATTAAAACCTAGTACACCCGCAGCCCTAATCATGGAATCGCCTCATCCCGACAACAAAGCTCTGACTGAGGAGTTCGGGCTTGGATTTAACAACCTCACACCACTTGAACACTCAATGTTTTTATGTGCAAGAGCGGCAGGAGTTGTCGGATACACGGATGGACCGAAAAGCGACCATTCCGTGATACCCACAACAGACGAACGCCCAGCCGTCGGCACTTCTGCCTCGTCAGCCCCGTCGTGACGGACGAATACAGACTGGCACGTATGTGCCGTATTTTTATTACGTTAATAATAGTTCAATTTCAGTAGCAGTATCCCTTATGCCAGTTGGCTGGTGTCGTGTATGGAAAGCCGTTCGCGCGAGCTCTCTGCTCCAACCAGAAAGTTACGAGCGTCAATGCGCGGTGTGTACGGTATTTTTTCCCCGCTCAGAGCGCTTTGACGCCGATTTGACGAAGTCGGCGACGAGCGGCGGCATGTCTCAGGAGTGAGCTAGCGTAAGGGTCCCTGCCGTAATCACTTCGTCGGAAATGAAGCGAGCACACTCGTACTTCCTCTAGCTCCCTTTCTCCTCCGTTTGCAAAGTTCACAAAACATAGCCACTTGCTTAGCCGAGGTTCGTCGTTGGGCAGCGCATGAAAGGAGATCTCTTCACCGGAGGGGATGTCGCACTCCCTCGACGATTTGCCCGTAGTACATGGGAATTTCAGGACGCAGCAAAGAAATTTCATTGTAAAGTACCCGAACAAACTGAAGTTTTCAGTGGTTGTAAACTGAGAAACGAGCTCGTAACGACAGCAGCAACCCAACACTACCCCCATTCCGAACTTTCTGCGACGAGTGGCACGATCTCGTCGCTGCTTGCTGCTCCTTACTCCCCTCGTTTCTATTTTTACCTTTGCTGTTTGGCGATATGACGTAAACTTCCTGTCAAGGGATTAAAGGGGCACTGACACAAAATTTTGAAGGTGAGATAACTTCGGAGATAGATTGGTGGGAACAAATATACATCATCTGCAAATATCAGCGGCGAATACAGCCTAGAACATATTTAAAATCAATTTTCAAGTGTGCGAAACGCAAACCGAGCAGCAGCAGAGGACCACGCGCAATTGTAAAATAAACAACATCCTAACAGGTCACGAGTTTGTGTTTGCCGCTTCCGCACTACCGGCGTTTTTTGCCGGCTCGCCTGGCTCGCCGCTCCAATCGGAGGGCCGGAGGGCGGAGCTTCTGCTCTCGAGAACGAACGACCCGATCGTTGGCGGCGGAGGCGCCGTGATTCGTCAGCTCATCGGGCAGCTGGCCGCGACCAAAGTTATACAGCGATTCCAGGCACTCTGTTTCCTATTACTGTTTATTACCATTGGATGCGAAAACGCGCCGGAGGCACGAAAAGCTCACTGAGCTAGCCGCACGGTCGCCTGTGGCAGGCGGCGGCCACGGCCGCGAAGTGGCCCAGGCCGGCGCAGGTAGTAGTTCGAATGATAGCTTCTTACAACTGCACGAAATTGTCCTCAAGTCCCAACCATGGTGGCTTACATGAGAAAGGAGTTAATGATGCGATGGCGGGTTGCATTAAAAATTGTCATCTGCACCGCTTACGAGAGCGGCACTCGAATATCCGCCGCAGTGCTGAGCCGAAACACATCTGTAGGCGGACCTGTAGGCAGACCGGCCAGCTGCTCCCAGCGCGCGTCTTGCCCCCACCGTCTCGAGCGTCGCGCGTCGTTTCTTTAGCCGCGGTAGCATTTG
Source organism: Haemaphysalis longicornis (assembly GCA_013339765.2). Lineage (NCBI taxonomy): Eukaryota > Metazoa > Arthropoda > Arachnida > Ixodida > Ixodidae > Haemaphysalis > Haemaphysalis longicornis. The sequence continues at coordinate 111,030,179 of CM023456.1, forward strand.
CACTCGCAGCGCCTGCGTCACATCCACGGTCGCTTTTAATTTAGCGCCTCACGAGATCAGTACGTGGGGGGCATTCGCAGAAACTGCCGTCGATGCGGATTCGACAGTGCTACGGCGGCGCTCTGCTCTGTGATATCCCTCCGACGGTCACGTGGATCAGCTTTGTTCACCCAAAATCCACAAAATCCATCGTTTCGCGGCACTCGCTGAAACCGAAACTGCGACTGGCCGCATTAAAATGCCTCTAATTAAACCAACCGTCGCACGCCCTGAAGCAAATGAGGTTTCTACAGGTTATAAGTAGGTCACTAGCTACTTATCGCAACAAAAAAAAACAAGGTGCAAAATTTTTGTATCGGTGCCCCTTTAAGATACCAAGCAAGGTCGTGGTTGTGGTGCTAGAACGGTTCGCTGGCCCCGAAGAGCCTCCAACCCGAAAATTCGCCTGCGCGACGGCGAAATGTCCAGCTCGGCCGGCGGTAGTTTCGTACGCATTGGCATACACGCTTGCGTGTTTATTCGGAACTTCCAACCGTTTACTCCACCGTTCTTAGTGTCATAAAAGGAATGTGCAGTATGTTTCACGGGCATATAGCTCACTATGCAAACTGGTAAGCCCTGCCTAACTTGCGTTTGCTTTTGCCGGCCTCCGCCAATCGCAGAACATTCTATTATGACATCGTAGGTTCTGTTGCGGGAAATGAGCTAGTGGGTCGCGTGGCCATTCCATTTTTTCCTAATTATGTAGCTTATTTGAGCGAAGTTTGCGTTGCAAGTGGTGTCAGTATGGTTCTAACGAGGCAACCTTTCGAATGAACCAAACTTGTGTTTTGTCTTCATGGCTCCTTTAAAAGGGATAGTCTGTGTATCAGTTCTATAAGTTAGGACGTATCATTTACCCAGCACCACATATACACCAAACGAAAGCGGAGGAGCGGCAGCTCCGTGCACTCCAGACGAATACCTTTCCCATCCCACTAAATGCCATCTATTGCACCCCACAATATATTCCCCGCCCGCAATGCCGCTTTTGTGAAGGCCCCAGTACACTCTTTCAAATGGTGGGGTGCTGCGCCAACGCCCCACTAAATTCACGAAATCCCTTCATTTCTCCTTGCGAGCTTTCGGAGAGAGCTCTGACCAGCTCCGACCTCAATGACCAGCACCTACTGGTCCCCAAGTGTTGAGGACTGTTGAGGCTGGGAAAGCTAGAGGGGTCTTGAACTGAGGAATCCTCTTCATTGCTTTTCGCAATAAACACGTTTACTCTCTCTCTCTCTCTCTCTCTCTCTCTCTCTCTCTCTCTCTCTCTCCTCCTCTCTCTCTCTCTCTCTCTCTCTCTCTCTCCCTCTTCTCTCTCTCTCTCTCTCTCTCTCTCTCTCTCTCTCTCTCTCTCTCTCTCTCTCTCGCTCTCGCTCTCTCGCTCTCTCTCTCATGCGAATCCACAGCGTTATCCTCTTCATCATCTTGAGCCCGGTGGTGTGACTGGCCACCCCGTCTATGCATGGGTGGTGTACATGGCCACCGCGGCACGCAACGAACTTTTGTACTGGATGTTGCATATCTCGGCGTTTCACAAGCTGCCTTTAGGGCTACTGCGGCAGCAGGAGGGTCTTCAATTCGCAGTATGTTACAAAGAAAACAATAAGTCAGAATGGCACGTGTGTTGAGTGGCACCTTGCGCGCTGCTACAGTCAAACGCGAGGTACCTGGCTCCCACCTTTCGATTTGAAAGTCGCGCAACTTGCCTGCGCCAGTTTTTCTCACCGCTTTACGAAGGTCCTCGGTGAATGCTTCGCCTCCCTTTTTCTGCAAAAACAAACTAAGAAACCATTAGGAGGTGAGAAAAGTAAGGAGAAATGCAGAAGTGCAGAAGGTCCTAATTATCGATTTTCCTTTGCACTTACCGGCTTACATGGGAATTAGAAAGCGGCGGGAAGCCGCTGTTCCGCTGCAGTGGTTAGGAGACACAGCGCCTCTGTACGAGGACCGGGTTCTAATCGAAGTCGGAATGCTTGTCTCGATTCTTGTCAGGTAAAATAACATCTCCAAATACGATTAAGGATTGATAGATAGGTGTAACCCTACAATGAAGGCTTCCTACGACATAAATAACACTGTCTTACCAGAACAAGATCTGACCACCCTGGAGTAGTATGCGGCTGCAGCTTCCATATGAATCGAAAACAGAACTAATGGCCCTCAGTCTCTAGCAGCTGCAGAGCACAAGACTAATTAAAGATCAGGCCAGCGATGCTGCAGAAGGTGCCAAGAATGCCTGGGCCTTCACTGATAACGCTTAATATTGTTACGTGGCGGCAGAGCCAATGACTCGAACGATGACTAGAGGATGGGGAACGATCTATGTACATAATTTACAATGCGGCCATAACAGCGCCCGCTGGGACCCAGCTACTTCTTCATCGTCCTCGTCGTCTTCACGTGATGAGCCATGATGGGGCATTGGCCGCCTAGGTGTCCCGTGACATTACCCCCCCCCCCCCCCGGTCTAGGGCGACCGTCCCGGTCGAAGCTGCAGCGCGGTGACGATGGGGACGCAGATGAGTAATGTGGGAACACGCATGCAAGGTAGCATGTCCCACACAGCTTCGTCGTCGTCGCAGATGCTTGTTTGTGACGCCACATGCGGCTGCTATCTTCATCGTCTTTGATGGCGTAACATGCCCCTTTCATCGAAGGCGACCGGCCCGGTCGAGGCCGCAGTAGCATGATGAGCTCGGTGAAGGTGAACGATGTGATGAGAATGTACAGTGAAGCTCTTGCCACCGCGGATGTAAGAGATGGATTTGGTGAGCTCTGGCGCACAGCAGCGACGCGCCCACAAATGAATGACGAACCGGCGAGGGCTTGCTACCACGTCGGACCACAGGGCTGGGGACACGTCGTCGTCGTCGTCAGGTCAAACGTCGTTGTCGGATCGGCTCGTCACGGGCTGGGGACACGGGGCGGGGGAACGTCGTCGAGTTCTTGTAGCGGTGGGGCTGGGGCTGCCCGACGTGGTTCACGCACCCTCGATGATTCCACCAATGCCGATGAGGTGCGAAGCTGGGCCCAGGACGGGGATGACGACCCGCACCTCCACCAAATGTAACGTGGCGGCAGAGCCAATGACTCGAACGATGACTAGAGGATGGGGAACGATCTATTTACATAATTTACAATGCGGCCATAACAGCGCCCGCTGGGACCCAGCTACTTCTTCATCGTCCTCGTCGTCTTCACGTGATGAGCCATGATGGGGCATTGGCCGCCTAGGTGTCCCGTGACAATATTAAGGCTCTGCTGAACGGTGACAGCTTCGGAGTGCTACTAGAAGTGCTATAATATAAGATTGCGAGAGGTTCGAAATACAGGTAAGGGCCTTCATTGTAGTGTAAATACCTCACACATTATCTGTTACCGAGGCCCAAACAAGGGTAGGAACTCGAAGTAGTCTCTTCAACGAGGAAGAAAAAAAGAAATCTGGAACAATTCTACAGCATAAGGATACTGTAGCAGGCATTGGGATTAATCTAAACAAGGGGTAAGGATTAAAGATAGTGGAACACATCTAGGTACGCAGATGAGGCTGTTGAGAGTACGGGGGCGTCACATCGGAAATGAATTAGGTAAACACTCTGTACACCATTGTGTAGAGTATCTTTAACACAAAAGAAAGTACAAAGGAAGATAGGAGAAGGTGCAGTGGGCTATTTCAGAGTATCTAATAAGAAAAGCCAAGGTAATATACGGGTTAGTCTGGGAATAGTAGCAAAGCCTCGAAAGATGGCAAAGACGCTGGTGACTACGGAGTAATCACGGATCTACTGAAAGATTGAAAATGCTTTAGTGGAAAAGCTGCTTAACAATATACGCCATTTATACCATGAACCTACAGGGAAAAAATACACCAGTATTAGCGACCGCTGAACTTGTCAGTCATAAACAGCCAAAACGTGTTTCATTCAGTCATACTCCCGCACTGAAAGAAGCCTGGGGCCACAGGAAGTGGCTACACGAAGGTACATACAAAACGTGTTCCGGCGTGCTTACACTTTATAGCCCGAAAGGAAAGTTTCTTATTGGGGAGGGCGTCAGGCAAGCCTACACTATCTCACCGAATATATTTACAGCGTGTCTAGAGGGTGTATTCATGAAGCGTTTTTGGGAGACGTCAGTAATATGAGTAAATTGAGAATATCTGAGCCACTTTGGACTCGCGGATAACATCGACGTGTCCATTGTTCCGAGAGAAGTCTTCCAGAGCATGCTTCAGGGCCTGCACTCGGTAAGGTGAGCCAAAGAAATAAAAATAAATATAAATACCACGAGAGTAATCTTTAAGATACATGAAGAAAGCACTCCTTCAACTAGGCAATGAAATGCTAAAGCAGGTGGATGAGTATAACTATCTGTGGTGAGTTGTGCGCGCCTATCCAAACCACGTGATGAAAAAAACATGTAGAATTCATATGAGCGGGCTTAAGAGCACTGGGAAAACCGTCCGAAATAGCGCAAAATAGGCTACTTCTGCCACTAAATGAAAGGTACACAACCGCGACGTGTACTCCCGGTGAGGACCTCTGTAGCAGGAACTTCGGGACCTACTAAGCATCTTTAAAGAAGGCTTAGGTCGGCCTAACAAGCCATAGAGAGAAGAATGATAGCAGCACGACCGGCTTTATAGATAGCGACCTGCCATCGCAACCGGGGACTATGGGAGCCAGCGAGCCAGAAATAATTGATTGATTGTGGTTTTAACGCGCCGACGCAACGCAGGCGATGAGGCGCGCCGTAGTGGAGGGCTCCGGATTAATTTTGGCCACCTTGGGATCTTTAACGTGCGCCGAAATCTCGAACACACGAGCGTTTTTGCTTTTCGCCAGCGAGCCAGAAATACACGCATCTCCACGAAGTGAATCATGACGAGTGGGCGAAGCACTGGGGATCGTTCTTACCGTAAATCACCCGTGGCATTGCCCACTCGCGCATATCAATGAGTAACAACGCATGTGCAGAGAAAATACAATTCTAATCCAATTCATTCCCATAAAATTCAATTTACTCCAATTCAATCAAATCCAATTGATTTAAATCCAATCCAATCTAATCCAATCCAATCAAAATCCAATCCAATCCAATGCTCCTCGCTCATGCACAACACTGTACACGGACGCCAAGCCCCGGACAAGCACCGGACAAAGCCAAGCCCCGGACAGAGCCCCTAAGGTGCTTCGCCCATAAAAATTGCCGTGTAGTGAAGGCGGGCTCCGTCAGGTGGAACTAAGTTTAATCCCTACACTCGTCAGCTTCTCCTCGCCGGCAGTGGGGCCTGCGAATGCTTGCAAAACATGTAGCACTCGTACCAACAAATTCCGGTTTTACCGATCACTACCTATGTAATACCGGCCAGCAACGAAAATACACAGTTCTTGACTTTTAAAAGTACACTGGCTTTACTCAACAATGTTTAAAACAAAACATAATAGGTTTCGTCACCTATGCGTGTGGCATCGTTTGTTTTAAACATGTGTTATCGAAACTCAAGAATAATGTCCCCTGGCTTTTGGAACATTTTCTCACAAGAATACACGATTAAATCTACTACTGTTTCTCAGATATTGAAACGTCAACGTGCCCAATTAAACCAAACTGTTACCATATCCGCCTGCTCGACTAGCATTCTTTATTTTCGAGCAGTTTCGTTCATTTAAATATGCGCAAACTTGATCAACTTTCGCTTTACGTCGAGAGCTTCCTTTTGACGTGGAGTTCATCCATGCACGTGCAAAAAAACTCACAGTGAGGCTCGAAGTTGTATAAACACACCAAAATGGCCATTCTGTGCGTGGAAGCGCGGCCATTCTCGAGGGAAAACAAGGTTTTTTCACCGAAGGGAGCACTAATCCACGGCAACCTTTTCAGCGGCTGCGGCTTTTTCCCCATGACTGGAGCGCCACGTTTATAGGAGCTGCGTAGGGGTGGCTTACAAGCTCAACAAAAGGCAAAGTTGGGTATGGTAGCCGCCCCAGATCAATGCTTGCGGTGAGAACCACAATTATCTTCGGGATATCTTTCTGAGCCACTGCGCCCGTACCGAAGCGATCGGAACCTGGTGAAAACAATTTGCCTTTATCGGGCGCCTGCCACGTGACAAATACCACAACAGGAAACAAAGCCAAGCCGTTCAAGCCCTATTGATATTTCTTAGTGATTCCTCTCTGGATTCTTCGCTCTATGTTGTGACACAATTTGACAGACTGCGAAATAATGTCTCAATTGCTTTTTTATGGACGATAATCATCTGTACTGTAATCATTTGATTAAGCGCCCCTTTGTATCTGAGACGTTTATTGGTTTTTCTGCTTGCACATAGTTCATTTGTCGATTTGATTGTCATTTCCCATATCTTCCATATTCATTCCTTTCTCTTTTTATCCCCAGTACCCTCCCCCAATAATAAGTAGCAGGTCCAAGATCATTTTCTCAGGCCGACCTCTTCTTTTCAATAAAAATTTAGTCCCTCTCTCTCTACCACGCGTACGATATCTTCACTGAAAGCACGATGCAAAAATGCTGGATGATCCTTCAGCGTATTCTTTTGCGAAAGAGTTCCTTTCGGCTAGGTTTGTCGCCGAGCCTCCTGCCTAAGTCGAACATAACTTACAACCTCGGCATCAGACTCACTGCATACTCACTGCACTTCAGCCAGTAAGTATTGGCAAAGACTGAGCACAACGGACCGAGAGAAAGATGAATTAATGATTGCAGGCGGAGCAAATGCGCGTAAAGCGGAGAAATTGGGATTGAATGCAGCGCCGGCCGCTCCAGTGCCGTCCGAAAGAACTAAACAAAACCAAACAAGCAATAACAAATTCAGCGCGCGGAATCGGCTGGCGTGGGCAGGTCGCTATATAAAGCCAATCGTAGATAGGAGCAACGCTTACAGGAAAGAAACGAGCGTCCTGAACCATGGAGCAAACTCAAGTGGAAGACTACCTGCCTCAAAGAGAACGACAGAAAAGGTGGGAGGTGGTGCTGGATATTTAAGAAGACAAAGTAAAAACAGGTGGACAACCAGGGTTCCAGAGTGGCTATCGAGGGAGCAGACCAAAAGTGGAAGACCGATTACTCGAGGGGCTGATGAGAAAAGGAAATTTGGGGACGACGGTTGTATTCGCACGGCACCGCTATAAGCAGCAGTTGCATTCCAAGGGAGGGGCAATCATCCAGCAGAAGATGATTACTATTATGACAATGGTACTGATCATGGTGATATCAATTAGAAGGCTCACAGTGCAGGACAGAAAGACGGTCATCGAATAGCAAGATTGATCACTGCCACGTGGCAGCAAATGATCGACAAGGTTATGGTATGAGCGTCCTACGGACTGAAAGACCAAGCATGGGCCATTGTTCCTTTCGTGACCGTCGCCATTAGTGACCCACTGCGGTCGGGAAACAAAAGCACATAATAACGTGACCGCAGAACCGATGGGCATAGCATTCTCTTTCGCTCCCCCATGTTTCTGTCTCTGAAAACGCCCCGGTTTATTGCCCCCGCGTGGCGGCATTATCTGGGCAATTTCATTTAGCGCGACGAACCCTGTACGTGCCCCGAGCTCATTAGTCGAATCGGGGCATTTACTCGTGCACGTTTTTCCGTGGGCATTTTTTGTTTGTTTTGTTTGATATTCTTTCCCCTATTCAACCACACCTCTTTTGTTTTCTTTTCATTTTTTTTTAGATTATTGGGCAGTAACCGCAAAGACACTGAACGGGCAGCCTGTGATGCTAGTCTGTGACAGGAAAAGGATGGAGAAGGAGTCCGGAACCCGCAATTAATCAAGACAAAAATAATAACAAAGCTGGAATATAAGCAAGCGTGCGTTCATGACGCATAGAAGATAATAAAAGAAGTGCGAATGCGCACAGACGTGTTTCAGCCGGTCTGGAGTGACTATAGAGAAGGAAGCAACTCAGATTTGTCCCCAGTAGAAAGGCATTACTATAACGAAAGAGATGATTCCGCAGCCAGGGTAGTGATCCCTGTAGTGAACGGAGTGTGACCAATATATGATTCACAGGTGAGTCACGTACATTATTGTAGCCTGGACGTTGGGTTACATGATATACATAATTAGAGAGTACACTCGGACGAAGCAAACACTACGAGAGCAAACTCATGAGCGAAAACCACGGGGAGGAGCATTCCAACGTGTCGAACTGGAAGTTCAATCAGAAATATTCGGAATCGCTACGTAGCCCAATCCAGTGATTTGTACTTGCTGTATTGGAAGAGGTCACCAATAAAGCCCTCATCCATGTCGAGCTTTCGTATTTAACGGCATGGGCATCCCGCCAGAACAGGCAGGTCTGGGCACATCAACACGTAAGACTCGCCTTAATAAAGGTACTTCTCCTACTCCTTCTCTACTTTAAAACATTTTATCGTAGGCCACAGGCGTGGAAGTCTCACCACAATGGAACAAAAAGGGAAGACACTGCCTAAGACGTAGAGTCGGCCAAATATTTAACTAGCGTGCGCGAGCTGCGAATTTTAGGTCTTATGACGGTCTTAGGAAGGAACAGCCTAACAGACGATGGGCCTGTTTGCAATTTGGCTTCCGAACTGTTTGGAACTGGACCTGTTTGCAACTTGGCTTCCGCCATACGCCGCTTACGCATGAAGAGTCGCCACTCCCGAACGCTAGTTAAAGATTTGGATGACTGTACATCTTCCGCTTGTTACAGGGCTAGTTTAAAAAAAATAAGTACATAAAAAGCGAGAAAAAAAAGGCTCTTTAAAGTAGCTCTAAAACATGCATAGATGAATAAAGTACAGGGAAAGGATCAACCTGAGCGCCTCAGGCTAGCTTTACCTGACACGCCTTGCACGAAAACGGCACATAAAACCAAAATAAATGTTTAAAATATTGCAGGAACGCAAAAATACTCAAGCCTGTCGCCTTATCTCTACCTCGCTGAAAAAAAGGTTGTTTTGCTATGCGTGTTGCAGGAACCCACCGGAACAACATTGTGAACCCAGAGTGAATTTTTTAAAAGGTCGGGTCAAACCCTGCCGTAACCGGCATATAGTAAGTGAAACGATCCTGGTCAATCCCCCAAATGGGTATGCGCCACAAACTGCGCAGGAGGCAGCCTGGTTCTTGCGGCGGCAGGAAACTAAACATCCCCCTCGCGAGAGACACGATCAAATGCAGAGCATTTCCGGGGGCGCACGACGTTAAGTAGTTTGGGTTACGTTAATGTTGTTGAACTTGTTGCTGTTGGTTGTTGTATTGTAATTAAAATAGGAGACGTAATTACGTGGTCACGTGACATCATTTATGAGCAGGTGGGTATGACATCATTTATCAGCATTTGGGTATGATTATTGTGGCGCAGTGGGAAGAGCACCATGTACCTCGCGTTCCGCCCACAGGTAGTGAATGCGTTGTATCAGCAGCTTCTTGACGTAGTTTGCATGAGTCAAGGATATAAGGCGCGTTCGTAGCCCTCCATTCTGTGTCGGCTTTGTGGCGCAGTGGGTAGAGCACCATGTACCTTGCGTTCCGCCCGCAGGGTCTGTGGGATCGAAACCAGGCGCCAGTAAGTATTATTTTTTTATATAGTGTAGGGGGATGGGTGCGGGACGACGATGGACAACTAGAACGGGTGACATCGTGAGTAAAAGAGATGCTCTGCATTTAAAATCCTGCGCCAATGATAGAACACTAACATTCACACTCGTAGATTTACAACATCAGTTACCCCAACTACTCTGATCAAGCATAGACAGACAAGCCTCCTTTCTTTTCTGAGATCTCCCACAACTCTTGCTTCTTGCGATCCACTTCCGGAGCAGTGCTAAAAGTGTCCGACGGACTCGAGTGAAATGCTTAAGTGTTTTCTTCTTTTTTACGGCAGCGAAAGCCTATAGCTGTATTTGGCAAACATGTATGGGTTGGTGACCTGAGTCGATGTTAGACCCTCAGTTCGTCAATTCCGGTTGCTGTACATGGCGTTACCAAAACGTTATGCAGTCAAATCTCGTTACCACGAACCCCACTATAACGAATTTCTCAAATTTACATATATTTTAAGAATCCCCGCCAGTTTACCGATATTTTCATTGTAAAGTATTTCAGAACCATGAATTTCAATACAGCGCATATTTCTCAATAAAGCACGTAATTTATTTTCCACATTATAGAAGAGGTACATCAGTATTACGAATTCGGCTAAAAGTAACAGCGTCGCAACTCTCGCGTGAAACCGAAACCGCGGTTTCTGTGTATTGCCTGAGTGCAGTAGGTATCATCATCACTATGTCGAGTGCCAACACCTGGTGCCGCCACAAAGCTGTGGTGTAATGTGCAGTAGTTTAGTAGTCTTAGCCGCGTTTGCCTCTTCTCTCTCTCGTTGTGTTGGGTGACGGGGGCCGGTCGGCCGTTCTTCACGCTAATCACGTGTGCGGGCAGGTATTTCTTTGTTGTGGGTGATTTTTCTGCCAAGTTTGTGATTTCCTGCAAAGTTTGTGCGAGATCTAAATACGAATGCAGCTAGCGACACAGCAAAAAAAGAAGTGAGAGCAGTCATCATTTTAGTGACTATGATGACGCGAAGGAAGACGACTGTGGTTCACCGAACACAGAGAAGATGAAATCGTGTCGAACATTGATGGTTCAGTGCACATGAACAAATTCCGCACTTTCATTGCTCGGTGCAATGCTGTAGGTGCTGTGCAAGGTTGAATGTGTCGAGGTATTCCTAATTGTTCATACGTGCTGCACGCGAGAGAAGTGAATAACTGATTTCTTCAAATAAAGTAGCTTTGGTGTGAGAGCAACATTTTGATTTGGGAGTTTGCCTGCCTGCACACGCGTCTACTGCTAACGTACGTCATTTTCATTCCTAGGTTTGAGCAATGGCTTACAACCGCCAGTTTTTCATTTCAACGATATTTCAAAGTAACGAACGATTTTCGGTGGTCCCGCGTGGTTTGTTAACCAAGATTTGACTGCCGTCCCACAAATGCGCGGTACACCGTGTTTTAATGGTACGGTTTTTTCAATAGTGGCATGAACGATGAAAATTTGTGGTTGTATTCTCAGACAAAATGTGAATGTGTATTGGTGATATGGTGATTGGGGAATGTGTATTGGCTGTATTACGCACTAAAGTACGTCAATCAGAAAAGACGCCAACTTAGAAGTGCCTCTTCACAACTTAATGCCCGTTTTGTATTTAGAATGGTTTCGAATTATCCCAAAAAGCATAAACTGGTCTCACCTCTTTAGGGCGCCAAAAGCGAGTTCAACGAGTGTTAAGACCAAAGCTACTCTAAGAATAAAATGAAACAACTTTCGGATGGTCGTAGGAAAGATGGGAGCTCAGACGAAAAAAATTGGTTCATCTCCTCGTATGCCGGAGCATTTATCTACACTAAAATTCCCTGCAGTACGGTCTATACCATTACGGTAATTTTCAATAAAGAAGATCGCGATTATTTTCCACTTCCATTAGCTGCAACATCGAAAGACTTCAGAGACACATAAAAGGCGCAAGCTAACTAGGCGTAAAGACTACATACGACCTTTGAAGTAAAACTGTGGGCGTGAAGGATGTTAAGACGTTAAAATACTGAAATAGATCGCATGGGCCCGAAACCTCTCGCTATCTTCGGGGACCTCGCTTCGAAGGGCAGGCAATTAAAACACGGCAGCACATGTTGACGTAGCTCACGTTTGCGGCACTCGATCAGATCAGACGCTTCTATTAAATCGGTTCCTTTTTATATCCAGGGCGTATCGCGCATCCTCACTTCGTTTTTTTTTAACTCCAGCTTTCGCTGGTGCAAGCACCCACTTATTGAAATCGCCCGCATCAGCTTCTATTAGGGTGCTTTTTGGAAAACAGGAGTGCAATGCTGGCGACAGAAATACTGGTTCACTCCAAAATACCACAACCTATCACCACGTTTCACGTGTGTCCTTCAACCCCTCACCTTGAGCTAATGACCTCCGGCGTTCAAAACGTGTCTGTGTGTCTGTTTTGCCCGTACAGGGCGATAAAACAATTGCTAACTCATACTGAAGTGTCTACACGAGGTGGTAAGCAAGTGTACCTAATTTTCCTTTTCAATCCTGGGGCAGTTAAAACTAATTAAGTAGCATATTTTCAACGCACCTTTTGTTGCCCAGGTGCGCTCTAAGATTCCACAGTATACCTTGCGCTGTACCCTAAATGTAGAACCCACCTGAAGGTTGTTCTTACGCTGAAGCTAAAGCTACTGTATGACATTCCTCCATAGCCTTGTGGCAAAGCACCCGTTTTGGTGTGCAATCGAAGCATCACAGCTACGGCATGCACTGCAGCGGCATTGCAGACGAGGGACCTGAGAGCCAATAAATAATTTGCCCTTTATTTAGTGGTTCTCTTAATACTTGACCAAAAAGCAGTGAAAAAATTGACTGCGACACCTGACCACACGTACCCCATATTTCACACCGTTACCGCTGTAAAACGTCTGCACTGAACCATTCATCGTTCGCCATTCTAAGTGTTACCTGTAATCAGAATTATTTCAACCAAGCAGTGCACGAAAAGCGTACGAGAGGAACCAAACGCTGTTTTGAGTGGCAAGATGTAGTTGGAGTGAACGGGTATCATTTTTCAGGGGTTTACGCCAATCGCCGCAGAAACATTGCCGTATTCTGTGAATACCCCTATCGGCATTATCAAGTCTCGTTTGCAGTGGGGGTTAAAACACAATTCTAAAAGGCGCCCTCTGTTTTAAAATCTTCTAACTTGAGCGTACTTGAAATAGTGAACAGTGTGTGTAGTTTGGCGAGTCGATGGGGATTTGTAGCTTCTAAACAGCATTTTAGCTTCTTTTAGCATTTTGGCATTTTAGCATTTTAGCATTTTATCAATTAGCTTCTAAACAGCATTGTAGCTTCTAAACAGCATGTAGCTTCTAAACAACAGGAGATGTTACACCTGTGGGTGCTGGCTGACAACTGCAGTTTATTGCGCAACGCCAAGCGCAACACGTCGTGAGTGGGAACGCTACTGAGTGCAGTGGCGCACCCACGGCGGGGAGGGGGGGGGTTGGGGGTTGTAACCCCTCCCCCTCCCCAGGTCCGTCGACCCAAACCCCCTCCGCACGCCTCTTCCACCGAACCGAAACCAAAGTTCACCGAACGAAGTGTGTAGTCTCGGAAGCTTTTATTATTGGGCATTTGCAGTTAAATCTCGAAGAAGAATATTGCACGGTCGGCATTAAAAAATAAAAGAAAACTAGAGCACGATATTTTAGGATTGTGCTTTTAAGACTGTGCTAACCAACTTGCGTATAACTTGAAATAATTTGAGAAAACGAATGTGAAAAAATTTTAGTGATACAAAAAGTGTCCGTGGGCAGGTAATTTGGGGAAGATTAAGATTTCCTGTCGGTTTTAAATGTTTCCGTAGCACCCCACCTCCCCCCTACGGCACGCCTCATAGCCCACGCTAAACCGCAAATAGGAGCACAGTTTTTGTAGGGCCAGATTATACCGCTTTCTGAACTTCTGTGAGCAACTTCCATCGCGAGATTTGAATCATTCGTCGTCTTCTAGAAAAAAAGGACGCTGAAATTTCCAATAGGTTGGGGCTCAGTATTGTCGAGCTTGCCTACTGGCCTCAAATCAAATCTACCAAGATCAGATCGAAGTTATTGTATTTCATTTGAAAGCTTAAACAACTGTTTTTCATTCAACACTAAGCACTGTGCGAGCCCTCCCTCTCCTGTTGAATAAAAAAAGGTTCGTTTTTCTTTATATATATATATATCTCCTGAGTTTGTAACATTATAGCGAGGAGGCCAGCAACGCTTCGTCCGCAGTTACGAAAACCACTTATCACGGATAAACAATGATGTGTTAAATAGGCTTTCAGAAATATGTGTTAATGTGACTGTTCAGTGCAAAATTTTGTTCACTTGCAGACAGATTGAATTGGAGTAAACTTTCACATTCAGACGTATTTTAAGTTTGGGCCCTGTCTTTGTTCCTCGAAACTGGCTTCGCCATGTGAACCGTATTTTTCAGTTGGTAGACAGGTGAACAGCCTTTTTTAGTATCTCGTATAGCAGCGAATAGTTGTTGCGAAGCCCTCGTTGCGTTTGCTGTTTTTCCCTGTTGTTTAGAACTGCTTGGGGCATCAAGGCCCCCGTTTTACTGAGAAACGCATGTAGCCTGTGTTTGCGCGCCGACCAACCGGAAGACGTGGCTATTACGGGGTGAGTGGATCGTCCTGGCCGAGTTTCGCTGGGGATCGGGTATCCGCGTTGTAGAAGATTCCGCACTCCCTGTGGTGTTCGCTCCGAGCTCCGAGCCCTCTCTCTACTTCCAACGGCCGTTCCTGTTCTTTCCACTCTTTGCTTCCCTGTTTTGTCTCAACTATTTCGTCTACGTCAATAATTCTTTTGCTGGAGCGCGCGTTTTCGGGTTCAAACTTTGTGTCTGTTAGTGTTGGGTTCCTTTGTTGTTGCAGGGACCAAGGTTGATCAACTGCGGAAAATGTGTCCAGAATGCGCTTTTCTTTTCAATGACCCGGTCGAAACAAATCAAAGCCCTGTCCGACGGGTTCACGGGGAGCAGCTGCCGGCGCCGGGGTCTCACTTCAGAAACGCTGCCGCCCGTCGTTGGTCCACACCTTCACCATCAGCTATGTTCCGTTTAGTACACTTGCTCTTGTCGCAATTTTTTTCTTTCAACTACTTCTTCGGCCGCCAAGGTCCAGGTATTCTAAGAAATCCAGCGGAGTGTGTCTTTGCGCGCCGACCGACCGGAAGAAGCGGCTGTTACGGGGAGCCATCGGCCCAGCTTGGGTTACAGCGCGGCAGCGGCGTTCCACACCCCCCGTGGCGTCGGCCCTGGCCGGTATCGGGCTCCGGGCACTCGGTCTAGTTCAAACGACCTTGCTGTCTTTTCCACTGTTTACTTTGGTGTGTTTTGTCTGAACTACATTCTTTACGTCAATAATTCTGCAAGTGTGCGTTTTCAAGTGCAAACTTTGTGTCTGCGTGTCATTGGTCCTTTTCTCTTTGGCGGGAACATGGCTGATTGTTGTTCATAAGCGTCTCCCGGATTGGCTGTAAACAGTGGGGCCAGAATTTGCATTTCTTCCACGTGTCCACTTGAAGTAACTATAACACCGCCCCGCCGGCTGCAAGGGGGCCCTGCACCAGGAAATCATTCGAGAAACGCTGCCGCCCTTCGTCCGGCCCTTTAGCCAGGAGACTGCAATCCAGTCAGCCATGCCCCGTTAAGTACTCTTGTTCTCTTTACTGTTTTTCTCATTTAATGCAATAATTGTATTGTTCGCGTATCTTTTTTTTTAATGTGAAGGTGCATTCATTATTATATTCGTCCTGCAGGCGAATTGTATAGGTTATGGCGGCTGATTTATTGCTCAATTTTTTCGTGTAAAAAATAATAAAAACTCGGCTACTCTTTAGAGTTTTATGAATTTTTTTATTTTATTTTTATCTGTTTGTATTACTTACACTTGTCTTTATATTTGTTTTTTTATGTTTTTACATTTATATATTTTTATATTTTATATTTGTTGTCAAATTTTCAACCCCCACCCCCCAGACAAAAATCCTGGGTGCGCTAATGACTGAGTGCCATACAAAAGATACCGATCATTGCTAGCCCTTCTAAGAGCGTCCTTCAAGAAAACGTTTTGGGATGCTGCGCAACGGTTCTTGTGCCCGTGGCCATTTGCCCGACACCTCAATTATTTTCATGCTGTTTTTAGGGGCAGCTCCAACTGCTGCAAAACTAGCGCAGCAGAAAAAGAGATAATGATATGTTACCAATACACCGTAGCGGCCCTTCTGTGTGCATTGTGCTTGTACATGTCGTGTCTGCACTTGGCACGTCTGGACCTGGACATAAGAAGCGATGAGAACGCCATTATATTTTGTTCGGTGTTTTCAAAATACAGTATGATTTTCTCGCGTCTTGAAAAGCAAATAACATGCACGTCTTCTTAGTTCTCTGTTCCATTATTACGCATGCCCTATGCCCACGTTAATTTACACTTTCATCTCTATAAGCCAACCACTGAGACAGTAAAAACAGGAACAGAAAAGTCTTACTTCAAGAAGCGTACCTGCCAAACTTAAAACACACTGTAAGACAGGGAACAAAAAAATGGCTGATGATTACTATACTCCCTAGCGCGAAATTTCCGCGCAGGGCAAACTGCATTCTTCTCGGTCACGGCGCATAGCTGCTGTGTCTCAGGAAGTGATTACGTGATGAGCTAACGAACGGCAGCACGCGCTAGTCTTCCCTTATCTCGAAGCGCTTAGCCGCCACCGAGCATGTTGTTGCAAAGCGCGTTTGAACCTGCCGCGCAAATGTTACGTGTTTCGGATGAGCCGCGCGACAAGGGGCATGTCTCACTGCCTCGCCCTCACACTTTCGCCAAACGCCGCCGCCCACGAGCGTCTCGTGTGAGCTCAGTATACTGCCCACTCCTTTCCCTTTCGCCACACTTTCCTTCGTCATTTTGCTTCTGTCTTCGCTCGCTCGGTTGCGATGCCGTGGATGCCGCAAAACCGCAGTGTCGGCCTCCAAAGTGCTACGCACTAAATCAC
Organism: Haemaphysalis longicornis; assembly: GCA_013339765.2. Taxonomy (NCBI): domain Eukaryota; kingdom Metazoa; phylum Arthropoda; class Arachnida; order Ixodida; family Ixodidae; genus Haemaphysalis; species Haemaphysalis longicornis. Next base: position 111,046,839 of record CM023456.1, read on the forward strand.
GTAGTAAAACAATGTGCTAACATTTAACTTTATTTTCGCAAACGCGACAGCAGGTGTATGTATGCCCGTGCTTACCATTGTTCATTTTGCATACTTGCAAGAATGCTTCTTGGTTTGTTGGCTTGTTCGCTGGCCTGGTTATTTTGTTTGTCGGGAGCTTTCTGCACCAGCACTCAAGGCTTTACTGTTGGATGACGAAGGTTACACTTTGACTTTCTGTATTGCTAGTGCCTTCATTAGTGTTATGGCGTTATTGCGGTGGTGTATGGATTTGAATCCACCTGAAACCACTGGTACCACCGCTAAAACTGAGACTGCCTGTCGAGCAGCAGCTCTTCATAGACCCTTTGTAGCCATCAAACCCCCAGCCCGCATCCCCTTCCCTCGAAAAAGCAGATTCTACAACACTAAACACTTGCAGGCCTCCCTCTGCAGCACATGCTCTCTTCGTTTCCATGGTTACGGCCTCGGTTAAGCGGTAGGCTTCAAGATACGATGAGCTAGAGAGAGAGTATACGCCGCTCCTCAGCCGATGTAGCCAACCTCCACTCGTGCTGGGCTGTGTTTTCTAATTCGTTACTCTCCTCCTCGCATTATTTCGTTGTGCTTACGCTGTATTTTCCTACATTTCCCCCTGTACCTCTCTTCCCTGTAACTTTTATTCGTTCTGCACTTTTCTTTCCCTTCACTCCCTTTAAATCGTGCCCGTACATCGGTCGCATGTCACGCTCTAGCCAGAAGCACCAACGGATGTCTTGCAGCTGTGCTTTAAACGGAATTTGGCTACGGAAGAGAATAATGATAACCAAATTGCAGCGTCTCTGCCGCTCCCGCCCAAAAAGAACTACTTTGGTACACTACTGATACCTACTTAACGTATTCGGTTGGCCGCTCCGGTCCTCTGGCTCGGAGTCGCCAGATGCAGAGGCGGCTCGCAATCAGAGCGCGAGAGGCAGCGTACCAACCGAATGCATCGGCGATCTCGGAGCAGCGCGCTTGTAGCGCCACCCAGCAGCCAGCGCGGGAAGCCGCCGGGTAAACATTCCTGCGCTGCATCGACGAATGGCGCCGGGCTTCTCCGACATGTCTCAACCGTCTCAACGCAGCGACATCCCACTGAGCCCAGCACAGTCCGTCTTTTTGACCATTTATGACGGTAAGTTCACGAAAAAAACTAGTGAAAGAACTTACTTTTTGCGAACCGCTCGAACTGTAAAGCAGCCCCTTCGCGCGTGTTGCTGAAGCAGTTGTTGAGTTAACCCCTGTATTGGCACCGTCGTTTTCACCCACAGGCAGGTTTTGCAAACATCTAATCGAGACTGTTATATTAGTAGAGGCCAACAATGTAGCTCAAAATCAGCGTGCAGTTGCTGTACACCAAGCAGCCGCCACGTTGTCATCTGCTGCTCCGCATGGTATTTAGCTTGCTAGAGCGGTTCATCCATTCCATATTCTGAATCCCGGCGTTTTCGTATGTACATACGCATTGCAACTGCTGCATCGTTTAATCGGGGAAAATAAATCGCTCCAGTAGGAATTCAACTTCGTCATATGCGCGATTGATCAACCCACCCTTTCAGTTGCCTTCATACGAATCGCAGAACGCGTCCTGTGCAGCAAAACGCTTTTGCATATGTATGATAACCCCTCGTGATATCTGTAAATGTCATGTCACTGAAATTGACTGTTTCCCGTAGGTGACGAACCAAGCCCCGCCTCGTGTGTGGCCGCAGGCACTGCAGACAGCTTGGGCACTCCTTGCTCTGGTAAGCACGAGCCTCGCTGCAACGTTTATTTTTTTTTCTGTTGTCACTGTGCTAGACTGTTTGCAAACAGGCGGGCCTTGAGTTCAGCGTTTACTGCTTTTTCTTACTGCAGTGACAACAAAACTATCATTTCTTGGCCATTCAAAACACTGGTTTTTCTTGCTATTGCACAAAATCTGAAAATTTGTAGAAATTTCACCTGTATTTTTACCTTGCATTTGTTTGACCTTTACTTCAACGTTAACTGCAGTCTTGCATGTACTTTTCCTTTGCTTACTATTATGCTGCAGTGATCACACAAAAAAAATTGTGGGGCCATTCGAAACGCTAGTTTTTCTTGGTAGTACACCAAATCTGTGAATTTGCAGAATGTCACTTGTGCTATAACCAAGCATTTATTTTTCTCTGATGAAAACAGGACCATGGGAAGAAGGAGAAACAAGGCTTTTATTGATGCTATATGCACGATATTCAAACAAGGTCGGCCCTATGAGAAAGTTTCGCAGCAAGCGAGTTATGTACGAACACATTTCCAAGGAAATACTCCAGTCGACCGGAATCTACCGAACCGCAACACAATGCGAGTCACGCTTCAAGACAATAGCCAAAAGGAAGAAAAATCAAGACACCAACAACAGGACATCAGGCCAGACTCGCTGCCAGGTGTCGTACGAAGAGGAGTTCGCGCAGATCAGAGCAGCAGATGATAGCATTGAACCCGAAGTTCTTCGTGGTGTCCACTCAGTGACATATAAGAGTGCGCCTAAGCCAACTGAGGAAGCCAGCACATCTAGCAGCACAACTGCACCCACTGAAAGTATTGACCACAGCAGCTCCGAACCTCTGGATGATTCCGCAAGTGAGGCTACTGAGAATGCAGGCAATCAACAACGGAAAAGAAAGAACAAAGATGAAGCTGGTCGTCCCAACGCTGGCCGAATGAGGCACATGGAATATTTTTTTGAACGAATGGAGAAACTGAATCAAGAACGAGAAGCCAAAAAGGATGAAAGAGAAAAAAGGAGAGAAGAACGTCATCTGGAGCTGGTTAAATTGCACAGGGACCACATTGCTGCACTGAAAGACCTTGCAGCAAAAGCAGACACATGAAGACAGCATTACCTGCACACGTGCCTGCCTATGTATGTCGACATACATGTAAAATAAAACTTCTTTTGCTATGATACCAACTTTCCCCCAGTTAGTGCTCCCATCACTCCTTATAGTTGCCGCATCAAACTGTCTCTCTTCAGTTCGCCTAGACGGCGCAGCACACTTTCACGGTCAGTCTGCGGCTGCCTGTTTTGATCCAGCTCAGCGCGCTTTTCTCTGATCTGTAGTAGTGCATCTTGTCTTATTTCTTCTCTCTCATCTTCAGTCAACAGGTCCTCCACACCTGTGTCACCACTGTCCAGGCATATGTTGTGGAGCACGCAGCATGCTATGATGAACTGCGTGATTTTGTCCACGCTAGTAAATTCAATGTACCGAATTTGCCGAAACCTCTGCTTCAATAAGCAAAAGCATTTTCAATCACCACCCTTGTAGACGAAAAGGCGATAATTGTACCTGCATTTATCTTGAGTCATGTTGCCGTAATTTTAAACGGCGTAAGCAGGTGTTTCCCTAATCGCATACGCTGCATCTCCAAGGATGTGATATTTGCCTACCTCGCAAAGTGTGGGCAAGTCTTGCTGAACGCTTGATAGACTCAGCACACGGGAATCGTGTACCTTGCTTGGTGGGCCGGTAAAAACATCTTGAAATCTTCCTTTGCAATCGCAGATGCCTTGCATTGTCATTGACACCTCGTCGTGTCTGTTAATATATGTGGACCTTATCTTATTCGCAGGGCAGCGCATCGAAATGTAGGTGCCGTCGATGCATCCTATTACACCTGGGAATCCTGCAAGCTGAAAAGAGAGCAAATAATTGCTAAGTCAGAATAAAACTATGGGCATACTTAGCAAAGGCTTAAGAAATATTTTCAAGTACACTTCAGTTTGCAGCGTTGAGTGTAATGCATTAGAAGTTGAAATTATTGGGCCTGATCGGCCAAGCCATGTCAAGGTGATTCTATTTTGTTTATATGTGTAATCCCAAGAACAAGCATGCAGTACCTTCTATTATATTGTTTTCAGTTTAGTAAACAAAAAATGGAGTTCGAAAGGACTGCTTCTTCACGCATACTTTATTGTTCCCCGACATAATGTATGAATGCACATTAAAATAATACAAGGCAATATACGAACTCACTTCCTGGAAATCCTTGGCCAAAGCCTCTTTGTCCAATCCAAAGTGTATGATGTCAGGGGCAATCTTGCAGAGGAAACCAAGCACTCTTTCAGTTATAGCGAAGTGTGTGGACTCTGCCATGTCGAAGAGGACAGCAACCTCTCTCATTGAGGCCTTGTTGACAGCATACCTATAAATATTGTAAATGTTAAGTGTCGTAACAAGTAGATGCCAGAACATTCATGCAACTGCATAATGTTGCATGTAAATCAAGCACACGCAGTAAGGAAGGGGGGCGGGGAGGGGGCGTTCCTCAGGTCACTTTTGTTCAGACTGCGTACACGAAATACTGCCTCAAGGATGTTAATACCTCTTCACATTTTTGGAAGCACAACAATGAAAAACGATGTTCCTTCAATGCAATTTTTTAAACCTATAGCGGAAGCACAAGCACTAAGCAGCATGGTTGCTTAAACAAAATCTCTCCGTTAACGAACGTGAAGAGATGACGAGGAACTTCCTTCACGATGGATTTCGACACGTCTGATCGTAATCGAGAAAAAAAATTTCACAGAAGGTCGATATCCATGTTGCCGGTTGAGTACACTGTTTGTCGTACACTGAACATTGCAAGCAGCGCTTGTGGCAAGTCGCGAACAGAAAATGCAATTTGCTCACCAGAGAAATGAGAGAATGTGCTCCTCTGGCGTTTTCACGGGCACACCGCCATGGCTTCTGTCTGACGGGAAAAATTCCGATGCTTCAAACTGTTTGATCAGCTCGTAACACGATGAACGTGGGAGGCGGAAGTTGCTGCGAAACTGTAAATGGAAATAACATTACGTGCTGCCACATTTGCCTTGCGGCCGACCTTACCTGCTTATCGGAATAATTGCTAACAACGTTCCGAACGTAGCCTTCGACTTTCGGAACATCCAGAGGCTCGGAGAACAACTCAGCGAACTTGTCAGCATATATCTGACGATCGTCGTCGTCGTCGTCCGAGCTGCTAGTTTCAACGTCTGCGAGCTGCTGGAACAGCAGCATTGACGTTTCTTCCGCCTCTAGTAGCCGTCTCCTTTTCGACATGGTGCAAAGAACTCTCCACACTCTGAAACGCCACGAACAACCACTGGAACAACGTGCACGAAGTAGGCAATGTCGTTTTTCTCCCCTCTGAAATGCGCGCTGGCGCTGTCACCTGCCGGCAACCGCGGCGTTTTGTGTCACGTGACCCACCCTCCCGGCCAGATCGCGCCACGCTCTCACTTCGAAGTCAGAGCGATCGGGAGCGCTCCGAGTCGGAGGCCGACGCTCTGAAAAAACCAACCGAAGGTAGTTCGAGCGCTCGAATTCTACCAACCGAAGGCGCGCACGCTTTTCAGAGCACTCCAGAGCGCTCGTAAACGCCCATCCGAATACGCCATTAACAAGCAGAACTAAGGGCCCGCTGTCGCTGGAATTAAGATGAATATGGTTTGTTAAAGTGCTTCGAGGCAATTGAACTCGGCAATAACGTAATACAGTAGTAGATTGCAAGACTATGGCTTTTGGCAGCTTAATTTCCCGAGGACGTGCAAGAAAATATAAGTGCATGAAGGTGTTTTCGAATAATCTCAACAGTCAATATCCACAAATTGTGTTCGAGTAGCTTATTTATACGCTGCGTTTGACTTCTTTGCCTTCCGGTGAAAGAACATAAATATAGAAATCGAGTTAGCTTAAAGCAAAATAACAACGGGGTTACTCATTCCTTTCGTTGGTGGATATCATTTTTGTGATAAGTGTAGAATCATTAAGAGAGATGTGTCTATTTCAAGTATTTTTGGTCACCCGCGATGGTTATCTCGGCCAACTGAGTCGTGCAATGGATACTTGCGGCAGAGTATCAACAGATTAACAATACAACCTCAGGTGAACAGACAGCGCAGGGAAGACTGCATGCAAGAGGGCTTGCCCTAGCCGGCATTTCCACCTGAATAATGGGCAGGTATATTGGGAAAAATGTGAAAACATGTGCCGCACACAAACACATGTGACAGAGGACAGCTTGCAGACTAATGCCCGGGTCCGCCATCCTCAATCATTCCGACCAGCCTGCAGGGGTTGCGCCCATGGCTTTCTCTGGAGAATAACGTCGGACGCCGCGAATCCGAACTGGGCGGGGTGGCCCGCCCAACGCATGCTCATTCGTTTTGAGCGATATTAATGCACCGCTGTCGGCGTTCCGAGAGACAGAAATACGTTCCACCCGGGCGACTATACAGGCTAATGCAGCTCGACATTACGTGCAGGGATGTGGCTCGAAAGCATGACCCAGAATGGAAGACTTCTTTTTAAGGTATCCTGTCAAGATTTTTCCCTGTTTTGACCTCCTTTAGCCAAACGGGTGGGGATGCATTAATATTACCTGCTGCCTTGACCCAGTCTTCGCGACGTGATTTTTCACAACATTAACGTTTGTATAGTTGATTAATTTATACTTTTCTGTATTTCAAATTATACGTTCTAAAAATGCGCTTGTAAGAATTTCTGATACAATTTTTATTCATCCCAACTTGCAAGGAGTTTTGGGTAGTGAAAGTTTGCTGCAAAGGGCTGGGCACTACTGCCTCCCCCACAGAGCAACTGATACCTTGCTTGGGTAAGCTGTCTTTGCCTAAATTCCCGAACCGCACATGCTTTCATGTATGTACAAATCAAAGCAAGACCATATTATCATTGAAGGGCTTCCTCAAAGCTGCAGTGACTCTGTTAAGCACACACGGCTTCGCACATGACCGCTCTAAGCAATCTTCCGACAAAAATGTATGTTCATAAAGCTTATCGCATACCAGAAGAGTGCTTGGTTCTTTGCATCTCTTCCACCATGCTTGAAGCGTTGTTGAAGTCGCGACGCACTGGTTGCGGGAGACAACCTACGCTAATTGTGAGCTTGACTTCATTCAACTTCCGGTTTACGCATGCTTTTCGCAAATGTTTCTGCTAAGATCCTCAGTATGGTGGTTCCATTGATTGGGCACGCAACTAAACTCACAAAATATCGATGCCGTAGCTCGTCAGTGTCTGTCCCACGTTTTGCACAAAAACCAACGTTTGCTACGGTAAGCCATTGGATTGAATTTGGTAGTGCTGTTCTTCGCTTTAGTGCCACCTGAAATGGTAGTAGTAATGCATAGCATCCATCAGAAGAGCCGCAGTCTGAAATTTTCGACTTGTGGGTTATCACGGAGACGAACATTATGGCGGTTGCCAGCAGAGCTTATGGCCCTGGGTATGTCCACGCAATAAACCATTAGAGAGGGAAGCGAAAATCTCTTGTATCAAATGCTTTCGGTGCGCGCCGCTGCGCGCATTCAGGACCTGAAATTCAGCCAACATGAGCTCCAATTCTTTATGCGATGGGCTTGCATGTCTGGCCAGAAGATGTGTGACGCTATTTTAAAAAAATGATAAGCATGCAGTTATTGAATAGGCCATGCGCAGACTGCTGGCGGCATTGCTTCAAGGGTCCATAAAGACAAAAAAAATCAGCTTTGCAAATTTGAAAAAAAACTATCCTTTGGTAACCCCTTCAGCTTCATTTTCAGCCACCAAACAGAACTTTTTGACAGTGGAGCTGTTTTACAAGCCTTAAGTTCGTCGTTGAGGCAAAAAGAGAAAATAAATGTCGAGCGCTCGTGAGCGCGTGCCGCGCAGGACTCCCAAAGCGTCCCCGGCACGCGCAGTGCCTTTAAAAAAATCTGGAAAGAACACCTAAGAGCGAGAAAATGCCCAGTGCTCGTAAGCGCGTGTCGCGTCCTCCGAGTCACCTGCTCGCGCAGTGGCATCGCGCAGCAACAAAAAACACTCCAGCGCTGTCGCCAAGGGCTACCGTGAAGGTAAAAACGAAACTAATGGTACAGTGGAAAAGACGCCCTGCTTGGGAGAGGTCACCGCAACCGCCGCTTTCTCTAGAGGCCCTTTTGGAAAATTGGAGACATGTCTACGAGTGTGCCAGTACTTCCCGAGACGACTTGGAGTTCCCGCCACCGCTGCCTGGAGTCGATGACGACGAGCTGGTGAAAGTCTACAATGCTGAGTATGCCTTTGCATCAACCACTCGCCGCGAAGAAGACGACGACCTCTTCCATGCATAAGACGACGATTACTAGCACCACGACTACGCAATAAACTATGATATAAAACTTAACTATGTGTCCGGCAGTGCTCACCTACAACAACTTCACCATCAAGTCTTTCCCGTGAGGGCAAGCTTCTCTATTAACCGGGAAAAATGCAACAAATGTTGAAAAACCTTCACTTTTTGGGCTACAGGGACGTAGTAGCGGACAACAGTGACACAGTTATCTGTGGGTTATTTCACGTTAACATTGACGTGATACGATCAAACGGACCTGGATGCCCCACTACCATCTCCCAGTCATGTTGCCCAGCGGTGGCTTAGGTCGGTGTCCACCAATCTCGCAAACAGGATCCTGTTACGTCATAGAAAAATCGCCGAAAAGTGGCGGTTAGTCGCCACTGTCTCATATTCCTTTTCGATATCTCTATTATTTGTTCCAAGTCTGCGATTAATCTGGCATCATTTTTATTGGGAGAAACAGCCTGTTTATTAAACCAAACTTGACTTACTGCGAAGCAGTATACCTCTAACCAGCCAAGAAAATTTTTGTTTCCGCGTCACCAGGAAACCCCCAGGCTACTACTGGCTACACAAACATACACCCTAGGCTACTACTGGCTACTGGCTACGCGTACGCTACGCAAACCAACCGCTAGCGCCGCCTTCGATCGAACCTGGGCACGAAGAGAAGAAGGGCGAGAGACCTTCGTCTTGCCGACTAAGCTACGCCCACACGTAGAGACAGGGAGACACAGTTGTTTGGATTCAGCGTCTGGGGAGGGGGAGGGCGCTTTTTGGAGGCGACGCATGCAACAAGAATGATGGTGAGGCAGTGAAGGGATGACGCCGTAGTCGCGCGTGCCGCTCTCCTCCTCACCCTTCGGAAGACTCTCCTCTCCGTTTTATTTCTGCCAACGCTGCTGCGTTCCGGAAGCCGCCACCGCGAACCCCAGGTAACGGCTGGGGGAATCTCTGGTTTCACTCTTTGTAGAGCCACGTGTGTGAATTGAAGTGACGCCGCATGGGTAATCATTGTTGGTGTCGTTTACAACTTCGCAGTCCAAACACCTTCACAGCGTGGATTGGAGCCTTTTTTTTTTTGTCTTCCTGGCCCCTTCATGACAAGTGGTCGCGTCGACGGAAAAGTATCGGCCACGCTTGCTTCTTACCAGAGGGCATAAAAAATCTGGGAAATAGCGGAAGTCGATGCTTCTTGATGATTAAAGGCGGCGCAATATAGCATGGATTCAAAATACCGCATTTTGCAGGATTTTAACGCCAACACTTTTTTCGCGTAAAGCGGCCTTAAAATTGGCATGCGTGTTAAAAGAGGGCTCAAAGCTGAAATGTTGCCCGCTTTATTTTTAATGCTAGCAGGAGCAAGATAGGCGTTCTTATGAACCACGAGACATTGTTTCCACAGCGGCTTGCGTAAAACAAAATGTCTTCTGGCCATGTTCTATACATCGAGGGCCGCAGTCAAGTCAGTTCATAAATTATTTTTGCAAATTTTCTTAAGTGAACATACCAGCGCGTTACAGTCGGGGGATAGTTAGAATCGTGCAAGTATACTGAAGGCAAAGGAAAGTGGTGCAGACTTTTCAGTGCAGTTGTCAGCTTTTTGCTGCTTTCTAAAAAGTAATATTCCGCTAAGATGATTGTTTCCAAAAAGCCCGCAACATCGCGATTGTGAATGTTTATTTAACATGTTCGGAACGTCTTTGGAGCTCCTTTTATGTTGCGCGATAAATATCCAGCAACGACGTCCATAGCTTCGAGGGCATTCAAATGGCAATATTGCATAAGAAGTACCTCTTCATGGATACAAGCCGTTACACACATGAACAGGAACACGTTCGAAAGTAAGACACAAATGTGATGCTGCGCTGCTAAATGTGCCATATAATGGTATTTACAAGGTTTCTGTCTTTGATACACGCTACTAACGAATAAATGCCCTTTAATGGCGTTTAAAGTTGTTCCAACAGAACCGCTGAGGTTACGGCTGTACAACGAACTAAATTGCAGTTAGCGTAATCTTGCTGCGCTGTTTCCTCTTGAAGACCCCATCAGCAGCCGTTTCCGCTTCTGCATCCCGCTGGTGACGCGTGCTTCGACCTGCGGTCGCGGCCGCCTTGGGCTTCCGATTCGAACCCTGCGTTGAGCCCGCCAGCGTAGACTTGTCCGCTTGTAATGAAGAGTGCTGGGTCAGCGACGAGTGAAGTTTGGCTGTCTCAAGCGTCTTGGCGGATGGCTGTGCCAGCACCACGTCCTCTCTCCTCTCGCTTTCAGGAACGGGCACCAAGGAAAGGGGACTCGGTTTTCGTTTGTTCTCAGCTGCTTTCTGCATTGAACCAAGGGGTTGAGGGCAGGCAAAGCAACGAAACAGCATTTAGAACAACGGAGTGCATTTGTGAAGGTCTGAAGTATTCACAATTTATGAGCATGACGGGGAGAACCTAGTGGAAATATTTCATACCGACAACGTTTCCCATGCGCCGCAGAAAATAATTTTCAAGAACACGCTAGGCATCTTGCTCAATTCCAAGTTCCTGCCCCTAGAGTTGCTCCCAGTGGCTCCAATCTCCCGAGCCAACTTTTAAACACAAATTGCCGACAAAAAGCGCTTAAGTTTATATTGCTGGGGCGAAATAAAGGCATTATAAGCAACACTTGACGCTGAATCCAAGTCATCAGCACAAGAAATCTGTGGGATGTTTCTGTTACACTTCAACCGTTCCTAAAAACAAATTTTATCGGTGGCCGTCGAGCCCAGCGGTCACGAAAGAACGTTTAAAAGACCTGTAAAAAAATGTGTTTCTCACTGCCGACGACACGACTAAAAAAAAAAGACTATGCACTGTTTATCAGCGCATGCAAACTCAGACAGCCCACAAGGTTAAACAACGTTGAAAACTGGGATAATCGTCGTTCTCAAGATGAAGGCGGCATCCCCAGTATGTAAATTATGATTGCCGTCTTTCGTCCAGTAATCATGACGTTGTTCCCTGGGTTGCCCAAAATCTGAACACACACAAAACAACATCGCTCGTTTCAGCTGCAGGTCTAAAAATCCGAGTTTTTTATAAAAGGGAGTAAGGCCTGGTTCCGTCTGCGAGAAGCTGTTCAATGTTCCTATATTTAAATAACTACATAACCCCAGATAACACGGTCTTTTTCCTTATTCTGTTAGAAAAACAACCACATGGCGTTGTCAACGAACTGTCAGTTCTATCGCCAAGAAAACGACTGACGGGAAGCTCATTCTAATTCGAATCCGACCTGGCTAGAGCTAACTGATGTATTCCCCTTTCATTTACATGAACCCACCAACGCCTGGTTTAGTTCATCGTCTCTTGCATCGCCAGCCCAGTTAAGATATCCTAAATCGGTTGATTCTCGCCTTCTTATTCACTTCGATGAAAAACGCCTCGGAAAATAGTTCGACAATATTTTCAACCTTCTTCTATCTCCCATTTAAGAATTTCTTTCTTAATTTAGGCCTCAGCCATACCTGGTTAAATAAAAATAAATATCCGCATTGCTTTTCTTACTATAAACTTGAATAATTATCAGGGTATCAATCAATGTAGCCCAGCTATCATGTATCGTCAGTAAGCGGTCACGCCCAGCAATGGCAACCTCCGGTTGAGGGAGGGGCTAAACGGTAAATTGAGGTACAAACAAAGGGGTTCTACGAACATAAAACTGGAGGGGACGTTGGTGGTCCCCCTCAAAGCCTTCGGTCATCTTCGCGTGCTTCACGGCACCGAAATGTAGCAGGAAGAACGACTCAAGGCTGACCGAGGCCATGACTGACCGAAACGGGAATCAACGACTTATTGCGCGGGAATCTACACGATGATGATCGTGACTCGGGCATACGCAGCGGGAGATTCAACAACGCATCTTACGTTCCTTTTCAGCTGGTATGCTGTAGTGACCATACATGCATTTAATTTTGTTACCACCTGCTTGGTTTTAATGCCCCTCTAATATTGGTGCTTACCTACAGTGCACGTGGTACAATTTCTTTCGTGGTTACATTTACATTTTTTTATCCTCTGTTTATTTTCATCGTGCGTAAAACTGACCTTTATTGTTCTTTGTCTTTTTTCTATTGCCCTATTGCTGCTTTATTTAACTTCAACTTAAGCTCATAGTGTTAGGAGGATGCGGTGTGACTTCGGGACCTCCTTCTGTATAGTGTAACAACGACCGGCCGGTCGTGAGTGTAGCGTTACAACACGGCTTATTTTGATTGCCTTTGATTTGATCTGAATGCAATTTCTGCCCCACTCTAAATCAAGGCGTCAAGCAGCGCCCTCTCTTACTTTGGACGTGTACACAGTTATCTCCCCATTTGCCTGACACCATTTTGAAAACCTAGTGGTGTGAATTGCTTCTCGTAAAAACGCATCTGTTAGGTATTTTTAATTAAAACAGAGTGCCGACCCATCGGGTATGCACTCGTATTCTGCCTCAAATGTCCCCAAGGTTTCCTTCGCGTAAAAAGAACGTTAATGTGCCGTAATCGTACAACCTGTGCGAGTAGTTCCGAACGTTATTTCTCCGTACATACACACTGTTTCGGAACGGTTTTTTTTTTTTTTTTTGCAGCATAGTCCACGGGACCTGAAAGAAGCTGTTAAAAGCGACGCCATAAAGGCAACGCAAAAAGTTGCGCCAACAAACTCCGTCGTGTAAACCACCAGGGTTTGTGAAGCTGTGTTTCGGGTGTAAAAGGGACTGACAAGATCTGTCAAAAAATATTTCATCATTCTCTCTAAGCATTCTGCGTCCTCTAGCTCCTCCTCTTTAGGGGCTTTGTAGCCCCGATCACGCAGGTTCTTTTATCTACTTTTGGCATCCGCGCAAGGCCTCGTTCTTCGATATCGCAAGCTAACTGGGCACTGGGATTCCTCAAAACAAGGATGCTTGAAAATTTTTTGCCTGCTGTATTTTACAACGAGTTGGTTTCTAGCGAGAAAAACTAAGTTTGACCTTCGTTACCAGTTGAGCTTTGTTCACATTTTAACAGTGCTAAATTCCACGCCTCGTTTTGTTTGCTTCGAACTACGCTGGCAATGACGATATCACCACATGGGTTCGGCGGCTTATGATAATTCGGAGCAGGCTGCTGTTTTCTTTCGCCATATAGTGTTCACTGCTTTGTGAAAATTGCAATAATGGTTAATTATTGCAGGGGTGGGCAAAATCTCCTAACGAGGAATACTTTAGCACAAGTTTGTGTGTCCGAATATAGACATGTTGCGTTTATTTTCCACCCCCTTCGCATGAATATATCCACGATCAGCCGCATACGGTGTTCGGGACACGACTGTGCAATAGTTAAAAATCACCGCAAACACACAAAGTGAGAATATTTTATCTCGACTGCGCTCACCGTTTTCACAGTCTCGTCACTAGCGAAGTAAAGCAGATTTACGGCAAGGGCTGTCTGCAAAATCAAAAACAGAAAAGGTGCCGAGTCATACGTAAGCAGCGCCATTCTTCGCCAGCATTGAATGGAAGTTCCATCTGCTAACCATATCTTCCAGACCTCATAAACCTTTTGCTGCATGTCTTTGGACGGGCAGGTCCAACTGCCTGCCGATATATTTTTTTGTCTATGTCACATATTTCTAGAACGAAAGCTCTATTACTCTGGGTACAAACTGAGAACACGAATCGTATCGTCAATCTGACCTTCAGGCTCAGCCAAGGTCAGTGCATCGTGTGGTGGCACGGCGTGAAAGGGTCTAATAGTACCTCATTCGTTCAAAGGGGTGCGGAGATAAGGATATTGGAAAGGCTAAGCGCACACATGCCATGATGCAACGATTGGCTGGGTGCCCTCAAGTTTAGATAGATAGATTTTCAAACAAAGTGCAGCATGAGAGAGTACATAGGGAAAAAGCTGCAAATTGCAGCTTGAGGACCCCTTATGCCACAAAGTGAAGCAGTGTAGTGAAGCACAACTTCACGAAAGAAAACACATTGTACACCGAATTGTGTTACATAATTTTAAGTTTACAGAGCTCCAGAATTCAAACAAGTGTTAATACTGTATACTCTGTAACACATTTGTAAGTTTACAGATTTACGAAGTTTCACGCAAGTGTCATGACACAATTCTAACAGCAACATGGTCGACCCAACGTAGGACACACATACATACATATACATACATATGTACATCATGCACATATATCCATGCATACATATATACATACACGCATACGTGTGCACGCTTGTATCGCGAATTCACACAAGTCGTTTACATTGTACTGGAAAAATATTTGCACAGATGGTCCTATTCAGTCGAGGGCTCAAAAAGATTGTTCAGTTCCATGAACGTTCTTGTGGAAACCAATTTAAAAGAAAAACTTTTACCTTCGAGAATATTCAAATACTTTGGAAAATTCCGCGACAAAAATTGTGAATGGTATTTAGTGCGACCGACACGGTCCATGAAATGCAGTTCACTGCGCTTTCGTGCCTACACCCACACTGCGCCAGGCAGCCTCCGTGTTCTCTCTTGTGATGCAGTTGTGTGCGCAATCAGTGCACGCTCTCGACGCGAAAACCGAACTACCGCTCGACGAACTTGCTTCAGCCCTGCTAAACTGCGGCAAGAGCTCGGACAGCATATGCAGCAATCTATCGAATCAGCAGAAGCGGTTAAACCTCGTCGGTTGTCGTGAGTTATTACTCGTTTCAAAGCCACAGCACTTGGAAATTGAACAATAACTTACTGAAATTAGGAGCTTGGAGACCCATATTATTCGCGGGAAGTTGTACTGAAAAAAAAAGGAGTCTTGTGTTCTCGCCGAGCACTCATAAACATGCATTGTAAACGCCATCTTAGATTTTCTAAATAACATGGTTATGTTGTTTGTTACGTGTTAGATAATTCCTAAAGGAGACCCCTTTTCCCTTAGAGCCCCTCCGCTGAACTTCCGAACTTTTGAGCTCTGGATTGAACGGCACGTAGAAGCATCGTGGCCCTGCATTTAACGAGTTGCGCCCCTGTTACGCATCGGAAGTATACGTAACGTCAGCAAAACAAGCACACAGCACTGATTCTACAGCTTGATTACCAAGGCTTGTATACTTATTATATCGCTCATCCCCGCACTGAAGTGTGAAAACAAGTTAGTGTAGACGAAACTTCGGTGCCTGGAATTCAAATGGAAGGACCCCTCACCGCTACTGTAAAGCTCAAAATCGTCCCAATAATAAAAGCAGGTACTACTGCCTCCTCATACACTCTTTTGCCGCTGCAGTATGTGCCCTCACAAACCGCAAATGGTGGGCTCTATTCCCTCCTATTTCTTTTCCAAAATCAGTACTTTATGCATTGGTTCTAAAGCGTGGTCATTAGGAAGGCTGTGGTGAGCACATGTTTCTGAAAGGGCGCGGAGTTCGGCCATTACTTTTTATTAAACAGGCTGCCTCACTATATGCCTCCATTTCAGTTTCGACTTAGTTAAAATGTTTGGCCAAGCGCTGCCAGTACATTTAGGCTGGGGAAACCGAGAGCTATCGCTGCGACAGTCAGCGTATACATTTTATAACACAGCCAAGGGCAAAAGCAGCAGATTATTAGTGAAAGTGACGAGGAGGCCAAAGCAGCCGTAGGTTTTGCTGCTGGCACTTTCTACACCGTCTACTAAATGCATAAGGTGCGTCAACTGCCCTAATTGGTTAGTTGGTAACCGCTCTTCAAGACTTGAAGTAACGCAAAATCGACACGAACGCAGCAAGATGAAAGCGCTATGGTCTATCTACTTTCTTCTTGTTCGCGCATTTCCATGACCGCATCACACAGGGAGCGACAAGGTTTCTCAGTGCCCTCGGTTTTTCTGGCGCTGGTTATTCGGCTCCGGTCGCTGTATTTCGTCACGAAAGAAAGAGTGGAGACAATAGAAAAAAATCACGCCATATCCACGGAATGAATGATGATAAGTGGGGCGAAGCTCGAGAGGGGGAGATCATCGGTAACCGTAACTCTCCCGTGAAAGTTCGCCCATTACATCATTAAGAAAGACGTAAGACTGCGTGCGGACATTGTACAAATCAACTTTCATTTTCGGAGTCAATGCTCCCAGGCCCAGACCTGGTGAAAGACCCCGCGCCATCGAGGACTACCCCGCACCTCCACCACAATTTTCACGTAGGATGGGACACAACGGTAAAGAAAGAACTTTTATTTAGGGCGAACTTGTGCCCGAACAAGACGAGAGGAAACGAGCAAAGGTCCTTGCGTCTCGTTCGATCTCCGAGAACGACTGCCTGCGTTCGTGGCGTGATCTCTTGCGTGATCTCCCCCTCGCAGTGCACGTGCGCTCGCGCCTCCGTTGGCGAACACAGACAAGCTCGCGCTCCCGGTGCCGAGTTTTCGCTGCCGGTTGCAGCCGGTTCTTGCGCGTGCAACGCGGCCCACTTTGCGACATCTCCGAAAGCATGCGGCGGTCACGTACCACGAGACACAAGGGTGGACAGACCCATGACTTAAGGAGCTTCGCCCCTAAAATAAATGCGTTAATTATTTCCACACAAGTTAGACTATCGCCTGTAGTGGATCGAGAGCCCAAAAAAACTACAAAAGGTACGGCCATTCGGCTAAACCAAAAAAATTTTTGCTCCTCTAGCCTCACGGCAACCACCTTAAAGGAGCCATGAAGAGAAATACAACTTTGTTTAGTTTGAAAGAACTAGGATTGAGTATCTCACTCAGCTCCATTACAGACCCAAAAGATGGTTTTTTAACGAAAAAAAGCAAGATGTATTAAAAAACTTTCAAATTTTGCGCCACAGTGACATGTTATGAGCAAGAATGACGTCATACGGGCCAACAATAAAACATAATTTTCAATGCGTTAAGTGCACGTTAGCATTCAAGTGATGCGGTCAAATGGAACTAGAGGCCCCATTACAGACGTCCAGTCATGTGTCGTCGCGACAGGTCAGTTATGCGGCCGCCAATCGCAGAAACAAGGTTCCGTGACGTCATAGAAAAGTTGCGGGAAATTGGCTAGGGGGTCGCGACTGCTTCACACGTTTTCTTTAATATCTCCGTTATTTGTTCGAAGATTGCGATGATATTGGTGTCATTGTTATCGGGACTAAGCAGTCTTTCTAATAAACCCAACTTGTATTTTGTCTTCATGGCTCCTTTAAGTAACCGGGCTTAAGCAGTGAAATTCGAACTTCAAGCTGTTTTCTGAGCCTAGAAGGAAGCGTGAAGCTTTTCAAGCATATAGTTTTATCATGGTGGCTTCTAGAAATGGTAATATCTCATTAAGTCGTCACGGTCACGAATGTTGGGACTCGGCCGGAAAAGGGTTTGATACTACACGCCACCTGAGTGCGTCGAATCCTCCCTGCATGCGAATGTAGATGACTAACGGGAGAACCAGCGAATAAGCAAACCAGCGGGAAAGACCCTTGTCGAATTACAGATGACAAATTGGCCACATTCATTAATGTGTTTGCACAGGCCCTGACTCATAAATCTGTTTGCAAGTAAGATACGGCAACAGCAGTGTCCTATTAACAGGCGTCTTGCCTAAAATCTCGCTCTCACCGGGAAACCGCTTCCCACGTGTGCATGCAAATCACAAGCTATGTGTTCTTACGATGCCCTACAGATCTTTCTGAAGCACAAGCTTTGTGAGCGGGACCGATGTGTCCTGTCAAGAAACGAATGCATTTCCTCATGTACCGGTTGTTCCACCGAAAAGCTCTTGAACCCCGGTTTCAACGCACGCTGCGCATGTGTCGAACCGGGCTTCAACTACGTCAAAAGGATTGCTTGCAAACGCAAGAAAGAAACGGTTCTAGATAAGACAGTACATGCACCAATAATGGAGAAGGAGTACAATAGTACACCTTTATCTAAGAAACCTGGTATCGGGGTGCATTCCGATCATTCGTACACGCGTTTATTTTTTGAAAGGGAAATTCCTCGAATGGGTTTATTCTTCGTTGGCGCTTTGTGTATTTGAAAGTTGGATCATCCATTGGACGCCCTTTCAGCGAAAGGTGGACACACTTTTAGCGAAGATTTTGACGCACTTTTGACGTAGTTTTGATTTGAGAATGCGTTCACGCTTCCCTTGGCTTTATTTGAAAAAGATTGCGAATTTATTTTCCTTTATGTCGATCAATACCACAAGTTTTATTTTGTTTTATTCTTGTAAGTTTAAAATGAGGACGCTCCAAAGTGCGTTAAAGAAGCCATAAATCCCCTGGCCACCAGACGTCTTGCGCTCTACATTGCAAAGATCGCAACTCAGAATCACCGGAAGGTTTCACTTGGGAAGTTTTAGCTCCCAATAACGCTAATGCGACCAGTATTCACCTATGTGAAATTGTACAACTCCACATGTCGAGTCAATTTTTACGGCAAAAAAATATCAGTAAACCGACTATCCATGTCGAATGCTTATTTTCTGTTGTGAATACCTTTACCATAACAGAAGAGGCCGCCAAAAGTTGCTCCCACGTGTCTCAGTATTTATTTTATTCTACAACTGGTTTCATCGATCTGTGCTTTGCGTTGGCGCTAAAGACTTCTCAGGGTTCGGCTATTTTCAAGCGAAGCTTTGACATTAAAAAAGATAATCTTGTGTTCTACTTAAAGCATATACCTACCGATTTAGGTAAGAACGGTGGCACAAACACGAAGACCAGCCCGAAGACGGCTTCGATGGCGTTTGATGTGGCCAGGACAAGTGCGCCGGAACTCAATAATTCAGGTGAGTTCTGGGAAAGAAAATAAAAGTTCGCAGGTTTCATAATCCTTAGGTCAATATGGCTGCAAAAGGCTGGCATCAGTACCGTGTGTTCCATCCAGAAAAAATGATTTCCTAAAGAAAAAAAAATCCAAGGAAGCTTGCACTCATGCGCAAGACTTGAATCGCAAAGCTGTTGTAGGTGAGCCTTGACGAATGCATAGGTACTTTCAATAGCATGCCCTGCCTTTCGGTTCACGGCCTCTTTCCACGGCCACGCGAACCATCCGCGGCCAGGCCATGCCGAGAACGGCATAGACGTTGCGCGCGAGGTCTTCTGTACAATACTTAGCGCATGCGCACGCTCCTCTCGAGTGTTGGGGCGGCCGCTACCACGTGTCTTTTCGTTGTAGAGTGGGTAATGCGACAGCTGCGCGACGCCTACGTGATAACGTTCCTCGTCGGGAGTTTTCGGCGCGCACGGACTCCCAACATACGTCCAGTAACAACAGCTCCGCTGCTAAAACAAAGTGTAATTTCATCCCGCTCCCTATTTCCACAGCCGTGTTCACCCTAACCTAGACAGCGCAATGGGGAGCGTGACGCCAATACTCAAGGCAGTGTTGTAACACACTGAACCGCTTTTGGTAAACAACGCAATGGAAGATATATCAACGTTCAGTTTCCTCTTGAGAGGTCATCCAGAGTCAGCGTGCCTTTCTTTCGAAGCGTACCCAATTGTCGACATTACAACCGCGGTTCACTGTTTTTGACGATACAACTTTTACAGCGCAAGTTTTTAACATTAGGCATTTTCACGTTTCCAAACGAGGCATAAGCGGTCGATAGCTCGGGAAGTTTCAGAGCGGCCGCAACCTTGCCACTGAGATATCTGGTGTTCACAGCGCTAAACTGGACTATGTTCCTGTGTCTTCTCGCGATGGCGCATCCGCGTAAGGTACGAAAATGAATGCCCCAGGATGCCTAAGCACTTCTTCCTAGTCGTAAATACAAAAGAATTATTGTGCAGTTTAACGCTTTGGGGATGACGTGGCTCCAAACTGGAGACGCCGGTCTAGTGGGCGCCACCGTGGATCAGAAGTTTCTGCAGCACCGGTAGTCGCTGCTGTGCGCAGCCCTGGCCCGCTAGCTTCGCAGGGTGAGGCCAATTCACCCCGTCCCGTCATCCCATCAAACACAGGTTTTGGCGATGATACCACGATGGCGTCCCCACTAGCCTAACGGCTTTTGGGGCGAAGCATCCGTGTTTTCCTGCTTTTCGTTGCATTTCGCGTCTGAGGCGCGTCAGCTTTGACATTGAGCGGTGCGTGCATGATGACTCACATGACGCTCGCATCCGCTGGGAACTCACGCGCTTCTGTCTCGTTGCCACAGGGGCCGTTACTCACCACTACAAGTAACGTCTACGCAGACGCCAGATGTTATGATCAATGGGTCATTCATGCTCTCTCACTAGAACGTTTCGACGCTGCGAGTAAGATACAGGCATGTGAACGGCTCGGTTCATATGCGAAGCGTTCTACAACTATTACGGTGGATTTCGTGTGTTTCTTCGTGGGTTGCGTATGTCTTCTTGTTCCAGTATGAAAGAATGCACCTCTGTTCCGACAGCGCAAAATGAATCAAGTGTTCAACAGAGCCCGTCAGAATACACATCCAGTGTGCGCGAAAGGTGACGCCAGCCTCACGATAAGCACGTTGTAGCCACCACACAGGAACCACGCCGGATGAGTATGACGCCGTATCTTTTTCAACGCACTTTCAACGAAACATATCAGCCCTAACGGTAAGATTAACACACCTGTTTTCCTGTGTGAACAGGCGTTACGTACAAAAGACGAGGCATTTCTAACATACCTGCGCGGGTTCTATGCGGCCGATGCGTCTGTTGGTGGCAAAGCAAAAATAAAGCAGACCGATGCAAGAATTGAACTGAGTCCACAAGTATGACTGACGAATCTGATACCGACCACACCACTGCGACGTGATTTTTGGGACTTAAAACGGAAGCCGTATACTCGCACTAATGAATAGCAGCCGCACGAAATATCGGGGAAACAAGGAACTCAAGCCTTATGAGCGTGCAGATTAAACCCAAGTGTAGGGCATTTGTACCCATAACATGGCCCCATTCGTACCCTACTGTACAACCCAAAAAACATCACCGCGTAAGCATTACATTCTCGGATAAACATTAACTGTATTCTTGTGGTACAACGCCCATATGTAATTACTCATCGGAGATGTCGTTTGGCGCATTTCTTCGCGCCGGGAATCAACCGGCAGTGAAGTTCAACTTGGGGTTTCAATAACTGAAGCTTCGTCTGCGCTATGGCGGCACCATAACTGTGGGCTACGGTTTCATTCCCCCCTGGGGTGCTTAATTTGCGCCAAAATCTCGCCACACGAGTTTTCTCTGTTTTCTTTTCTTGCATCTATCAAAAATAAAAATACGCTGCCACCTAAGCTTTCTCATGGTGTGAGAATGCGGCAGCATCAGTTCGCGCTCAGCTATATCACTCAGCTAGACATTTGGTGCCCCGAAGTTTTGGGCTTGTGAGTTTAGCGTTGCTGGGAGTATGGTGTCGCGAATGACGCAAAACCAAACGCAAAATGACAAACCTGTCACTTTTCGACCTTTGGACCCTTTTTGGTTGTGTTTGAATGGCAGAATTCCTCCCGAAGGTAGTGTTGCCGTGAAAGGTCACACCATTTTCTTTTTGAAAAACGTTTTCCCGAGTGACGACACCACATTCCTGGACGAACCCAGTAGTTTTTCGGCTGCTCACAAGAAAATTGGGACCCAGACAATCATGCAGACGATTCTTTCATTTCTGTTGCTGCGTTCCTTTTCATAAACCATGTTGAAGTAAAGATGAGACAAAAGGGAGAGAGAGACAAAGGCGGGAAATTCCAAGAGAAAGTCCACAACACTGCGTGGACCGCCTGACAAGAGGGACTGCCGGGTAATGAGGGACGAATCCACTCACCACCTCACTGCGGCCGACGCCCAACGATACCCTATGACCACGAAGTATGGTGAATACCTTCAAAACGCCTGAAAACAATGGGATACATACTCAATCCCACATCGCGAAGTTACGACAAATGAAGCCCAAATCCCCCGAAAGCTGTAAAAACTTTCATTCATTATTATCGCTGGGCGAAGACTTTCCGTCAATGGCACCCCGACTATACAGAACACTGCACGCTATGTGGATATATTGCTGCCTCTTCCACGCCACGTGGGCTTTTCCACACCTCTGGTCAGGTGCCGCATATCAAAAGCAGCTGACACTAACTCGACGAAAATCATGGGTGGTCACCCTCGCCGGCCCTGACTTACAGATCTAGCAGGACCTAATCAGCCGGGCGCAGGAGAAAAAGTCACTGGAGCCGTAGGTAGAGAAAGGGTGCCACCTGTGATTCTTTCTGGTACGCGGGTCTCACAGTGAGCTGCCGCCAGCTATAAAATCGACTGCGAGGCAGCGCTGCTTTGAGGAAGATTCGATGGATGGCGAGGGACAGAGTTTTATCAGCAAAGTCCTGCCATGCTGTTTAGTTACGCCGATCTGGAGACGTCGTTACCTCTACAGTGTTGTTGATGCATTTAAACAACCGCCTTGCCGGTTAACTTTGCTTAAGTCTGTACAAGGAATCGTCGATTACGAAGGTCTTACGTCGTCAATACAAGTGAGGGTTCCGTGTAAATGTTTCGGTGACATTTTTTTTTATTTTGCGTTACGTGTACTTGTTCTCCCAATTGTGCAACGAGAAGTAAGTCATCATTTAACAATAATTTGCATATATTTAAACTTACTTTGGCTGAAGTGTATTGCTCGACCTTTTCATTTTTCTCTCTTCTAGTTAAGTTTTGTCTCTTCAGACTCGATGATAAAATTGTGTTTGCTTTACATTTTCGGGCTTTATGAGCCTTTGAACCACCACTAAAGGGCATGGGCTGTTGGTGGGCAAGTACAAATGATGACCGACGACGACGACGACGACGATGATGATGATGATGATGATGATGAAAACGCGTTCTCCTGCTTGAACAGTGCCTTAGCCAAGGGACCACAGCGGTGGGTTGACTGCCCGGGTACTGATGTTGGCTGTGCTGCCTTATACGAACGGTTCGTGGTGGCAACGCTGTTGCGGTAATGCTCAAGAATGGAATAAATACGTCCCATTGTGGGCAATTGAGAGAGTACTCAGTTTGGCTTTTTAATGTGTCACACGTTTTCTCATGACTTACAGTCATGAACCGTTGAATTACATCAAGTTTTTGGTGTATTTGAAAGTTTACCTTTGGTTTGTCTTGTACAGGGTTGTATTGCCATTCTGGCACCACGCATTTGTGATGTTCTACCTTCGGTTTCTTCCTTTAAGCCGCGTATGAGCTATGTTATTCCTTCAGAACGTTTACATAGGCTTACGAATTGTGTCTTAATCGATAGAACGTCAGCTAAACGTGACGACCGGGTTTGGTTACCAACCATTTAGTGCATGCCACCTTTTGGCAATTCCTACTTTCTGCCTCCCACGGAACGGAATGTGGGTGCCTGCCATGTTTTCAAACTAGGTTAATCGGCAAATGCCGCGCATGAGGCCCTCCTTCCTTATCACTCTTTCTAATCCTAGCTTTTATTTCCCTTTTCTTTTCGTAATCACACTCGTATGCTCTCTGATCCAGTCCCTAAAATTAAAGCTGTATTGCGACTTTGTAAGATGTTGATTTTTACGAAACGATCATGGGGGCCGCGTGCCAAAAGACGGAAAAACCCGTTGAAACTTGCGCACAAATACTTCGCTGTTAGCACATTACGGGCTCGAAACACGCCCTCCAACAGATGTGTTAGACTTGCTTTGCATCACAAATCGTGCGGCAGACGGAACCGCGACGGCGTTGGGATTACCCTCGCTATGGGGATATCCTTTGCCGGTAACTGTGCCGACGTGGCGAAGTCAATCGTGCTCTGTGTTACGAATTGGGTCCATTTGCGGTTTCTGAGGAAATGAGTCGAAGAGGTTGATGCAATTATCCTACGAAGAGCCATTAAAGCCACATACCTCAACAAGGGACAAACCGACAGAATTACGTGCAGAAATGCTTTCCATTTAGGAAAAGCTTTACATCCAGTTCATAGTACTTATACGGCCTTATTTTGAAGGATTTAGTTAACGGCAGATCACGATTGATGTAAGCACGAAGTTCGGTATAAAACGGACTTGAAAAAGTCGCTAAGCACCGGCAGGAACAAAACGGCTGTTGTCGGCATGGGCGCTGGTTTAACCCTCGATTGCGATACAATTTATTAGCGTTTACAAGACGTTCTGAACCTAAAGTTCCGCAGGTCTGAAGGAAAACACCAAAGTGAACCAATACGAGGTTGCTGTGCCAAAGTTTCGGTCAGCAGTGTGCAACGAATAAAGTAAAAAAATATTATTGTGAATAAATAAAAACATATGTATCAGATTACATCTAAAGAAAGAGTAATCTTAAATATTGTACTGACAACCAGCGAACCGACAGGGCAACAGAGTCGCTACCACGGGACGGGGCTAGAGTACACAAAGGCTATTACACGAATGCCAGCCTGATACTGCAATTTGTCAAGGGAAGACGCCACAGCCCCTTTGGTGAATTAGTGCTCCGCGCTTGACAGTTTTCACGTTGAATGGAAATGCTTCTATGTTTAGGTAGTGTGGACTCAGGCCCTTGCACACGATGAATTTATCCCGCTCGCCACACGGCTTCGTATACTTCCCGGCGCAAACAAAAGAAATTGTAGGATGGTTTGCTGACGGGCCAGTTGGTACATTGTTAGACTAAGAAAAACAGCGCAAACGACAGGACGAAGAAAGGGATGACAAAACCACAGCGCCCGTGGTTTTGTCATCCTTTTCTTCGTCCTGTCGTTTGCGCTGTTTTTCTTAGTCTAAAACGAAATTGTGTTAGCGAGAACCGGGCATAGACATACTCGCAGCAATGGCTTATAATTTATACTGGTCATAGGCGCAAAACAAACCAAAACGAAGAATGAACGAGCACTATATCAGAATGTTTAATTGAATCCTGCTCCGTTTCTAGCGTTAGCCATAATCGCCATTAGCGCAAGTTTCCACTTACGTGGTGCACCGCCCGGAACACCATGAGAGTGGCACCAACGCTGGCGGCTTGGATGGCAAGACCGAGAATCGCCAGACCCAACAAGACTGTTGAAAGAAGAATGTTTCATAATAAAAGCGATGTGTATTTTCTGTTATTGCGATTTGTACAACCCAGCAGCTGGGTTTAACTTACAGGCTTCGTAATGAACCGTTTCGTGAACATCTCCTGCGAAAAAATTCCCGCCGTAAGTAACCATTATATAGTGACTAATCTGATCAACTTGTCTGTTTAGACAGGTCAGCTAGGCGTGGTCACCGAACAACCTTTGATTTAATTGTGGTTTCATGTGAGGAAAATAGCTGGGAAGCTGAGAAGCCTATTTCGGTTCTTGGGGAACAATTCGCTCCCGCGACGCCAAGATTAGCATTGTTTCGCTTTGCTCCTCACCGCTTTTGCTCGACGAAGCTGTCTACAGTCGGTTTTTTTATTGAGTCCAATCACCCCCCACCCCTCTCTTCCACCGCTTTCTTTCTCCTCTCGCCCGCCTTCCTTTTGGCGTCACGCTGTTAGTTTCGGTCTCAACTCTCCCCTTCACAATCTTTGCATGCTCTGCTTCCTGCCAGACGACGATGACGCACGCCAAAAACATAATAAAATGCGTAGAGACCGCCTCCGGTAATAGATACGCGTCGTTTATTGATTGTTTTCTATCCTGCCAATAATGTTTTCGCAAGAATGGTGGGACAGGCAATGCAACAAGCGAAATTTATTGCCGCGATGACGTATGGTCATGCAACGCCTTGTTCTAAATAGTTTCGCGAGCAGACGATAACCGAACCGCATGCTCCGGCTGCAGACAAATAGACGCATCGTAGAACCTGCGGAAGCCATGTCCGGCAAACCACCTAAAAAAGGCGAAAAACATGGCATCAGTAATTTAATTGCGCGCATACAAGCAGACTGCCGACTGGTGTCGGTCGCTGGTGCGGTCGCTACCAACGCTTCCGTGGAAGGTACCCGTCGGCTAGAACCGCATTGCACATAACACTTGCTCCTCTGCGGTCATGTAGCAAAAGCCCCTCCAAAGTTGTCACAATTGGGTCGGTCGCCAGATGACTGCACAGCCAATACACAATACTTTTCGATAGACGAAAATGAGCTCGAAATTTATTCTCCGCCTCCGCTAACGAAAAATATCTTTCGGGATAGGTATGCCTGCTACGGTGCAACCATGAACACTGAACCACGCCGCAGCAGCTGCCATAACGAGCCTCACGAGTTCAACTCGGCCCTGCAATATCAATCCCGAGTTTCCTCGGTGTTTTCGTGTAAATCAAACACACCCAGACCCTTCGTGGGCGCGCCTTTTCGACCGAAGCTCCACCCAACCATGGCGGCGACTTAGCCGTTGGGTAGAGTCGCGCAACGAAGTCCATTGCATTTGATGCTCCAGCAACGAAGCTCATCAGCAAATAAGGAACGAAGTCCCCGGGCCGCCGTGAGTCAAATGCTTCCGCAGTTCGATACGAAAGAGTTCGCTCAAAGCCGAATGATAGGAGCGGCCAAGGCGATAAGATTTTCCCATGGCAACCGTCTTCGTACACAGTAAAACACTGTCGATGACAGATGACAGGACTTCAACGTCTAAAACGCACTCGTTATTGTTCAAAAACGCCCGCCCCACCCGGAATGGGGGCGATTTCTGATACTACGCCCACCGTTTGCACTTAAACAAGGTCAGCCACATTTGACAGAGTCGGGAGAGGGGCACGTTCCTTTCGCTACAATAACTCCTTCGCTTACTTGGTTTCGGCTTGCGCTGAGTTGCACTGGAGCCACTCTCAAATCGCGCAGCAAACACATTTTAGTCGAAGAACAGAATTCCGAGGAAATCGGAACAGCCCCGCACCGCTTTCAGAGGGCGGAGCTTTGAAAGAAGGCTAGGGCCAGGCCGGAGTTTTAAGGAAATAGCTAGGTTGTCTACTTAACGTGACGGAATGCTTATTACAAGTAGATTCTAGACGGCGCTGCACGCACATGTTCGCACACGCCGTGCTTTTATATGCGGAGCATCTTATATCGGTGGCCTCTCCCGCGTCGGCGTCGGCGCCGTCGGTGTCCGCACTCACACTGCGCATGCACCACTCTCCTCCTGCCCTCTCTCCAACAGCTGCGCGTTACTCTCTCCGCTCTCTCTCTATCTCTACAGCTGCGTGCGCTTCGCGTGCGTTCGCTTCTACTCACACCGCGCATGCTCGGCGCTTGCGCATCTCTCCTCCTCTAGTCTCCTCTCCTTCAAGTGTGAATATACAGCTAGCGCGTTTGCGCGCGTCAGTGCAGCGCTGCTTCGGTTGACGTCAGTTGACTCCGTTTGACTGTTGACTTCAGATGCTGTGATGAAGCAACAGCCCCGTCTGCGAGTGGGCTGACGCAACCTCATACTAGCATCAGCACAAACGCACACAGCAACGTTATTTCCAATCAAGAAAAGCTGCGAAGCGAAGGGCACGCGACGCTGAACGTAAACGTTTGAAGCGAGCGGCATACCCTGAACTACGACAACGAAGCCGCTTCGAAAACGACAACGTCGCAGCAGTACCTGAACTTCGAGCACGTGAAGCAGCCTTGGTTCGTGAACATCGAGCGGCGGATGCTGAACTACGACAACGTGAAGCAGCGGGGGTTCATGAACGTCAGCAGCGGAACCTGAACTACGACAACGAGAAGCCGCTCCGAAACGACAACGTCGAGAAACAGTACCTGAGCGAGCAGCAGTACTCGCTCCGCATCACCCCATGTTTCCACTCGGGAAGATGGTGTAATTTTTTTTAAACGTAAGCGGCTTCAACTGGGCGCGAGGACAATGCCAAGCGTGCCTCGCGCGATTGCGCCGGCTTCGCTCGAGCTTATCCGACGCTCTATACTCCTATTTTAGATGCAAGCATCTGATTCCCCCCTTGTCTCCGGCGTCGTCCGGGTTGTCGCGTTGCCACCCCTGCCATCTCTCGCCGCGCGAGCTGCGCTTCCCGCTGCGCTCACCCCCTCTCTCTCCGATAACGAACCTCTCTGCGAGGGGCTTTGGATTGGATGTATTGGATTGGCTTGGCTTGGCTTGGATTCTTTGGTTTGGGTTGGTGGATTGGATTAAAGTGGATTTGTTGGATTGTGTTGCGCAAGCCGCGGCAGTGCGTATAGCGCGGCAGACGCGCGGGGCCGGCGCGTGCAGACTCTCTCTTCCGCGGTTCCTCTCCTTCGGGCGCGCTGCGCATATAAGGTTGGCGTTTGGGCGAAGCAACATCAGCTTGGCCCAACACTAGAGTCCACGCCGCTTTACAAGTACGCAACGTCGTCATGATGGGACAGCTTACAGTCCCTCAACGTTTGGCGCTAAAAAACGCGTTCCTTCGCCCCGCCTTCGTCGATCTACACAATTCCGCGAGGGAGGGGGGAGTTTTTATTTTACTCGAGCAGCGCAAGCTGGGGATAGCATCTGACCATCTGGAATAGTTGCCCTGGTGAGGTTACTCTGTAAATGACAAAACTACTTTTTTCTTGGCCGCACTCTTCTGCTATATTTAAAAAATTCTGTCCGACGGCTTTGTTTAAAGACAATTTCATGCTTTTGCTTGCGAAGCTCAACGGTGTTTTTACTACTTGCTACCAATGTATCCTGTATGACTGTCGCCAAGTCAAAATTTTACGAAGTTACAACACTTCGCCGACAAACCCCAGCGTCCCTAGCTGATGCTCGCTACCCTCTCTTCATTAAAAATTAGCGCGTCGTCGTTACGGCTCCAGCATCGTAATGCGACCGCTTTAGCTCGCGACTTCTACGCGCGGAGAATCAGCGAGCGATGTGCTACGAAGTTGCTCCCCTCCGGTACCTTGTGTTCACGTCAGTGTGCTAAGCCTAATATAATGTTTCTGTTTGCATACAGGGCCGAACTCTGCCATCGCGCCCACGTTTAGAGTACCGGTGACAAATCGGTAATGAACAGATATCATGCTTAACACAGAAACAAAACAAAATATACGTTGCTTTTTACTGCCCATATATAAATGTGGTCTATAGGGCACACCTTAGTGGAGGGATAGAGTTTGGTTTTGGCAACCTTAAGTTTGTAAAGGTACGCCACAATATTGAATATTTAAACGTTGTTGTATTTCGCTTGCGTAATAGTGGAAGCCTGCATGACTAGAAAAGAAGCAAACCGCTTCGTCTTCACGGGAGGTGCCGCTTTAGCCACCGAGCCAACGCGGCGTGCGTTAAAAAGAGGAAAACAGCTGAGCATGTGGGTGGGACTCCGGCACGCCTTAGTAAGCCTTCAGCTTGGCTTACTTTAGGGTTGGCTCCTTTTGGCGCATAGTAACAAAGGAAACCTGAACGGTTTAATGCTAAGTGACGATCGTGGACAAGCAATATTTGTGACTCAGCGAATAAAAAAAGTTTCCGAAATAAAGGCGCTAGTTGTCACAATTTCGCGGTTTCGCACCAGAAAGGGAGCACTTGAAAGTCCTTCTACGAAAATGTTTGAAGACCACCCGTGGAGATTTCAATTGACCGTAGCATGCAGATGCACTGCAAAATTATCGCCAGCATATGGAAAGTGGCGCATGCGATCTGCTTACCGTAAATCAAAACGTATATGCCTTCTTTCTCTGAAACATTGCGAATGCACAAACCTGATTTTAACGGCGTCAAGAATTTGCATACCTGTATGCTATCACAGTAATCATGCATGGATAATCCTGCACGATTTTCACAGGCGTAATGAAGCTTTCTTTTAAATCTATGGCTGTGCAGTGCGCCTGCGTTCGTTTGAAAAAAGTGGGGTCCCTGATTGATTGATTGATTGATTGATTGATTGATTGATTGATTGATTGATTGATTGATTGATTGATTGATTGATTGATGATTTATTGATTGATTGATTGTGGGGTTTAACGCGCCGACGCAACAGGCGATGAGGCACGCCGTAGTGGAGGCTCCGGATTAATTCTGACCAGGGGATCTTTAACGTGCGCCGAAATCTCGTACACACGGGCGTTTTCACTTTTCGCCTCCATCAGAAAAGCGGCCGCACCCGCCGCGGTGGCTCAGTGGCTAAGGCGTTGCGCTGCTGAGCACGAGGTCGCGGGTTCGATTCCCGGCCGCGGCGGCCGCTTTTCTGATGGAGGCGAAAAGCAAGAACGCCCGTGTGTACGAGATTTCGGCGCACGATAAAGATCCCCAGGTGGTCAAAATTAATCCGGAGCCTCCACACGGCGCGCCTCATTGCCTGCGTTGCGTCGGCGCGTTAAATCCACAATCAATCAATCAGAAAAGCGGCCGCCGTGGCCGGGAATCGAACGCGCGACCTCGTCCTCAGCCGCGCAACACCTTAGCCACTGAGCCACCGCGACGGGCCAGGGGTGTCCCTTCAATCTCCCTTTAAAACTTTTAACAGTGCGGGAGCATCGAAAATACGTTTTTTTTTCTTTTATCCTAGTTGCGGTAACTCAGGTATTAGTACTGCAAGCTAAGGGGACAGGACTTGCTCTTCCTTACGCATTGTATGAACGTTGTCGGTTCATAGCCTAGGTAAAAAGCGCCTACTGTCGTTATAATATATAAAAAATACCCGTTTGTATCCTATATTTGACATTTTCAAGCAACAAAATGGTTCGACAATGGTCTCAGGGTGTCTTTTACCACAAATTTTATCTAGGAACCGTGGCGACCTTTAAGGCACGACGCACTTGCAAATTTTGTTTCGGATATTTCAGATTCTCCTACTGAGGTGCGGCTGATTATGGATCTAAGCAAATAAATGTATACCATATAAGCTTGGGCGTGTTGTTTCTTGCTTTGTTTACTCGTCTGCGTTCGTGTCTTCTTTTGTCTTGTACCCGAGGACAATAAAGGTCAACGCATTCACCTCAGGACGCCGCCACGATTCAGAATAGTCGCATGTAATATTAAGACTTCATATACCTGTATAATATTTCACAGCATTCACGATGATTACGTGTTATTGGGATTATTGCTTCAAGTTTTTATTCTTCCTTCAAAGCTAACCAAACCAATGCTAAATAAAGCACAGGCGTAGGAGCATCAAAATACCAGCGCCAGTCCCCTTCTTAAGTGTTTTCGGGACTCGCAAAGCCTACTGCGTGCTTGGTTCGCAAACACCTTACCTATTTTTTCCGGCTCCAAGACGAGGGTGAACATAAATCCCATGATGACTCCGATGACCATCCAATGGTAAAACTAGAAAGGGTGGTGGGGGGAGGAGTTAAGTCAGTATGACAGTTTCAGGCAAAGGGGAGGGGAAGAGGGGAAAGGGGGCAACCCAGGTCAGCAAGGAGATATTAAAAATTCGCAATTAAAAAACAAACAAAGCAAGAATCTCGACAATTTCGTGCTTCAGGTTTTGTGGGAATAAGGTTGTAGCAACTGCGGCCTTGGTAAACCCTTATTTAATGGCTGGGAAATTGATGAGGTAAAGGATAGCTTTAGCTCTACGTGTGAAGTTATGTGACGCACCCATCACAATTCCGTAGCATTAAATCCTGGCGGACTTCTTTCGTTATCATGGACGCTTTCCCAGAAGTAATGTCAGCAAGAACAGCTGTTCAGGTTCTCACCGCACTATGTAAGCTATGCATGCGGCAGCAAAAGTTTCTACTCGTATTCACGCATAACTATCGTATTTACTCGATTCTAAGCACCCCTTTTTTTACACGATCGCGATTAGATTCGAAAAACCTAAGTTAAGCCCCTCTCCAGTTTTTCTCGCAGCCGCATCTCGACGATACGGGCACAAAGAATAATGATTATTTGTCAACATTCAAAAGAAAAATAGGTACAGACAGTGAACCACCGCTTACGTCTGATACTCAGTCGCCCTCACTATACCATCGAGTCCATTGGGCCCCTTCGGTCGCCGCTCTCAGTATCCCCCAGCAAGTCTCCTGTTCCGTTGACATGGTTTGTAATTGAAAACTTCATAAATAACTTAGCCACATCGTCTACTGGGTTCGCTTCCACGCGTCTTAAGCCCACCTTGCGGTGTTTGCTTAGAAGGGGGGAGGTGTTTAGATTCACATGCAAACTTTTTCCAAATTTTCCCCCGAAAGTAGGGCAGGGTTCTTAGAATCGGAAGGGTGGGGGGGGCTTTAATAGCAAAAAAAAGGGGTATATATAAAACGCTGCATCACTGAAGATCATCATCATCATCATCATCTCCAGCTATCTGCGCCCACTGCGGGGGAAAAGGCCTCTCCCATTTTTTCCCCAAATTATCCCGGTCCTGTGCTAATTGAGACCAATTTATCCCCGCAAACTTCTTGACTCATCTGCCCATCTAACTTTTTTTCGCCCCCCAAACCTTGCCTTCTCTAGGGATCCACTCTGTTACCCTTAATGCCAACGGTTATCTTGCCTTCGCATTACATCCCTGCCCCCCCATTTCTCTTAATTCTACAAATTTGTCCTTAACACACATTTGTTCCCTGACAACTCCGCTCTTTTCTTGTCCCTTAATTTACACCTATCATCTTCCGCCATTGCCCTAGTCGTCCTCAATTTAAGTTAAACCCTCTTATGGCGAATCCATTGAGAAAACAGGAGCAGTGGCGTCGTGCAGTGAGGAGTAAGGGGCAGAACACTTGGGAGCACGCGGAGCAGGGCCACTGCACCTGCCATTGGAATGCGGCACGCCCCGGAGAGAGGTGGGAGAGGAAAAAACGACGAGGGGAAAACAGGGTTTCCGACCCGAAGTCGGGCTTGTGTCGCCGAGGTTGGCATGACGATAGCATTTATCAGGTTAAAAAAGGGCTATCCGGCTAAAATACTTGTAGTAGTTGCAATATGGGCCCGTCTGCAAGATCGGCGATGGGGAAACCCAGGCGGTATCACTCGAGGGCCTCTCAAATACAACAAAAAAAAGTAACAGCTACCGATTAAGAGGCTGTATTTTGCACAATGCGCAATCTCTGGGGGGGGAGTAGAGGTCGTTATGGCCTTTCAATTCCTGAAGGCCAGGTTTTCCTACGAATACCTTCCTCTGGTACCTAAAAGAAACTGTACAAGGATGTGATCGTGTGGCATTACCGGGACCTGTTTATCGCTCTGTATACTTGTACGACGGGGAAAGACGTGTTAAAGGGGAGTTAAACAAAAGCCGGAAGTCGCAGTCAAAGTTTCTTCTTTCAATTACATACCGGAACACTACCCGTCAGTCCTTGGCTGCGAGAGAAAAGGGAAAACTTGTAGCGGGGTCAGTGAATTGTCGACATTGCGGTAAACTGGAAACCCTAGAACACATTTTTGGACTGTTCTACGCAGTGTCCACGGGGCACTCTCCAGCGACACTAAAAAAGAACTGCCGGTATCTCCGTACGAATACGTTTCCTTCCAACGCGAATGATGGAGGCATGCCACTTGACAGTTTATGGCCTTGAGCCTGCACAGTCTCTGGAAACCTCGTATGGCCGTGCGACATGCAGACCCGGATGCACGACCGGCAAGGGAATACTTTATTGAAAGCATTGCTTATATCAGAGATGTAATGAAAATGCAAGACGAGCAACCTGACTGGGCAACATATTGGTATGAGCTAGTTAACCTGAAACGCTTTTAACACGTGCCACCCGTAGCAGCGGGAGGGGTTTTATCATTATGTTGCGTGGAGACATGTGTCATTGTTTGAGGGTTTTTTTTACCATTATGTTGTGTG
This sequence comes from Haemaphysalis longicornis, assembly GCA_013339765.2. Taxonomy (NCBI): domain Eukaryota; kingdom Metazoa; phylum Arthropoda; class Arachnida; order Ixodida; family Ixodidae; genus Haemaphysalis; species Haemaphysalis longicornis. Next base: position 111,080,561 of record CM023456.1, read on the forward strand.
GAGGCATGTGTCATTGTTTGTTTTTTATCACTGTACCAAGCCGGTAATAAAGAAAACAAACTCGGGGTGGAGTAGAGGTAATAAAATGCCGCCTGCTTGTTTTTGGAGTCGCTGGTTCGAATCTCCCAAGCGCCGTTCTTTTTTGTTGTTGTTGTTTCTGCCTCTAGCGTTTTTCGAGAACTGAGAACGAATATTTCAGTAGAAGAAACACCCCCGCCCCACGCAGAATCGTTAAATGATGTACAACCAAAGTGGGAAGCTCCTTCACTGGGCCTGTTTACTGAACGGCACCGTTGATTCTGGGCATGGAGGTCACTGAGAGCAACCCAGCGGCGACGCAGCGGGCGCGTCGTGTCCTCGCTCCATTTAGCTCAGCCCGACGAACATAGGCATCCTGCCACGGAGTTTTTCCTACCGCGCGAATTTCGTCGTGAAAGTTCGCTTCACGTATTCCGGCCTTTACATCCCAGCAATCGCTGCGGAAAAGCATGAGTGGGCAAAGCCGGGGAAAGCACGTGTGGCGGTAGGAGGAGGAGGAGGAGGAGGAACAACTTTTTTAAAAATCACCGGCAGCTAGGACGTGGCCGCTACGTCGCGGAGACCTGCCTGGTGCCCGGGCCTACTCACGCTTCCCAGGTGGGGTTGCGTTTTCGGGCCGCTGGCGTGCCAGGGCAGCCTTCGCCTGCTGGACGGCCTGGATTTGTGCACTGCAGTCTTTAGCGTTCATGGCTTCTGTGATATGAGAGGGCAGAGTTCCTTGCGCGCCTCAGCAGGCTGTGTCCTGCAGTTCCAGAGTATATGGCTGAGTGTCGCACGCGCACTATCACATACACGGCACATTTCACTTTCGTATACACCGGGGCACAGATGTTTAGCAAGCACTGGGGTAAGGAGCGATTCGGTCTGTAATTGTCTGTAGAGAACTGCTTCTTCCCGATTTAGATTTGGGTGAGGTGGCGGACGTCGTCTTCGGGTCTGCCGGTACCACTCCAAGATTTCCCCGTATGTGGTGGGGGGGTCGGGCCTCTACGTCGCCGGACGGGTCCGGTGAGGAGGCCAGACTCGTGGACGCCGCGCGTCTGGTGAGCTCGCGCGCGGCGGAGTCGGCCTCCTCGTTCCGGTTCGTCAGTCCGCCGCGGAGGCCCAAGGGACCTACGTGGGCGGGGAACCATCGGAGTGCCACCGGCAGCCCGTTGGTACGCGCACTGCACAGCACTTTCACAGTGTTTGGGTTCACTTGGTTAGTTGCGTTGCCAGCATTGCCGACTTGGGGTCACTTAGTACCGTGGTTGTTTGCGGGTCCACGATGGCCAAGGCTATAGCCATCTCTTCGGCTTGCTTCACATTCTGCGCCTTGAAGCTGCTAGCTGACTTTACTGCACCGTCCGTGGCCGCCATCGCCACGGCAACGTAGTATTGGGTCTTCCCGGATAGGCCCCACGTCCACGTAGGAAGCGCCAGTGTCTGCGGCGTACGTAGATGTGAGGGCCCTGGCCCAGCGAGCCGTCTTTTCTTTGTTGTGTTCCGAGTGCATATGCTTGGGCAGCGGGTGCACGTACAGTTCTCGAGCGTGCCCTTAGGCAGGGAGGCTGCGTGGTCAGACTGGAGCTGCCTTGGTTGCTGCTGTGGGCGCAAGCCCAGGCGCTGTAGGATGTAACGGCCTGTCGGGTGGTGGTCAGCCTCTCGGTTGTGCTGTTTGCTGTGCTTCGGCAATCTCCTCTAGGGTGTTGTGTACCCCTAGTTCTAGGAGCTTGTCTGTGCGAGTACAAGCATATAGCCCCAGGGCTGCCTTGTATGCTTTGTGGATGAGCGCCGCAATCTTCCTTCGCTCGGCGGCTTGCCAGTTGTGGAAGGCCGCGACGTACGCAATGTGACTGACGACGAACGATTGAACCAGGCGCAGAAGGTTTGCTTCTTTTATTCCGGCGTGGCGGTGGAGATTTTGCGTATGAGACGAATGGCCGCCGTGGTCTTCGCCTCCAGCTTGTGGATCGTCAGACCGTTCCGTCGATGGGCGTCGAGGTAGAGGCCTAGGACGCGCAAGGTCTGGACCCGTGGGATGGGGGTACCGTCTCTTGTGTGTAGTCTTATGTTGTCAGCCGCGGAAGCGCATGGCTTGCGTTCTCGATGCGGTAGGATTAGAAACTCTGATTTGACCGGCGAACAGACCAGACCCGTGCCTTCTAGGCGGGTCTCCACTACTTCGATGGCACGTTGCAGGGTTTCTTCGACGTGGCCGTCGCTTCCCTTCGCTACCCAGAGCGTAATATCGTCGGCATAGATGGTATGACCAAGGTCCGGGATGCGTGCGAGGTGGTTGGCCACGTCGATCATTACTAAGTTGAACAAAAGGGGGGAGATCACCGCGCCTTGTGGGGTCCCAACACTGCCTAAGGTCTTAGGTGATAGTTGGGTGTCTCCGGCATGGATGGTTGTGGTGCGGTTTGACAGGAAGTCTTTGATGTAATTAAATGATCTTTCACCCATGTTTAGCCGCGAGACCTGGGTCAGTATCGCCGCGTGGCGGACCCTGTCGAAGGCGCTTTGTAGATCTAACCCCAGCACCGCTCGATTGTCGAGGGTCGGGGAGTCGACTACCTCGTGTTTGAGCAGTAGCATCGCGTCTTGCGTGCCTAGCTTTGCTCTGAAGCCCACAAGGGTGTTTTGGGGGACAGTTCTGCCGTTTCTAGGTATAGCTGCCATCTGTTCAGTAACGTGTTCCCAAACACTTTGCCCACGCAGGACGTGAGCGATATCGGACGAAGATTGTCGGCGTGCGGGGGTTTGCCAGGTTTGGGGATCAGGACCGTCTTTGCTTCTTCCCATTGTCTAGGTAGCCTGCCCGAACGCCAGCACTCATTGAAGCAACGAGTGAGCGTGTAACGCCCGAGTCCGGCAAATTTCGCAGCATCTTGTTTGTGACGTTGTCGGGACCAAACCGCCGACTTGCAGTTGATAGTTTGTAACACCCGCTCGTACCTCCCACTCTTCAATGTCCCGATCGAGAAGGGCGTTCTCGTCCCCCGCGTATCCCCGGGAACGCCTCGGGTGGGGTGGCAGGCAGGTAACGTGCATCTAAGCGTTTTCGGACTTCGGCTTCTCCGAGCTCTTTCGTGGCTCGGTGCAGGGTTCGTGCCAAACTAGGGCGTTGCGTACCCTTGGATTTAGTCTCGTCAAGTAGGTAGCGTAGGAGGTTCCAGGTGCGGCTCTTATGCATCTGTCCGTCCGCTTCCTGGCAGACCGCGTGCCACTGCTGCCGACAAAGAACGGCGCAGTGCTTCGCGATCTCGCGGTTGATCTTGGCGATTTTCTTTCGTAGCTTGGTGTTGTGGCGCTGGCCCTTCCAGCGCCGTCGTAAGGATTGATACGCCTCGATCAGGTGCGCCAGGCGACTGCCGACGTTAGCAACGGATTCGTCCGTTTCGATCTCTGAGGTGGCCGTTTCCGTCGCCGTCCGCAGCGCCTGCGTCCACTGCTCGATGTCTTCAATGTCTGTCGGTACGCTTTCCATGGACGTGCGGAAGGCGTTCCAGTCCGTGATGTTGTGCTTGCGCGTATTTGGGGCCTGCATTGCCGACCGTAGTGGCACGAGCACCTCGACGATGAAATGATCGCTGCCGAGGCTCTGTCCCGTGTTTCGCCACCGGGCGTGCATGCCGTTGCGAGCGGGTCTGTAGAGCGTGAGATCTGGGTTCGTGTCTCGGTGGACCGACGTGCCGATGCGGGTAAATGCGGCGAAGTCGTTGAGTATGTGAAATCCGGCGTCTGTGGCTTCGTCCGAGAGGTTTCGCCCTTTGGCGTTGGTCGCGGTGTAGCCCCAGTCTTGGTGGGAAGCGTTAAAGTCACCACACAAAAATATCGTATTGTCCGTGGCCAGCTGTCGGGTCTTGTGCATGAGTGTGCGAAATCGTTTTTGGTGTGCTTGGGATTGCTGTAGATGTTGACGATGTACGTGCTTTCTTTGCGCTTCTTGCCGGTAACGAGTTCGACGACGCAGTGTTCGATGGCACTCTTGCTCAGGAGCGCATGTTCTACGAAGGTGATTCCTTGCGCACGAAGGTACTACCCCCTGGCTGGTGCCTTCCCGGCCGCGCGAGCGCTAGGCGGGCTGGCATGTGATCGATAGCCAGGGAGGGTGGGGGTGCTTCGCTGTGCGTCTCCTGGAGAAGGATGACATCGGGTGGTCGTGGGGCTTGTTGGATATGCTGTTGTAAGACTGCTCGCTTGAAGTGAAAGCCGTTGCAGTTCCAATGCCAGATCAGTAGGTCACGTGGAGAATTCAGTGGTTGTCTGGCCATACTGGGCGTTACACAGAAGATGATGGATTGTGGGAACCGGCGCCGAGGGTAGCAATGGTGGCTTGGATCTGTAGTAGGGTTTCCTGCATTGACTGGACGGTTGTCTGTAGTGACTGGGGCGGCTACCTGCAGTGACTTGATGTCTGCCTGCATTGTCTGGCACGTCCCGCTCAAGTGCCGTGAGACGCGTGTTGATATTGGCCTGGGTCGCTTCGAGTGCTGCGAGGCGTCTGTTTGTGGCTGCTTCAAACCGGTCGAATCGTTCTTCGAGGTCGGTTCCACTTTCACCGACGAGTCGGGGGCGCGGCGCTTGGCGCAGGGGTTTGCGGACCGTGCATGCTTGGTTGCATGTGCCTTCTTCGGTTTCGACGGATGACGATCGGCTTGACGGCACTGACTCCCGTTGCTGCAGTTCGATGAGGCGCGTAAGCTTCTCATTGATCTCGGCAAGGTTGCATCTTGCTCGGCTATGCGCTGCTGAGGCGTTCGTTCTCGAGCGCAGCGCGTGCACTTCACTGTTTTGTGGCGACTGCTTGGCTTGTGACATTTGCGCTTGCTTGGGAGGAACAACGTCAGCTGCGGCGACGGCGGTCGCGGCGGCAGGAGGCTTGACAATGTCAACCCACGCCACGCGCTCCTTTGATCGCGACGCGTGCCCTTTACGGCTCGGACCTCGGCTCACACTCCGGCGCTGGCTGCTTTGCGTCGGCGGTTTCCGCTGCGTTGGCGGAACGGCTGCGCCCTTTGCCGCCCGATGGGGCTTTGTTCAGCTGCGGGTATTCCGCTAGGCCTAAAGGCGGCGGTTCCTGGGCTTCGTTCAGGCGCTCCCATCGGCGGCGTGAACGACGTACGGGGTCTTGTACGGTTCGTGCAGCCCGTCGCCCCCGTGGGTTTCGGGCCGCCGCACAGTTTACATTTAGGCTTACAGTCTTTGTCGTGGTTTACGCCCGGGTTTGGTGTTCGCCCAGGATACTTTGTATTGGGGGAACGGGCACACGTCGGTGCGGTGGCCCACTTTGCCGCATTGCCGACACACTTCGTAATTTGCCTGTATAGGCTGCACTTGACGAGTATCGACCCGTATTTGACGTAGTTCGGGACTCTCTGGCCCGCGAACAAGACTATGATTGTGGTTGAGGTGCCAATGCGATGTGCATCTAACGCCAGTGGATTGGCCGGGTTCACAATGTTTGCGACAATTTCTTCGGCCCTGTCGTCGACGGCAATGCCTCGTATGATGCCCCTTTGCCGTTCCGTTGGGAGCCGAGCGATACGCACTGATCTCGTAGTTCTGAAACCGCCTACGTGGAGGCTCCGAGCGCCGGCGTACCGCCGTGCCCGTTCCTCGTGGGGGGTACTCACGATTATGATATTTTGGGCCCGTTCGTGCAGATCGTATCGCCTTGCGTTTGCGTTTTGGGCATTCCACAGCACCTAGAACCGCCGACATTATTATCACTCGCATGCTCGTGGGGCTCGCTGCCCATTCCGCAAAGTTGCAAATGCACGATGGATACCGCCGCGCTCTCCGGGCCAAACCCGCCGAACCGTGACAATTCGGGGAAGCAAAAAAAGAAAAAGAAAGGGGAGGATATGACGTTAAAGTCATATGACTTCCTTCGCACTGTGTTACTCCGCTTTCAAGCGGGAGCAGATCGGACTGCTCCCGGCTGCTCTCGGAGCAGCGAAAGTGATCTCGCTCTACCACTGGATGACAGTGCTCCTACTCCTGTTCGACCACTGAAACACGCCTGCTCAGGAGAGAGCACTTTCAGAGTGCTTTTGAGTGCTCCTCTCTCCCAATGGAATTCGCCATTAGTGAGCCTCCAAGTTTCTGCCCCATAGGTGAGTACCGGTAGATGCAGCTGTTATACACTTTCTTCTTAGGGACAATGGTAGGCTGCCATTCATTATCTGAGAATGCCTGTCGAATGCACTCCACCATTCTTATCCTTCGAATTGTCTCTGCCTCATGGTAGGGATCCGGGGTCACAACTTGGCCTAAGTAGATATATTCGCTTACTACTTCCACGGCCTCGCAACCTGTCTGAAAGCGCTGTGCTGTCCCGAGGTTATTGATCATTACTTTGTTTTCTGCATATTTTTTTTCAGACCCACGGTTCTACCCCGTCTAGTGCAGTAAACATGCTTTGCAATTCCTCCTCCGAGTTACTTAACAAGGCAACGTCATCGTCACTGAACGAACAAGTTCGGAGAAAATGTTCTGGAGATATATTTCAAGGTAAGGGAAGAATATATCAGCACAACCGAATAATGCCTGTTACCCATAAGGTACCCGTTCCTTGGTCAATATGAAATATAGGCAACCATTAGCAGTATTCTATTACTGACCTCCTCCTGATCACTCCTCTTTTCTACGAGTACGTCGAATAGAAAACACCAGAGTTCATTGCGGTAGAATTTTTCTGTTACTGAAATAACACCCTCCAAGCCGCAATACAAAGCGCCAGATTATGGGGGGAAATCTGGCGAAACAAGAAGACGAAATGTGAAACAATTCGTCAAACAGAAGTTTCACCTTGTTATATGGTACGTCATTGCTGTCCTAATGCGCTGTAGCTTGACCCGTAGGTTATGAGACACGCTGATGTTGAAGTATGGGTGCTAATTTAAACCACACGCGGATCCTCACGATCTCTGCTAATCTCATCGCAAAGCGAACTCACATGCTTCATCATCTCTGACCTCATAGATGTTAAAGTATGTGCGATCAGCATTGTTGTGTAATGTAGTTCATGTTCATGCCACCAGGTGGCGCACAATGCTAAGGTGGCCAAATTCCACCATCATCATCAGCAACCGCAAGCCCGGTTATAAATATCGTGTAATAAGAATAAAGGCTCTCTTTTCCGTGGGTACGAGGTAGCGTCTGCGTCTCTCTGCCACGTATGGTGCGCGGCGGATACAACATAATGGCGACGAGGTAACCCTTTTCGGCTGCGGGCGGAACGCCACGTCACTACTCAAGTACGGCATACTGCAATCTTCTTCAATGGCACTGACGCCGCCGCCGCCGTTTCTACCGACACCGGGAAAGCCCGCCATACCGTGGACGCAATGGCGTCGGCTGTTCGAGAACTACCTCGTAGCGTCGGCAAGCGACGCGTACCTGCCAGCACGCCGCAAGGCGCTTCTTCTACATTGCCTGGGGGTCGAGGGTCAACGAATCTACTACACGCTACCAGAGAAGCAACCTACGGAGGACGACGACGAATTCAAGACTGCTCTACAGACGCTCGAGGCCTACTACGCAGCAAGTACTAACGTTGTCATTGAACGCCAGCGGTTTGGTCAACGCGTTCAGTTGCCGGGTGAGACCGCGGACATGTTCGTTTCTTCGCTGCGAGAACTTTCACTTTCCTGCGCCTTTAATGACAGGGCCGACGAGTTCATACGCGACCAACTCGTCGCCAAGACGAGCAACACCGTACTTCGGGAGCGGCTACTTTTGGAAGGCTCCTCATTGACGTTGGACAGGGCCCTCACAATTGCTCGAAGTATCGAAGAAGCTGCAAAATATTCCAAGGAGTTGTCATCAGCTAGCCCTGCAGGGTACGTGCAAAAGTGGATAAGCGTTCGGCGCCAGGGCCAGCCGAACATGCCTTGTCGGGACAGAATAGTATGACTTGCTTTCGCTGCGGCTCTGCGAAACACTTAGCCAATTCTAGTATTTGCAAAGCAAGGAACAAGACATGCAACAACTGTGGCAAGGTAGGCCATTTCGAGAGAGTCTGTCGTAGCGAGAAGCGTAGCAAGGAGTCCCTCGCTGTTCAAGAAGTCCAGCACCGCGATCCAACAGCTCTCAGCGTACTGCAACTTAACGGGAACAGAGCACCGGAGTGCGCATACAAGTACAGGTTCAAGAAACTCTCGTCGATTTCCTCGTGGACACGGGTTCTGCAGTTTCAATTCTTGCTGCTGACACGTACAGCAAACTGAGGCCTCCACCACCACTCCAGCCAACATCGGCGACGTTGCTCGATTTTTCACGCAGAAAAATCAACATTCAAGGATGCTTCGCCACTCCAGTCCAGTATCGGAACCGGCATGCTCAACTCATTTTCTACGTGGTACCACAAGGCACAAATCTCCTGGGCATCGACGCCATCAACACACTGCAACTACAGATAAATGGTACGTCACTGAGCTGCTTCCACACTTCTTGTAAACCGGAAGGGCTCTCTCCTGATCTGCTATCCCAGTTCTCTGACCTGTTTGACGGGAATTTGGGTCTTGCAAAGGGCTTCGTGCATAAAGTCAAGATACGCAAGGATGTTGCTCCTGTAAGCGCTAAACTACGACGCTTGCCGTTTGCGGTGAAGGAATCTGTGGAAGCTGAACTGAATCGGCTAGAACAGGCAGATGTGATTGAGAAAATTGACAGTTCCCCTTGGGTCTCCCCAATAGTTGTAACGAAGAAAAAGAACGGGAAAATTAGGATATGTGTAGACCTGCGGGAACCTAACAAAGCAATCATTGTGGACTCCTTTCCCCTGCCCCACACTGAAGAGTTGCTACACAAGTTGCATGGTGCAAAGTTCTTTTCAAGACTGGATTTGGCCTCGGCCTATCATCAATTGACTCTTAGCCCAGACAGCAGGGACCTGACTGCTTTCATCACAGAGCATGGGCTGTACAGGTACAAGCGTGTCTGTTTTGGACTCGCTTCGGCACCAGCTGCTTTCCAGAGAATGATGACTACAATCTTACAAGGCTGCAGAAATACTCTCTGCTACATTGACGACATTGCTGTTTTTGGGTGCACAAAGGAAGAGCACGACGCCTGCCTTCGGCAGGTTTTGAAGTGCATTGCCCATGCTGGGCTAAAACTGAATGAAAAGTGCATTTTTGGAGTGAAGGAGCTTGACATTTTGGGTCACAGAGTGACCGAAGAAGGGGTTCGCCCACTTGTGAGCAATGTAGAGGCCATCCAGACAGTTCCAGTCCCCACAAATGTAGCAACATTGCGCTCTTTCCTTGGCATGGTTGGGTATTATGCAAAATTCATACCGCACTATGCTGAACTCGTTGAGCCTCTACGACAGCTCCTACGGAAGGGAGTAGGCTTCATTTGGACGCCGGAAAGGCAAGCCTGTTTTGACCAGCTGAAGCTCCTCTTGGCAAGTAACTGCTTACAGCTTTTTGACCCTGCTCTGGAAATAGTGGTTACAACAGATGCTTCTGGCATTGGCATAGGAGCTGTACTCCAGCAACAGAAGGGTGATGACTTGCATACCATCGCTTTTGCATCAAGGCGCCTAACACCAGCTGAAGCCAAGTACTTCTGTAGGCGAACTGGAAGCACTAGCCTGCATGTGGGCATGTGAGCACTGGAAAAGGTACCTTTGGGGCAGGCACTTCACGTTACGTACAGACCATCAGGCACTGGTGACGCTGCTCGGTGCAAATGGAGCGGGCCGTCAACCTTTCAGGATTGCCAGATGGCATGCCAGACTGCTGGCATACAACTACACAATAGAATACAAGAAGGGCACTGAAAACACTGTCGCAGATGCCCTTTCCCGGTTACCGCAGGAGAAGTATGGAGCCCGTCCGGAGCCGGAAGATGCTGTTTGCTTTGTTTCTTCATGCTTAACTCACGAGGAATTCGTAACTGCAACTGCGCAGGATTCTGTACTTTGCCAAGTGATGCAGTGGACAACGTCCAGGTGGCCATCAGCCAAGACGCTGCCTCCAGAAGCAATGCCTTTCTACAGGGTTCGGGACGAACTGTCAGTGATGAATGACCTGCTGCTCCGAGGGGAACAGTTCGTGGTACCTTCTTCGTTGGTGAGCAGACTTCTGGATATCGCCCATGAATCACACCCAGGCATCACGCGTACAAAGCAACGACTCCGAGAAAAATACTGGTGGCCTGGCATGAACAAGCACGTCGAACAGCTGATCAAGTCTTGTGCCGTTTGTCAGTCTGTTGACAAATCAGCAAAGCCAGTTGTGCCGCTAATGCAGCCGGTACCATTTCCTTCAGCACCGTGGGAGAAGATAGGCATCGACATCGTTGGTCCTTTCGCAAGGGCTCCTCAGGACTGTCGTTTTGCCATTACTTTAGTAGACTACTTCAGCAAGTGGCCAGAAGTAGGGTTCACCTCCAACGTCACTTCAGCGACGACCATGTCCTTTTTGCGGAGTATATTTAGCCGTGAAGGCTATCCGAAGGAGATAGTGAGTGACCATGGGCCACAATTTACATCCGTCGAGTTTGAAGAATTCTTGCGCAATAGAGGTATCCACCACACATTCTCGGCAGTCTATCATCCACAGTCAAATGGACAAGTGGAACGGTTTAATCGTGTGTTAAAGGACTACGTTCAGGTGTGTCTGGAGGAACACCGCCCACTGAAGGAGGCTGTCACAGAGTACCTTGGGATCTACCGCTGCACCCCGCATGCAACTACGGGTCAGAAACCTGCTGTTCTCCTACACGGCCGTCACCCAAGGACCAGACTCGATCTCGCTGCAGGACCGACTGGAAGTGTTCCTGAGGTCGGAGGCGTGGAGCTTCAAGCCGTCAAGCAAAGGGTAACTCGGAAACAGCTTGCAAGCAAGCACTATACGGATCGTCGTCGTGCAGCCAAACATTCGTCATTGAGCGCAGGACAAGCAGTTCGGATTAAGCTACCGGGACATGTGCCAAAGGGTTCCCCATCGTATTCACGTCCTTTCACCGTGGTTCGGCGCCAAAATGAGGACACGTACCAGCTGAGCGATGGTCGCGTTTGGAATCGTGAGCGGCTGATTCCATACACTGCAGCCTGGAATCCTGCGACAGAGGCAACCTGCGTTTCCCCTGGGACTCCCGGCTCCACCGCAGCGCAGCCCCCGAGTGCCCAGATGTTCCAGCCACTTACTACCCCGGCCAGCACCGACAGAACGGCAGTTCCAACTTCAACTGCAAGTACTGGTGTGCCGAGTGTTGTCACGGACATGAGTGTACCAAGGAACGTGTCGGGAGGGACTGAGACAAGTGCTGAAAGTGAGGCTCCACGGCGATCCACCAGAGATCGACGCAAGCCTGCGTGGCTGGCTGAATATGACTTATGAGACAATGCAGTGACTGTGCGCGCCCAGGGGATGTTGTGTTGTGCGACGGTGTGCTACCCCTTTTTGGAAGGAGGGGATGTTGTGTTGTGCGACGGTGTGCTGCCCCTTTTTGGGAGGAGGGGATGTTGTGTAATGTAGTTCAGTTCATGCGACCAGGTGGCGCACAATGCTAAGGTGGCCAAATTCCACCATCATCATCAGCAACCGCAGGCCCGGTTATAAATATCGTGTAAAAAGAATAAAGGGTCTCTTTTCCGTGGGTACGAGGTAGCGTCTGCGTCTCTCTGCCACGTATGGTGCGCGGCGGATACAACAAGAATGAGATAGTAACAAGTGTTGTAATCGTTCCCTGCAGCCGTAAGTTTTACAATAAAATTCATGAGCTCCATTTGGTTTGGTAATTACCGGACGCCAAAAGGTGAAAAAGAAAGCAGGACCCATACAAGAAAAAAAATGGAATTTGCCCCGATACTTTCAAATGCAGGATTAAAGCGTAGATGTACCACTTGGTTACATTGTAGTTTAGGCGGTTTGAAATCCCTTCTAAGCTCTTTTAAATACACAGCAATGTAATCAATGCGACAATTTATTTTGCCTCCTCCTACTGAAACATGGTGGAAGTGCTCGGAATCGAAAGATCTGTCTCTTTTTCAGTGTCATAACGTTTTGAATAGGAGGAGGCCGGCACACTGCGAGAGGTCCATGCACGGCAAGTCGGAGCCCGGACATTTCATATAAATCTTGCCGTGGCAAATTTGCACCTCATGTACATCCCAGACGCAATAAAACAGGCTGTATTTGATAACCAGCCAATGTTATCGGTTTAGTTCTCTTAGTTATCTCTGCAGTGCAAATGAACCTTAATTCTTACCAGGCACAAGGTGACGATGACTAAAACGCTCGTGACACTGGTTTCCTCCATAGAACCATGCCCAAGATTTCTTTCCGGTGGGGAGAGTGAAATGTCGCATAGACCGCTGCAAATAACTTAAATAATTCCTGGACGCCAGTAGGGGTACAAGGCCAGAACAAGCCCCTCCTTCTTCTTCTTTTTCTTCTTCTGTATTTGTTAGGGCGGCAATCATTATACAGAGCTTCCAGCAAACAACGCCCTTTAAAGGGAGATTGATGTAGAGTTACGTGTCTCCAATGTTAGATGTGTGTTTACTCTCATTTCTGCATGATTAGGCCGTGCACTATTGTGCAAGCAACTTAAAATGATTATACATTATTGGAAGCTATCGATGCTATTTCAGTCGATGAACTATTTGGGCAATCTCTCTCTCGTCTTCTAAGAGTGGGCGTAGGATCAACCAGGGTTAGAGGCTGATGAACTCATACCTCCCCGCGTCGTTTTCAAGTCAGCCTCGCAATCCCTAAAGACAGCGTGATTACAGCCACGCACGTACAACAAATAGGGAGTCCTGGGAACTAGAATTGGCCTACTGCAAATACCTAAAGCGCAAATATCGAAGGGAGAACGGTCGCCTTGTATACGTCACTGATATCCAAGAAAGAACACGCGGAACTCTGAATTCTTCGGGCTGCGTAGACCCTTCTAGGGCAGGTAGAGCTGAAAGAGCATTGTGCAGCTGAATCGCAGAGGAAATCGTATCTTTTCCTGACAGTTTTTCGAAGCGACTTTTTTTTTCAGACGATAGTCTTTCTTACGCTACGTAGGCGCGAACGATCTGTCTGTCTGTCTGTCTGTCTGTCTGTCTGTGTGTCTGTCGGGTCTGTCTGTCTGTCTTCTGTCTGTCTTTAAAAGGCCCTGCTTGCAGAGTTATGAATGTATTCTTTGTACACCTGTGTTTGTTTGTTGCATTAATATTTTTGTACACACAGACCAAAATTGCCCCCTTAGAGCAGCCACAGAAAGAATCCCGTCTTAAAAAAAATTCCGCCATCTCCACGAAGTGAATGATGATGAGAGGGGCGAAGCAAAATGCTTATCGGTAAACCGTGAAACATTCACTGCACATCATATAAAGACTCGACGCGTCAAGCTTTCACCGCTCCGTTGACAAGCCCGTCGACGACGTCGATGTTTGTGGTGGTTATGTAGGGGTTGTTTTGGACGGTGAGAATCTCCATGGGTAAGTTGGCGAATTCGGTGTGTGACATTTTAGCAACCTTGGCCGTCGCCTTCTGCAGAGCGTCTTGTGTCGTGTACCCCCGGTACGTGTCTTGAGCTCGCAGGCCACGAACGACAACCTCTTCTTCTTCCTCTTCTCCTTGTTGGGTAGCAACGAACGCGTCGAACGTTTTGACCTCTTCGGGCCAATCTTTGTTGGCCAATGCCTGGGGGATCCTGCCACAATCATCATTAATGTGCCGTGCCGTACACAGCAGCAACGAGGGACGGGACAGGGCCCGAGAAAGAGGAGCTTCGCCCCTAGAAATAAAGACAACCAAGACTAACCAAAGGGCACTCCCACCGCTCGAGCGTTACCACTCGCATTCACCTTAGTGAAACGACGTGAAACGACGTTCAATATTTTTTCCCTTTTCTGTGTTTGAACATGTAGGAAAGCAAACGCTGTTTCCTCCTGGGCTATCGAGAAAGCCAAACAGGAAAACACCAACAGTTTCTTCCCGTACATAGAATACACACGCACGTAGCCTTCAGGGGTATGTTGACAGTCGCGAAACCCTGTTTTGGACATCAGGCAGCACCCACAGAACAGTCCTTCGAAAATCCGACACGTCTTTCCAGGAAGAAAATTGACCATCCTACTCCGGTTGCCATTTTTTTCCGCCAAAGAGACCAACTTTGACTGCTTAGGGTTACATGCCAAGAATGGATGATTAACGCGCAGAAGTGGGAACCCCCACTCTTCCACACACTTCACGATTTCGCTCGCATAACGGAATCTCATCTGTCCTTGGAACGCCAAGCTGCTCTCTTTTTTTACTTTCATCCCATGCGGCGCATTTTTTCATTTCCCGTATTCCATGGTCAAACACGTATTGTAATCCGATGCATTTCTTCCAACTGTGACGTATCTCTCTTGCACTAGGGACATAATGCCAATGTGTACCCGCTTATCGTGCTACAATTTATTTTCGTCGGAAACTTTAAGGGACCCTTTTTATCCTTGCAGCGAAGCGTGCATCGTTCGTCCAATTGACTTCGAGGACCTTAAAAGATGGTCTAAATCTTTATTTTTGTCGGGTCACATCAAATTCCAAAGCGTTAGACTAAACCCAATATTTCTAAAAAGTTGTAAGACCCTATTCCCCCAATTTACGTACCAACAGTTACCAACTTTCAGAGGTCATGCAACCACTTACTAGATTGGCCTTAATAATTCCTTCGTTTTTTTCTTGCTGTATTACTGTGATTCACACCCTTTTATTGTGAACAGTCGCTTTGCGAACAGTTCGCTTTGCTATTGTGAACAGTACTTTCGCTTTGAATTATCTTCCCTGTCCGTATGTAGGGTGGCGCTTTGCCTTATTAATGTAATTCAGTCCACTACTTTCGCAGTACTCTCACGGGAGTCCTTAAGGAACCGACCGAATCAAATAACGAACTACACTCGGACGAAATTCCTTCTCGAAAAATGAAACCCTGATTAAGGAAATCATTAATTTTAAATGAGGAGCCCTGCCTGCCCCCGTGTAGATGCGCTTTTCTGAGTAATTTCTTAATGGAAAGAAGCACTTTTTCGTTTTCGTACTTTCGCTGCCGCTGGTTTGCGACCGCTCTAAGAACAAAGTGACCAACATTGGTAATTTTCTTTCTTTTTTTGCATAGCATTGCACGTTTGTTTTTTCTCATGAAGTTCGCGTTCGCGGAATCTCCTTAGTCCCACTTACAAAGCGTTTACATGAAACATGCACAACCAAAAATAATATCTGGCGAAGTAGATACCAGAGAAGCCACACATTGTGGTGTCTTTAGGGGTTTTCACTGTTATTTTTTTAGGGTGTAGTATACACTGGCGGCCACCCGGCTTTCCGAGCGCAGGAAAGAGACCTCTGCACGCCGCGAAGTCCAGACTCAAAGTGCCTGTTTATTCGTCAGTGGTGTTGCCAAATACCGGCGAGAAGAAGTAGCTGAATGGGAACGCGAAAGTAGACAGAAGTAGCTAAAAAATCCAGCAAGGAGGTAACAGTAGCTAAATTTTTTTTCAAGCGCTTTTAGAATATTTTCTGTGTATATAACGCAGTTACTGGCCATTGTATTATGTTCAAAGATTAAACACAGCTCGCAAACATTAGCAACTATGGCCAAAGCATCTGCAAAAAAAAAAAAAAACATGTGCTGCCCTTTTCATACCAACAATTTAGTTCAGCCGTAGTTCTTACACAGGCGCGTTAACGAAAGACCAGAAACGAATGCATCACTCCTCTGTAAACATGTAAAAAATAAACTACATTTACTTTATCGGCCTATACCCAACGGCCTATAAAATCAAAACTTGTTCTGTAGCCCTGCGCCAAGCCTTGCTACATTGTATTTTGTTGTCATGTTTCCAAACCACATATAATTATCGTATGCAGTGGAGTGGAGGTAGAACCAGTGGTCGGCAAACTCACTCATGAGTCCACTCACTCAGACTCATTTGGACTCAAACTCACGCGTGAGTTTGAGTTTGAGTGAGCGCGAGGCTAGTGTGGCATGGTGAGTTTGAGCTTGAGTGAGTTTGAGCCGAGTGATCACGACTGAGTTTGAGTCCGATTGAGTTTGAGTCCATTTTGAGTTCTGAGTACATTTTGAGTTTGAGTCCATTTTGAGTTCTGAGTACATTTTGAGTTTGAGTCCATTTTGAGTTCTGAGTACATTTGAGTTTGAGTCCATTTTGAGTTCTGAGTACATTTTGAGTTTGAGTCCATTTTGAGTTCTGAGTACAATTTGAGTTTGAGTCCATTTTGAGTTCTGAGTACATTTTGAGTTTGAGTCCATTTGAGTTCTGAGTACATTTTGAGTTTGAGTCCATTTTGAGTTTGAGTTCATTTTGAGTTCTGAGTACAATTTGAGTTTGAGCTCATTTTGAGTTCTGAGTACATTTTGAGTTTGAGTCCATTTTGAGTTTGAGTCCATTTTGAGTTCTGAGTACATTTTGAGTTTGAGTCCATTTTGAGTTCTGAGTACATTTTGAGTTTCAGCACATTTTGAGTTTGATTACATTTGCGTTTTGAGTACATTTGAGTTCTGAGTAAATAGGAGTTTTAAGTCCATTTGGAGTTTGAGTACATATGAGTAGCCTAGCAGGCAGCTATGGTTGGCTGTTAAGTTTCATGCGTCACTGTGGGCTCGGAATTCAAGTTACCTGCGGGTATGGCACCAATCGCGATCTGCATGATCGGTTGGGAGGGAGGTGGTGTCTGATTTTTTTTGTTTCTTGTAGAATTTTTATGGCCATAAGCACTTGCTGTATACCTAATTTTCGCGGCTGGGCGCGTGAGTGATAATTGACTGGTGAGTTCATAAAAAAGGGTTGTCTTAACTTTTCCTCCTGACGGATCCACTAAGAGCGTGGGAAAGGGTGGTGGGAAAGCACACGGCGGCGCTGGCGTGCTGGTTGTTCGCCTGCTACTGTTAACGGCTTGATATACTAGGGTCACAAAGGAAGAGGTGAGAGCCGGGGGGAAATGGGGGCGGGGGCTGTCCTTTCTACTGTTTCAAATGAATTAGCTGAATTGACTGGGCAGCGCCCCTTAAGACAGAATAATGACCACGTTAGATTGGGTGAAAAGTGAAACTGATGAGGCTAAGGCGTGTAAGGTATCAAATGAAAGGTCCGGATTAACGGAATCACGCGGGGTAAATAAAAAAAATGCTTCCTGATTGTAGTCATCAGGCAGTCATAATGAGTCATAGATTGGGTTAAAATTCAAAATGACGCTGCGAGGGCATGTGGGGAATCAAATTCAAGGTCTCGATGTGGGGAATCATTCGGGACGAACATGAGATATGGATATATCATGACGTAGTCATGGTAAATCAAAGATTCGGTTAAAATTCAGGTTCATGACGCTAGGGCGTATCAAATTAAAGGTCTCGATGAGGGTAATCACGTGCTTCCTGATTATTATCATGACATAGTCAAAATGGGTCATAAATTAGGTTAAAATTCACAATGATGCCGCTGGGTGTCCGGGGTATCAAATTGAAGGTTCCGATAAGGCAAATCACGTGGGACAAAAATGTGGTAGGGCTATATCATGAGATAGTCATGGTTAGTCATTGATTGGTTTAACGTTCAAATTGATTCCGCTAGGATGTG